>CM053514.1:71530089-71627749 GCA_028627145.1 Eidolon dupreanum
GTGCTGCGTGCCTAGCCAGGCCCTAGGGTGTTTCAGGTGCTCAGCGTGAAACCCACAGGTAGACGTGACAGTCGATCTTCCAGCTGCCAGGGGATGCTCCCCATTCACTGCCCCCTCGGGGCCTGACGGGGCAGGGGTGGTGGAGCTGGGGGAGGAGGGAGCCTCCTGCTTCTAGTGCCGCGAGCTGAGTTGGCAGCAGAGCAGGTCTGGCAGCTTCGCCAGCCCACCCCAAGGGGCCTCTGGGCAGAAGCCCTGGGTGTGGCTGCACAGGGAGGCCGTTTACTGGGCCTCACTACCGTGGCCGGGGGTATAGCTCAGGGGCAGAGCATTTGACTGCAGATCAAGAGGTCCCCAGTTCGAATCTGGGTGCCCCCTGGCATTTTAGTCACTCGAGGTGGTGAAGGAGTTCTCACGTCCTCTCCTCTTGCTGCATCCGGTCTCCACATCTTCCTGCAAAGGGTGAAGAAGCAGAGGAGACCCTTCCCGCCCAGGCAGGGCCGCTCTGCTCTGTCCTTCCCACTCTCCCCTCGCCCGGTCCCCTGCTCTCCACTGTGAACTTGATCTCCCGGCCGCAGGTGAGGACCTTCTTCTGAAGGTCGCCAGAGAAAGAAGGCTGAGATCGCCTACACAGGAACAGTGGTCGGACTGCTGGCCGACTCTCGACAGCCGTAAGGAAGCCGAAGACAGTGCAACGACGCGTCCTGGGTGTTGAGAGGAAATGACGGTCAGCCCTGAGTTCTTGTCCCAGCCAAACTCTTCTTCGAGGACAGACGAAAGCTGAGTTTACTGCCAAGAGACCCTCACCGGAGAAAATTACAAAAATATATACTTTAGAGAAAAGAAAAATGATCCCAGGTGGGAGGTCTGAGATACAAGAAGGAAAGTGGAACAAAGAAATTGTAAGATATGGAAGGCAATCTAAAATTATTGACCATGTAACACAATATTAGAGTCTAATTTATTAAGTTTTTAAGACAGAATGAAAATACTGGTGAACGATCATATATGAAGAGTGGGGTGATACAAGTTTGTGTAAGTTGGAAAGAGGATCAAGATATTGACTAACTTAGACTTAAAATTTGCATGTGGAAATTTCTAGGCATCGCTTTAAAGGCTGTCGTTTTGCAGAGCCGAAGGCGGTCAGGGGATGTGGGCTCCATGCTGGTCGTCTTGCCAGACGGGCATCAGCGTTAGTCATTTAGTTGTCGATTCTTTTAGATTCCCTATGTATATGGTCACATCATCTAAAAAACGTAAACGTTTTTATTTCCTCCTAATCCTTATATCTTTTCTTTTTTTACCAAATTGTACTGGCCAGGACCTCCTGTATAATGCTGAATAAAGGTGTTGACAGTAGCTGTCTTGTCTCATCCTGATTTCAAATGAAAAGCTGTCACCATTTCACCATTGAGTGCATGTTGCAGACGATACTTTTTGAAAATGGTCTTTATCAAATCGAGAAATTTTCTATACAACAAAATTTTCTCAACAAAAAACCTCGAACAACCCAAATAACAAATGGGCAGAAGACATGAATAGGTATTTCTCCAAAATGAAATACAGGTGGCCAATAGACATGAAAAGATGCTCAAGGTCACTAATCATCAGAGAAATGCAAAATAAAACCACAGTGAGATATTGCCTCACACCTGTCAGAATGGTGTCATTAATAAATCAAAAAACAACAAGTGTTGGTGAGGTTGTGGAGAAAAGAGAACCCTCATATACTGTTAGTAGGATTGTAAATGGGTACAGCCACTGTGGAAAACAGTCTGGAGGTTCCTCCATAAAATTTAAATGAATCTACCTTTTGACCCAGCAATTGCACTTCCGGGTATTTATCTAAAGAAAACCAAAAAACTAATTCCTAAAGATCTATGCACCCTTATGTTCATGGCAGCACAATTTACAATAGCCAAAATATGGAAGCAACCTAAATGCCCATCAACAGACGATTGGATGAAGAAGTTATGGTTCATATATACAATGGAATATTATTCAGCCATAATAAAAATGAAATCCTATCATTTGCAACAACATGGATGGACCTAGAAGTTATTATGCTCAGCGAAATAAGTCAAAGAAAGAAAGATAAATACCATATGATTTCACTTATATAAGGAATCTAAGGAACAAAAAGAACAAACTAATAGAAAACACAAATACAGAGGACCATCTGTGACTGCCAGAGGGGAGAGATTTTGGGGGCTGAGTGGAAAGGCGGAAGGGTTAAAGAAGAACGAATTAGTAATTGGTAGGTGGTCACAGGGATGGGGAGCACGGCATAGAGAATGCAGTTAGCATTAATATACTGGCTAGGTGGAAAACCAGAGGAGAGAAAGAGCAATTAGGGGGATCGTTTTATAAAGTAAATAAATGCCTAACCAATATACTACTGTATACTTGAAACTAATAATAAAATAAAATGCTTAAAGAAATTTTTTCTACTTCTAGTGGCTAAAAAAAAATTATTATGGATAGATTTGGAATTTTATGAAAACCCCCTTTTTTGAATTTATTGAGAAAATCATATGATCTTTCTCAAGATTATTAACGTGAGAAATTAAATTTATTGCTTTTTGTAAGATGAAAGACACTTTGGGGTTCTTGAATGTAAACATCGATGTCCTTCATTAGTTATGAAATAGCCTCAGCCATGTCTCCTCAGATATTGCATGGACTTCCTTCTCTCATTTCTTTTCTGGACTCCACTTAAATGTACACTAGACTTTTTCACTGAATCCTCTGTATTTGCCACACTTTTGTCTCTCCGTGCTTTGTGATGGATACATGACCATTTCTTTCCACTGTTCTAATTCACTGATGTTCTCTTTGAATCTATTAACCGAGTGGAACACAGACATATGCAGTGAGTTTTTAATTTTTGTTATTTTTAGATAAAAACTTTCCGTGTTGCTTTTCCTCCCCAAATCTTAGTTATATTTAATGCTTTCCAGTTTCCTACTGAAATTTTTGAGCCTGGCTTTTTTCTCCTTGGACTCAGCAAGCATTGTTACTTTAGTGTTTCTGGCAGTTGTCATATAAAAAGCCCCTGTGTTTAGTTCTGTGGTCTGTTGTTTTTATTGATTTTCATGATGTTTTTTGCTTCCCTGTGCACACAGTTATCTCTGACTACGTGTTGAACACTGGATTCAAACTTATTTGTAGAATCAATCTGAGGCGGGGTGGGGTTGATAATAGTCCTTCATTTGTTTTGCTTTGTTTTCTCAAGTATCGGTGGGACTTTAGCAGTCAAGATCCCTCAACAAAATTTCAAGGCTTGAGTTTTGGGGGCCATTCGGATGACATGAAGACCAGCCACAAATTCTTGTAGTCGCCATTTTTCCTGTACTCGCCCTCACTCCACAGGATCCTAGCCCAAAGCCAGAGAGTTTTATCGTTGTCCCTACTCTAGAAGGGCCCAGATCTCCGACGTTTATCTCCCCTGTCCTGAGAGGCTCCCAAAAGTTCCACTTAGTCTCTCAGTTGCCTTTTCTGGACTGAAAAACACATTCCGCTGTGGTGCTTTCACTCTTTGTTTCTGTCCTTTCTCAACCTCCACCTAGCATTTCCTGCCTAACTAGTGAGTGCTTCGATCCTTCTAATGAAATGCTTTTAATATTTTCCAGCCTTTTTATTTGTCCTCACAGGAAAGATTGTTTCAAATTACCTCATTGATTAAGGAAGGCGGAGACTCCTCTGCAGGATCCTTTACCACTTTTATGTCTGAAATATATTTTTTTTGAATTTTTAAAAATTATTATATAAAGTAGGGTCTCCTTCTAAGTATTTTCACCAAGGAAATACTGACCCAGAGTAAAAAAGAAAAAGTGGTAGGAGAGAAGGGAGGGAGAAGGGGGAGTCGAGCAGTCCGAGTCTGCGGCAGAGGCGGCCAACCCGAGAAACCCCCAGGGAGAGGACAGAGCCTCTACTTTTGACGTGGTCCTCAAATCCTTAGTCACCTCTGGGAAGCAGGAAGATGTATATCCATCACAAGTGGCAGCAGCAAGAACAGAGACAGCCCCCTTTCTGGAAGTTACCATGAGGTTGAGGAAATGAGACATTAAGAGAGAGAAAGTCAAGTCCCCACACAGGCCACAAAGGGCAAGAGTTCCTGGCAGCGGCGGGGGTGGGCCAGGCGGCATCGGCCTCTGCGGTTCAACACAACCCAGGTAGCTACTGTCTGGACGATGGTCAGGGGAGGGTTCTTGGGACTAGTCCTATTCTAAACCCTGAGTTTTTATCACAAGACAAAGCACATCAATTTAATGGTGAAATGTGGGAGGAAGAGGCAGAAATTTCAACCTTTGCTTCAGAAAGTGTCAAAGAAGTAAGGGGCACCTGGATTCTAGCCAGGGACCTCTTGATCTGTGGTCAAATGCTCTACCCCTGAGCTACACCCCCACTTGCACATCATCTTTCATTAGCATCTTCCACCTACGGCACTGCGCCCAGGATATTTAAACATCACTGTTTTTTTCTCACGTGTCCCAGGAGGTAGCGAGCCTTCTCATTATCATCCACTCTCCTGTCTACCCCTCTCCAACCTTAACTAGTCCCCCCTCCAGCCCTCCTCTTCCTCAGGCAGTGGTCATGGTACCAGCCTTTACACTGGAAAAGACATTAGAGTCTATACGAGGGTTCTCCCTGAGCCAGTGGTTGGTTCCAGGTCTTTAGGAACCTCACACTCAGCACTGGCAGAGCCTCCTCCCTACTCCAAGGCCTCAAGGAGGGGGGCCCTTGTTTCACTCCTTCATTCATTCACTCAACAAACACGAAGCATGTGAGGAGCCAGGCCCTGTCATTCACCCACACAAATAAACAGTGACCCTGTTCCTCAGTCTCAGGAGACAAACCATGAACCAAAGTATTCCCACAAGAGTGGCAGAAGCCCAGAGAGAACTGTTGGAGCAGCGAATAAGAGCTACCCAGCCTGGGGAGTCAGGAGGGGCTTCCTGGAGGAGATGGACAAAGGAGTTTGCCAGAAGAAGCTGGAGACGATTTTAGGCCAAAGGAGGAATAAAGACAAAGATAAGTGTGTGTCTGGAGCTCAGGAAGGCACCAGACTGATGTCACACAGGTGCGCTCATCAATCCAGGAAACGTTTTGGAAGTCTGAACCCCTGCGAATGCAAGGGGTGAGTCTTAGCCATTGTCACTGGGGGAAGACCTGTGACACACAGAATGACTTTCCATGACCTCAGTTAACCCTCATGACCATGCCTCTTGTCTAATTCTAACATAGGCCAGCACCAGGGAGCATCAGAGTACATGTGTCCTAGGACACAGCACAATTTGTGGAGTGAGGAAGCAAGGACCAATATGGGCGATGAGAGCAATCATTTGTCTCCTCCTTAATACTACACAGATAAAAGGAACTCTGGCAAGGGGGCACCCGGATTTGAACCGGGGACCTCTTGATCTGCAGTCAAATGCTCTACCCCTGAGCTATACCCCCACACCTACTTGTAAACCTTAATTATACCTCTTGAACCATGCACCTGACTGCTGTTTCTGGATTCTAATGACCCAGCTCCCCAGAGGAGGCAGCCAGCCCTATGACGTCCTAGCTCTCACCGTCATCACTAAGTCACTCAGCTATCTACAAACACCTGCTGACCAGCTTCTAGATGCCAAACTCATCCTTTGTCCTCCTTCCATTTTCTCTTCCTCTCTCTCTGGCTCCATTTACCTCCTCCGCCCCATTCCATCTGCCCCACAGTGGGCGGTCACTAGCATTCCCAGCCTAACAGAACCCTGGCACCCTCCTCCCCTCCTGCGTGGGTCTCTGAGGAGCAGAGAGCTCTCTGCACGGATGGAAGAGCAGGTCTGGGACAAGAACCTGGCCAGGATGCCACCCTCTGGGACACTGATGACCCCTTTCTCCCTTTCTACCACGTGCTTCATCCACTCAACCTGATAACTACTGTGGAAGAATAAGGTAGACCAGCTCCAGATTCCTCTCAAGGAGAAAACTGATTCGGGAGGAGGTGGAACACCATGACAGCTTCCTCGTGAGCCCCCGGGGCAGCTCTGTGCGAGTTCCTGAGACTGGGCAGGCAGCCAGGAAGGAGGCTGTCCTCTGATCTGAGAGGCTGGGCGCTGGTGTGGGACGGAGCCTGGCAGTGCCCCCTCCACGCTGACGGAAAAGCCAAAAGAGGCTTTGCGCGCCCTCTCCACCCTTCCCAGTGCTCGCCGCAGCCCAGCTCCTCTCCCTGTAGAAGCGGTCCCCCCAAAAGTCTATCTGCTCCATCTGCTCACGGGGCTCTGGGGAGCAGCTCGGAGTCCAGAAACACGGAGGCAGCTCCTGGACCCCAGGGGCTGGGTTACGCAGCCCCCAAAGTGAACACACACTTCCGGTGTCTTCCTAAGCTCTGATTCTCAAATGGGCACCGCATCAGAATCCCCCGAAGCATGTGTTAAAACTGCGACCCCAGGCCCCACCCAGGCCTACCGAAGCGGCCCGCCCATGGGAGCACCCAGTCTAAGGGGCAGCCTTGCACCACACGTCTGGGGGCCGCAGGTCTGCAGCGGAGGGTACAGAGCAGCTCCCAAGGTGAGGCCTGGGTGAGCGGGGAGGCGGAGCAGTCTCCTGATGAGGCTGAGAGCCTCAGAGAGCAGAGTGCAAGGAAGTCGCTGCTAACACAGTTATTTGAAAACGACGAAGACCACAGGGCTGACCCCAAGTCCCCTGAAGACCTCATTCCTCAACACCCGGTGCTCGCTTGAGCACTGCCCTGGGGCAAACCCCGGATCCACAGCAGAGCTGAGCCAGGGTTGGTGGCGCCTGGCTCAGGGGCACCTCGGCCTGCTCCTCATCTCCCTGGGAGCTGCTGCAGCCCTGGGACCACGGAACTTGCCACAGCTGCCCTGCCTTAGGGGCCCGGCCTGGTGGCCAATGGCTCCCTGCTCCACGGAGAAGCCCCTCCCCAGGCTCCTGAAGCAGCAGCTCTGAGAGACAGATGGAAGGCACGCGAGCCCGCAGGCGCCCTCGCTGCTGCTGCTTCGTCCCGTCACACCTGGGTCCCTGGATTGTGCCCGATCCTTGCAGGAGTCTTAAAAACCTTACTTTGAGCATCAGTCTGACATACCAGCCTCTCAGTACCCTGGTCAACACCCACCTTCTTCCCAGCTCTGAGTTCACTGTGACTTAATTTACCTACTCTAAGAACCTGCTTCAAAGTGAGCTTTTCTCCCCATATAAAATGCCTGAGTCTAGAAAGCAAGGGAAAGGAGTGTTGGCATGATCCTTTGTGTTCTGAGAGAACAGGGCTCCAAGGTGTCCGCCCATCCCCTGCTCGAACAAAGTAGTCTCACTCTGCCCTGTGTTACAGCTTCCCATCTGTCATTCACATAAAGGGTCCCTTAAAAAAAAAAAAGGTTTGAAAACTGCATATCTGATCCACTGCTACTATTTGAAAGGTAGAGAATATGGAGCTCCTATTTGGCTCGTCATTCATTTAATATCACTATTTATTATCTGCATTTGTGCCAGGCACTGTGTTAGGTGCTGGGGACATTCGAGAAAGACTCAGTCCCTTCCTGCAAGGATGCTAAAGCCTAAAAGACAGAAAAGCAGGAATTGAAGTGCAGAGGATTTGAGAGCAGGTGTGGAGGGACGTGGGGACAGATCTGAGTCAGGGACGGTCTCAGGAGGAGGTCATCCTCCAGCCCATGTCTGCGGTCAGGATTCCACAGGCGCCACAACAGCTTTCTCAGTCTCTGCCCTCTGCCCCTCCCCCAAGCTCCCAGAGTGGTCTCAGGCCATAGTGATTCCTCCAAAGAGACATTCAACATGGGGAGCATTCCCTGGGCATCGGAACACCTTGGTCTGGCCCTATCGGTCAGCTGTATAACGTCAAGTGGCTCACTCCACCTTCTTCTGCTTTTGTTTTACCACCTGGGGACTCCTAGCACCAGACGGCCGTTCCCGGGGGAAGGTAAGAGGCCAGGTCTGCCCCTAGCCGGAGGGGACAGGGTCCTAGGGATCTTGGCCCGCTCTGCATTGGGTAGGCTTGGCTGCCCCCGGACTCCCCCTCTGCACTGGGGTCTAGAGCTCTGGCTTGTTGGTGGCACAATCTGGAGGGAGAACAGGCCTGGCCTGCCCAAGGGGCTCGCCTCTGCAGGCCCTGTAGGGAGAGGGTGCCTGCCAGGGGTTTCAAGCAGGGACCACTTTCCTTTGAGATGTGGGGAGCAGGGCCCCCATGCTCCCACACTGGCAGTGCAGGTGACGAGCCAGGTGGATGGCTCCCATCCTGCTGGCTTCACAGGGGAGGACGTGGAATCCAAGAAAGACAGGAAGAACCCACGGTCACCTAGCCCAGCCACCTCATTTGACAGGTGGGGAAACTGAAGCCCAGAAGTACAGGTTACCACACCAACGTGAGTCACAGCCACGTCAGTCACACGTCCAAGTCAGCTCTCAGGTCGGTTCACCGTCCACTCTGCAGCACAGGCCTCCTCCTGCCTCTCTTCCCCTGCCTCTCCTAAAGCCGGCATCGCCCCTCACCCCACTGCCTCACAGCACGCTGGAAGGGGGACTTCACGACCAGGCAAAGGGAAGTAAGGCACTTTGTTCTGGGCCTCAGCCACCCAAGGAAGGAAGAGTGGACAAAAAGACAACTGCGTATCTGCTCCAAGCAGTGGGAGAATTCAGGTGTGCACGCCAGGACAGCATGGGAGTGGGGTAGGTGCAAACATCTAAATCTAATTCTGTTCACACATGAACGCATACACACGCATATACACTTGCTCTTTATCCACAGTCCAAAGAACTTCACATGCCAGACTGGGCCTCATTTTCTGGGCCTAGGGTACCCTTAAAAGTAGCCCACACTCAGTAGGAGTTAGAGAACTCGCAGTGTGCAGAGTACAACTCAGTGAGCCCCAGGGGTACAAATGTAAATTAAGGAGGGCCCCAGCTCACCAGAATAAACAGGCTGGCAGGTGAGAGATGTGCGTGGAAGGACTGCCTCTGGTGCCACGGGAAGGACAGGATGGCTAGCAACGGAGGCCAGTTTAGTCTCCATGAGACCTTGGGAAAGCCAGTTAACCTCCCTGAATTTAATTTCACAACACCTAAAGACAGGAATTAAGGATATCTTCTATCTTCCTGAAGACACAAGGTTGAGCAAATGATCTCAAATTGCTTCTGGCTCTCAGATCCAGGAGGCTCATTTGATTCAATAAAGGAATAAAACCCAGGACTCTGGATTGGAAGTCCCCAGGGGCCAGCACTTACCCAGGGAATTGGTGTCTCGTGGTTCCCCTCCATGATGGCCTTGCAGAGTACCTTCTGCCAGTCTTCCAGGCTCTGAGAAATACATGGCTACATCTTCAGCAGTCATGGGCACCTAGAAGTACAGGTCACCCATGCCAACGTGAGTTACAGCCATTTCGGAGACCAGCTGGTGCCAGCCCAGTCTCTTCTCTCCCCATCACCAAATCGGATGGCATTGCTGGTCAAACCACCAGGCAAATGCAAAAGCATCTTCATTACGTTTGCTTCAGATAAAATAGAGGAACCAGTGGCTAAAACGCTTCGGGGTCAGGGCTCCTTGGTTCTTGTCCCCTCTCAAAGGTACACACACATCTGTGATTTTCCCCACTTCGGCCACTCCTCATCTTCAGAGGTCGCTCTGGAGTAACAGACACAACCATACGCCTCCCAACCAACCATACTCCATCTGCCACAGAGGATGTCTCTGCTCTGTCATACATCTCTTCCACCTTTTTCAAGCCCTTTAAAGTCAACTGGTTACTGTCATTAGGAGCCAAAATGTCAGCCAGGGATCCTCCCTCCACTGAGTCTATGGCCCCTGCTGAATCCAAGCAGGACCCTCCACCCGCGCCCAGTTCCTGTACCTTGGGGGCCTCCGCCGTGCTGCCCAGGGGCAGCCGCAGGACCCAGAAGTTCCTGTTCCTCAGCAGGTTCTCCATGTTCTCCAGCCGCCTCTGCAGCAGCCCGTACTCCTGCAGCAGCGTCCCCAGCACGGCCCACTTGCCCTCCAGCTGGTTCCCGAACTCCAGGGTCGTCTTCTCGCAGTTGGCCAGCTTCTTCTCAGGTGTCCGCGTCCGCCTCTCCAAGCTTGAAGTTGGACATCCTGGGACTCTATCTTCTCCTTCACAGTCTGAATGGCAGCCAAGATGGCCAGAGGTAGATCTCTACAGACTAGCTCTGGGCCTCTCGTTGGAAGTCAGTCCCCATATGCCATTCCTGTGACTAGACACAAGGAGGTAAGTCAGCCACCAGGAGAGGGGCCCAGAGCCATTCCCAGCTACAGGAAGTGGGAAACTTCTTCCAGGTGCCAAAAAACCTCACTGGTCAGATCCCCAAACAGACACCACCTGGCAGACTGTCAAAAACAGTGGCCACTGGAATGGTTCATTTTCATAGAGGACCAAAATAGAAATCACACCTGTAAATTTTGCCTCTATAACACCCTACCTTTCCTTGTTCTGAGCACAATTTAGGTTGCTACCTGAACCTCTGCTTCCTGGGTTGCAACCCTTTTTGCTCAAATAAATGTTTTGGTCCTTCAGTACCACCTGAATGTCTTCTTGGGTTAAGGGACCCTCACAGCCAGAGGCAAGACTGCTCAACAGGAGGAAGCCCAAAGCCTAAACTGGAGTGAACATAAAACCTCCCCAAGACACTAGCCCTGGTCTCAACCAGGAAAAGAGGGTGACAATGAGGGTGATGGCCTCCCTAAGTTTGTCGGTTTGTGTGGGGGAGGCGGGCTGAAGGACAGGTCTAGGAAGGAGAGCCCTGGAGTGTCTCCGGAATGAGGGCATTCACAGTCCAGCCCCCACACACCCCGACCCCCAAAGCTCTGTCCACTGAACGTCAGGGCTGACGGACACCCAGGAAATCTTGTGGTTAGGTCTGTTGACGAGCACACCGAGGCCAAGAAAAGAGAAGGGGCTTTATCTCGTGACTTCAGACAGTTCCCCTAGGGGCCTTGGGCTTCAAGCGTCCCTGTCTTCAAATCTCCACTCAGACCGAGCCCTCCAATTCCAGCAGGGGTGGAATCAGAACACCTTCCGTGAGGGTCGTCCTTACCCGTAGCTGCCTTGTCCACGGTCCTGCGCTGACTGGCCCGAAGACGCCGTCGCCGCCGTTGCGCAGCCCCAAGCAGACAGGTCCCCAGACTCTCACAGGTTCTCTCTCGGCCGTTGGGTCCGGCTGGTTCAGAAGCGCTGGGAAGGCGCGGACAGAGAAGGTGAAAGTGCGGCCTGGCATCTCGCGAGCAGGGGACCCCCGGCTCCGAACCTGGCCCCGCCCCACAGTCCGGAGCCGGCTCCTCATTGGCCAGCCCTGGAAGCCCCGTCCCCGCCCCGTGTGCATCGAGTTCCCGCGGCCCAGAGCCGGCGTCCCATTGGCCAACCCTGGAAGCCCCGCCCCTACCCCGCGTGCATCGAGTTCCCGCGGCCTGGAGCCGGCGCCCCATTGGCCGAGCCAGAAGTCCCGCCTGCACAGCGTGCTGCGCCGGCACCCCGCAGGTATGAGCACCCCGTGCCCCAGCAGCGCTCACTCGTGAATGCGCCCGGGTCCCTGGGCCTAGTGCGGAGCAGCCCACCGCATAGTCAGCCAAGCGTGTGCTGTGCACTCGCTTACTACCAATTGGAGAGCAGGAACCAGGTCACGTGCATGTACTCATCTAGTCCAACATATTTATTGAGTCCCCATAGGGACAAGGAACGATCACCGTCACAGTTAAGGGCCTTTATCACCATGACCCCACCGTTCTTTGTTTTACAAATGAGGAAGCCAAGACCCAGAGCAAGAAGCGAGCCTAAGGCTATAACAGGCTACAGCTTCCCTGGTTCCCCTGGCTCCACTCTGCTCATGACCACGCACCCTCCCTTGACTCATTTCAAGAAAAAAGAATATTTGAACATCTAATGCTTTGGAAGAAGAAAAGGGGGATGCCAGTGCCTTGTAATTACTCCTGGTTTTGCTTCTGTTGGAGTACCTGTATGGACACAGGGCATTTAGTTAGCATCAGCTAAACAGGTCTAGGAACTCTTCACCCTGAGGCATCCCCAGGAAACAGAGGCAAGCTCTTGCAACTGAGGGTTAAGCTCTGAGCAGCTACACTTGCACCATATCCTGTATGAGCACTTGCTGACAGCCCAGCCCTGACTTGCAGGGCCCCTGGAGAGGGCTGGGGCTGCCAGAGCAGACAAGCAGAATCCACGGCAGGAAAGGGTGGTACCTCGCCTTCTCAAGCCCAGGGGAGCTTGGCTGTCATTGATGTGTATACTCACTCGTGCCCCAGAGATGATGATGGCAGTGTTACCATCTGTCCCCAACTCTTTATGATTTCAGGAGAGGTGTGTGAGTCAGAGGGGGCAACAGGAAGTGGCACAGCTAAAGACCCAGGCACCTGGATGCAGGCCTAAATACATAGTGGCAGACAAATAAGATAATCAGAATGACTGAGGACCCATCACTCCAGCTTCAAAATCACTCTACTAGAAGGCTGCTCTATAGGTAGCACCCAATGGTTTTGTTTAAGAAGAACAAAGAGCCAGGTGTTGTCAAGACTTCCCCCATGAAGTCTGATACTATATCCGGGACTTTCACAGTTTGAATCTCATCGCTTTGGTAAGCATTTGCTTCACTGAAATACAAAGGGTTCCTGAGGGATGGAGACCAATGGGAAAGTTACTTCACTCTGCACCCCAGGATCTTACACTCACTCCAGAAAATAAAGGTCCTTCCTGAGAGATTCTAACTGGGAGAAAAGAGCTGGAGATCAACACGGAAGAGAAAGGAGGCCCTGAACTTGGAAGAACAAAACCAGTCTTCTAATTTATCCCGTTACCTCTTAAATCTATTGTGACCCTGACTACACTAAGATGAGGTAGGAAGCACTGGGGTCATTACCCCCTTTGACAAATGAGGACAGTGAGGCTGGAGGTGGTTAAAAGATTTACCCACATCTCCTGGCCTAACTCTGTCAGAGCCCCAAGTTCTTGGAGACTGCCCCTTCAACACAACAAGTCAGGCCTGGAGGCCCAAGTCCAGGCTGGCTGTCCAGGATCCTCCTCTCTAAAGGCGCTTCCTGGGCTCGCTTCCTGAGGCCCCCATTGCAGTGACGTATGAGGTCCACTCTGTGGCGCATGCACATCCATGAACTGTGCCCTTGGCGGAAGTATCTTCCACTCCGGGCCTCAGTTCGCTTTCCACTTCTCCACTGAAATCCAAAGTCAATCATGGATGTGAATACCCACTGGGAGGACTGGAAATCACTGGGCCAAGGCACACACCTGGTTTCCAGAGCAGCAGCCAAGGCATCCTCATCAAACGCAGGCAGGTCTGGACAGCCCCTTTGCTGTCCCCAAACACAAGCAGGTGGCGGACTAATTCCTGACTCTCCGGAGCACTTGGTCCTCTTGCAACCACATACAACACTTACAAAAGCACTACAAAAGCTCCATGGGAGTGGGAATGAGGGTTCAAAATAATGGAGAAAACTCAAATTTCCAGTGCCTATTCATCAGGCTGTTTCTCATGCTGCCGCAAGCACCAAACCTCTCTCACAAAACCAAAGCCCTAGGGTCTCCCTGTTTCTGTCACACCTACTGGGAGAACCAGTGTCTCTGGGCCACATGTCTGTCCCTGGGACCTACTAAAGGCCTCCACCAAAAACTTGGCATCACTAAGCCTTAAGGGATCCTTTATAAGTCAGGAATGTAGAAAAGGCAGCAAAGAGGGACAAACTGAGGAAACAGGAAATTGAGGTATCCGTCACACTCATATACTCTGTCACCAAAAAGGCTGCTGCTTCCCATTTGAATGGGGGAAAAAAAAATACCACCTCTCCAGAGCCATCCCAGAACAAGGGACCGGCGTCAGGCCCCGCAGGTGGAGAGGTCCTGCCTGCGCGCCCCCGCAGGCTCCTGGCCCGTCAGCCTTCCTCGGTGTGGCTTGGCCAGGGTCCAGGTGGGCTGCCTGGGCGGGCGGAGGAAGCAGGAAAGTGCGAGCCCGCCTGGCCTCGGGTGTGAGTCTGCATGTGGATAGCCAGGTGATGGTTCCGGTTGAAGGTCCGGCCGCACTGGGAGCACTGGTAGGGCCGCTCACCAGTGTGGATGCGCTGGTGCCGGAAGAGGTCCGAGGGCCGCCGGAAGGCCTTGCCGCAGTAGGGACAGGCGGGCCAGCCCTGGCTGTTGCCTGTGTGCAGGCGCTGGTGCAGCAGCAGGCTCTTCCGCTGCTGGAAGAAGCGCAGGCACTCGCTGCAGTGGTACACCTTGGCCTCCGCCGGCCGCCGCCCGACGAAGGAACGGCCTGCCAGGGAGCGGTGGCCCTCCGGCTCCTCTGGGAGCCAGCGGATGACAGGGCCGGGCACCACCACCTCCCCCGGCTCCAACGTGGAGTGGGCCTCCCCCCAGCTGGTGGGCGAGCTGCCCCGGGCACCCCTGTGCTCCTCCTCCACGTGGGTCCGCTGGTGGATGGTCAGGTTAATCTTCAGGCGGAAGCTCTGGCCGCAGTCGGGGCAGGGGAAGGTCCGCTCTCGCCGGCGAGGGAGGATGCGGTGCGGCTCCCCCACCGCTCCTGCGGGCCGAGGGTCCCCTGCTCGCACCCTTGCCACTCCCTGGGCATGAAGCCGGCGGGGACCCCCAGTCCTTCTCTTGGGGCCCTTGGGGGTTCTGCTCTCGGTCTGGCTGGGCGACTCCCCCAGGAGGAGCTGCTCCTGCGTCGACTCGTCCTCAGACTGCGCTTCTGTCTTGATGACCACACCACCACCGCGGCCTGCCAGAGGAATCGCCAGTGACTGCAGGTGGGCCACAGCCGCCCAGCCCCAGGGCCCTTGCCCCAGTCCTGCCCTCCAGGCCCAGCTCCTCAGGCACCCGCCCCACTCCTGCCTTGGCTCAATCCTTTCTCCTCCAGTGCCCACAGCCGGGAACAGTGGTCCTGCTCGCGTGGCCTCACCAAACAGGCGCTGCCTCTGTCCAGTCTGTCTGCTGTCACAGGGCCTGTAGGCTGAGCTAAGGACATCAGGAGAGAGGAGAAAAAGCTGCAAAACGAGGAGCCAGGGAGCCAGGAGATCAGGGGTCAGACCAGTGGGAGACACACAGGTGGGAAAATGAAGGCGAGACAAGAGGCAGAGACCCTGAGATACACTGGCCACACAGGACTCCCAGGAGTTGACAACTTGAGTTCTGATCTATGAATGACAATGGGCCTTGTGGGCCCTGCCTGCCTCCAGACTAGGCGAGAGGCCTCAGGCCTGGAGGTTGTGGGTGACTTAGTCACGTTCCGAGCCACTCATCCACACTAACAAATCCACATTGAGCACCCGCCACTACCTGGCACCACGCTCTCAGGTGACACACAGGAGGCACGAGGACCTGAGCTTTCTGGCTGGGCCTCAGTGTGGTTCACACTTGACTCTGAGACAGGACTGAGGCAAAGGAGCTACCAGGACAGAGCAATGAAAAGGCAAGGCTGACGCTGTGACGGGTGGTCTTGGTAGCAGGTCCCCGGGGGGTCCCTAACGCTGGAAGGGAAGGTCCTGGCCACGCCCTGCTTAGAACACTGAAGCTTCCAAACCCTCGAGTGCTGTTCAGCCCCCGGTCTTCTCTGCAGTCCGTCTCCTACCACTCTCTCCTCTGATCATCTCCAGCCCCTGGTGGCCTCAGCGGCTAGACCACAAGGTCTGCTGGAAGGGTGACCGCAAACCTTGCCCTCCACACACTAAGCATGAAAATCTTCAGCCCTTTACGAGCAACTGCCAAGGTCTAAAACCAGAGTAATTTCTGTTCTTGCTGAAGCTTGAACTGAAACGAGGAGCTGGGAGGCTGCAGCCCTTCACTGTGGGGCCTCCAGGGACAGTGGGACAGTGCATGATGGCAGGACCGTGGGTCCTCTGCTCCCTGCAATTCACCCATACCCTGGCAAATGACTCACTACAAGACTATTTCTAGGTGAGAAATGACCCATTGTTATTTAGTTCTACAGCTACAGAAGCATTTGAAGACCATAGGAATCATCTAAACTTTAGGGTGAAACACTGTGGCAGATAATGGGCTGCATGGTATTCCTGAATTTAAGGATCAGTGAAGGTCTCAGGATCCATACTTCATGAAGGCCAAGGCCCCCAGGTCCCTCATCTGGAGACCATCTGCAGCTTGGCCCCCACATCATGATCCCATGATGGACCCGAATCTCACTTTTGTTTCACACCAAAGCAAGTACCAGACAGAAGCAGATGAGAGCTGGATCCCTTTCTACTGGGACAGGAAACCTGCCCCAAGGCCATAATGGGCAATAATCGCTTTCTTTTTCCTGCTCATCAGAATGTCGGCCAGGTTTACAGAAAATACACAGACTAAGTGGGAACTAAATATTAATAGCAGGCCACCGCACACAAACTGTAAGACACTGGAGGATGTGAGCCGAGACGATTTCGCGGGGCGACGGAGGGATCCGTCAGGAGGTAACCCCTCACAAGGTCCCATCATGCCAACCCTCAGCCTACTCCCAAAGGGACCCCAGGCTTCTCTGAGGCTCTGCTGTGGCAACGGGGCCACCTCCCTTCACTCACCTGGCCCCATGCTGGGCTGGACATCCTTGAGGGGAGAGGCTGGTGACTCCCTCTCTGAAACTTCGTCCTCCTCTTTAACAGAGGACAAAACGCTGGTGCTGGCGGGGGGCCCTGCGAGAGAGAATCCCCTAAGGGCCTTTCCCAACACCAGGCTCCTGCAGGGTGACACAGCCACCCCATCAGGCTCTGGATACACTCGAGCACCTGCCAGGAAGAGGGAGCCACAGGACTCTGTCCAGAAGACGACAGGTACCCACTCCACAGGCTCTGCTTCAGAGGTGACAGGACAGCTGTGAAGGCCATGCCCCAATTCCCATGTGGGCCAGTGCCAACGACTGGTCCCTCAGCATCTGAGTGTCACCCTGTGGCGGCTCAAAGGGACAGAGGGTTTGGGGAGGCCCCTGGGGTGCAGTGCCAGGTCCGCAACACAGCAGGGACAATAAAAGGGTGCTATCCCTAGCTTTACACTGTCTGGGAAGGAGGGACACAGAGAAGGGTGGGGGTGTCACCTCCAACCTCAGGAAGACCCTATTCAGTGGGGGAGATGCAGAGAAATAACAGGAGAGAAGGAACCCAGAGAATGGAAAGTCAGGCCAGCAAGAAAGCGGAGACAGGGAAGCCAGGCCGGCAAGGGGCAGCCTAAAGACAGAAACAAAGCCCCCGATGATCTGCCAAACACCAGACTAATACCCTCTGAATTATACTCCATATTTGTGAAAAATGGACAGGAGTTTCCTTTAAACAGAAGCAGAGAACATCTGAAGGGTGACTGAAGCCACAGAGCCCCTCACAGGCCTTCATGGAGATGACACCAGGTTAGGCATATGACACATATCTCCCCGTTACTGTAACCATGGTGAGAAGCCCAAGACCCACCCTGTGGGCCCGTCCCCTCACTGCAGCTGGACCGGTGCGCCCGGTCCCCAACACACGCAAAGAACCCACACCTTCGCTCAGACCATTCTCTCCTGCTGAAATGCCCTATGTTCCCAGCAAAATCTCCTCTTCCTCTAAGGCCTGTCTCAGTGGCCCCTTTTCCAGGAAGTCTGTCCGGGTCCGCCCGGCTGGTCCCGGCCATCTTCTCAGTACTGCTGGTCTGTCACTGCTGCTGGGATGCCGTCCACGCCGCTGCCCTGCAGCCCTCACTCACCGGTGCTTGCTCCGGGCGGGGCTGCTCTTGCTCCTGAGTCTTGCTGGTGCTGGTGCTCAGGGGGCTGCCTCTCTTGTGGCTCCTTCCGGACAGGGCTAGCTGGGCTGGCCACGTGCTCTGGGTATGAAGGGAGGTTGGGGGAACACAAATCAGTGATACTGAGAACAACACAAAGTTCCCCCAAGCCAGAAGCCTACGTTCAGTCACCAGGACCTGGGCCATCAGGTCAAACACAGGATATGATAATTAAGTGGACTTCACTGATCATCTAGTGACTACGTACTAGGCCAAAGCCTTCACGTCTGACAGAAGGAAGCAGTACGGCATGGTAACTCACCTGATGGTACGAGAAGGGTCACACAGCAGGGCCAAGGGTCTGGCCTTTTCAGGACTCCTGGCTCAGAAGACTACAACAGTGACTCCTAAACCCAAGTCCTCCCCCAGGCTGGTATATAAGGATCCCCTGGGGAGCACCCCAAGATTCTCATCAGTAGATATGGGTAGGCCTAAGAAGTTTATCATTTTAAAAAGCTTCCTAGAGCAAAAGAGATGAATATTTCACAGAAGTTAATAAACAGTTATAACGGCCCATAAACAAATAAAAAGATACTAAACCACACTCATAATGAGAGAGATACCATTAAAACTACACTGTTAGCCAAGACAGACAGATGCTCCAAAACTACATACCAATGTCCCTTATGACCATCAATGTAAAAAACCTCAACAAAATGGCAGCAAACCAAAATCAGCAGCATATAAAAAGGATTAAAGACAATCAAGTAGATTTCATTCCTGGAATATGAGGGTGCTTCAACGTATGAACTTAGGTCAATAGACTACACCATATTAACAGAACGAAGGGAGAAAAAAACCCAAGATCACATCAGCTGATGAAGAAAAATGAACTTGACTATATACTGAGTTGGTGACATAATCACAGAGAAAATAATTATTTCAAGTGACTTTAAAAGGCATTATTTTATTTGTAAGTCCTTGAAAGAAATGCATTCAGAGAACAAGAGCTGCAAAGAAATCTCAGATTTTAAGAAAAAATCTAATTGCTAGTACTAGTAATATTGGCTTTATTATTTTGAAATTATAAGATATTATAGGAGAATGAAAATATTAGGACTGCACAAAGATAATGCATATAAGCAATTATGCTAACATAGCTAGGATTTAAAATATCTATGTAAAAGAAAAGTGATATACAAGTATAAAATGAAATAACATATTTGAATTAGAAATATCGATGTAAACGCGTGATTTTTTTCAAAAATACATACTTTCTGAAAACGCTTAGAAGTAATTGTCAAAAATTAGCTACTACTGGCACTCATGCTGCAGTCTCTAAATACCATTCCTCACTGAAAGGGCTCAAAACTCCTTGGAGAAATTTTTATTCCAGGTCCAGGGCAAGAAATACACAAGATGACTGTGGAACATCTTATGATGTCTGAAAGCCACTAAAGTAACAGCAAAATGACCTAAAGGGCCAACTTTAAGGGGCTTCCATGAGCTTAAGATGGGACAAATGAGCATGAAAATAAGTGGCTGCAAAGAGCTGGCATATATCCTGAGAGCAGCAATTCATTCTGATGAAGGGAAAGACTTAAGCATTACCCTGCCTTTTCTGTACAGACTGTATTTCAGGGCCACTAAAAGAGTTAATTAGAGAAATTATTCTTTATAAAAGAATTTCAGCTACTCAGTGCAGAAGTAACAACGGAATTTCACCATTCTACAACCCCTAACAAAATAACGAATACGGGCAATAATCTTCAATGAGCATTAAAATCATCGGGTGAAAAGTTGATGGGGAACTTTATAAGAGGGTAAGGCGGATGATGACAAAAAAGCAGCAACTGGACTATGTCTCCTGACGTGATGTAGCAGGGGGTAGATAGCACCGTCTCTAAAGCAGACTTGCCAATGAGATTGAACCTGAATCTAAATAAGCCTTGAGATCTATCTATCAGTTTACAGGAAATGGAAGAAATAGAAGAACATGTTAAATGACACTAAATCCAGAATGTAGGAAATAATGGCATTTAAGGAGTAAATATTAAAATTTTTACACATAAATTATATAAAAGAGGGGAGGTGAGGACAGTTTATCAATTGACGAATGGAGAAACAAAATGTGGTATATCTATACAATGGAATATTATTTGGTCATGAAAAGGAATGAAGTATCGATACATGCTACGACATGGGTAAATCTGGAAAACATGATCAGTGGACGAAGGCAGACCCGAAAAGTCACATAGCGTATGATTCCATTTACATGAAATGCCTAGAATAGGTGAATCTATAGAGATAGAAAGCAGATTAGTGGTTGCCTAGGGCTGGGAATAGTGGGAAGGAAACAGAAAGTTGACTAACATCTATAGGTTCTTTTAGGTGACACAAGAAAATTTTAAAATTAGATTATGGTGATGGTCACAAAACTCTGTAAATGTAGTACAAATACTGAATTATGTACTTTACCCCATGAATTGCATAGTAAATTCATAGTAAATTCAATAAAGTTGTTGGGGAGGGTCTAGGTTTTTTAAGGACTTTTTTAAGCCAGATGCAATATGTGACTGGTTTATTAGAAATAGGATCCAAACACCTAAAGAAAACATTTCTGAGACAATCAGGGAAAACAGAACATGTTCTAGGCATTACATATTAATCTGTTGGGTATGATAATGGTATTTTGGTTATGTTTAGTAAAAAGGAAGAAGCCAATGTGGCAAACTCTTGATTATCGTTGAATCTGGGTGATGATGATTTGGAGTTTCACTGTATAATTTTACTTCCATTTGTTTTTAAATTTTTTATTTATTTAATAAAAAAAAAAAACTCCGCAGAAGATTCTGATATACAGTCAACTCTGAAATCACCGTCCTATACACACCAGCTGTGGGGACAAAGTTGTCCTCAGGGTCCTCCTCCAAGAGGGTCCATTTCCACAAAGGGCAGCCAGAGCACTGCAGGCCTTCCAGCTACAGGTTACAGTTGGGCAGCAGAGGTTGATGGAGAAGCAGGAGGTGGCAGCAATAATGCTGCCGCCGCCACTAGCATTACTGCCGGTAACAAGTGCGCACTTATATAAAACGTTCGGCTTTACGCCTGCCATCACCCTTAGCCTTCACAGCAGCCACGTGGGGCAAGCTCTGCTGTCCCCTGGCACGGATGCAGAAACTGTGCAGCTCAAAGGCAAAAGCCCCTTTCCTGCCCCAACTGGCCGGCCTGGGACAGAGCATGCCCGCTTTAGGTCATGGGCCTGTGTAGCACTTCTGGGGAGCCCAGGAGAGTGAGGACATGGTTCAGGTAGCTCTGGCTGGTCCCCATCTTACACCCACTCACCAGGGCCCAGCCTCCTTGGGCATGCTGCCTCTCTCTCTTTCCCTTTCTCCTGACCCCACAGGCCTTCGGGACAAGGCTCTTCTCCCCTCTCCATGCGGGTGAGGATGTCCGGTTTGGAGATGGCATAATCTGCGTATAGAACAGAGACAGAGAGCTGGGTCAGGGCTGGACGCCTGCTACGCAACTGCCCAGAGATACAGAGACACCAGAGGAACAGAAGCCAAAGCAAGGACACAGACTGCAGGAGGCCGACCTGCGAACGAAGGCCCAGACCTCGTCTCCGCAGCCTTACCCAGGGAGACCAGCATCTCGTAGTTGCCCCTCATCACGTGCTTGTAAAGCTCCTTCTGCCACTCGTCCAGCTTGCCCCACTCCAGCTCGGAGAAATACACGGCCACGTCATCAAAGGTCACAGGCACCTGGAACAACAAGCCTCATGCACGCTCGCCCACACTTACAGGCACAGTCCCTTAGGCGGTCCCACCCCAGGGGCCCAGGGTTACCTTGGGAACCTCCCCCTTGCTGCCTGGGGGCAGCCGCAGGATCCAGAAGTTCCTGTTCCTCAGCAGGTTCTCCATGTTCTCCAGCCGCCTCTGCAGCAGCCCGTACTCCTGCAGCAGCGTCCCCAGCACGGCCCACTTGCCCTCCAGCTGGTTCCCGAACTCCAGGGTCGTCTTCTCGCAGTCGGCCAGCTTCTTCTCGGCTATCCCTGTCCGCCCCTCCAGAGTCAGCAAGCGGGCCAGACAGGAATCCACTTTCTTTTCCAAGGCCTGGATGGCGGCCACCACCGTCCACAGGGTGATCTCCGTGGAGTAGAGATATGAGTTCTTCTCAGCAGGCGGCTGGGGCGATGCAGAAGGTGTTGAAGGCTTTTCGTCCTCCATTTGCTTGTCCGTCTCTGGAGCCTGTCCACAGGAGACAGGAAAGATGTTATCAGAATTACACAATCAAAACGTCCACCTCAAAAAGAAACCTCAGACTAGCACCCGCCCAGGTAAAGCCCCATCTGGGATCCTGAGGGGCAGGTGGGCAGCTGTGTGGGGGATGGGGAGGTGGAGACATCAGTTAGAAGTCCAGTTTCAGAGACAAGTGACAATGGCTGGGCCAAGGTATCACAAGTGGGAAACAGGAGGAAAAACATGGCCAAAGAGAGAAGGTATCTGCTTTCTCAGACAGGAGACTCCCTTCCTGGTTTTAGTCTCTGCTCAAAATGAAGGTACAGGTTTTGAACGAAGCACAGAGAATGTGAGCTCTGCAGTCAGGCGGCCTGGGTGCCGCTAGCGACTCTGCCACTCACAAGCTGACTGACTTTGGGCCAGGTTTCTTAAACATTTTACATTTCACTTCCACATCTAGAAAATGGAGCTAATAATAGTACCTATGATTGTGAGAATTAATGACACAACTTGGTAAAAAGCACTTAGCACAACGTCTAGCCTGTGGCAAATACTCAATAAAGGTGAGCGCTCTGTCGATCAGCTGAGATGAGAGTGATGAGGATGATGATGGCCACGGGTCTGGCTCAGGGATGCAGTATGGAAGAGTTCCCATGCCTTTCTGCGTGACCTCTTTCATGCCACTGTCCTTCAGGGCTCTAGGAACAGCTTCTAAAGTGCCTCAGCGTAACGTGGACGAGCCTTCCCTGAGCATGTACGACAGCCTAAGTCCCGGGTCACCCTGCTAAAAGCCTTGTTGGAAAGATGAATGGACACCTTACCCCTCCATTTCACTCATCTTTCAGGGGCAAATCACTGTCAAGTCCTATCCATCAGAAGTCATTGAAATCATCTCAAATCCATCCTCTTTTCTCCTCCTCCACCACCACCTAGTCCAAGTCCTAACCACCTTTCACCTGACCACTGCAATTCCACCGAACTGATTTCCCCGCTTCACCTTTCTGCCCTGTGATACACTGCCACCGGGTGGTCAGTAACCTTTTATAAGTACTGACGAGTTCATTTCAGTCGCCTGCTTAAAACTCTTCAACAGGTCCCCAACGTACATGGAATAAAATCTAAACTTGTTCCAGACTGCGGCCTGCCTGCCCGACCGCATATCCTCCTGGGCATTTACTACGCTACGGCCACCCTGGCCTCCTCACACTCCTAGGACACCCAGCTCTCCTCCACCTTTGCTTCAGCTCCTCCTGCACCTTTGGCATTCCTGGCTTCCTCTCATACAAACCTCCAGCTTCAACATCACCTCGGAGACCTTCACTGGCCGGCACGTCTAAAATAGGTCTGTTAGTCTTTTCCTTCACAGCACGAATAACCTATGATGACTCTGTGCGCCTGCCAGGTCATGGTTCCCCACAAGGACATAAGCTCCGTGAGTGGATGTGTATTTGCTGCAGCAGTCCCAGCTTTTAAAACAGCAGATGCTCAACCAACACCTACTGAATGAATGACTAAACAATTCAACGACACATCCATTCAATTCTAAACTCCCATCATAGCAAAGGTACAACAGAGATGCAGAAAAATCACATGGTTCTTTCCTCCTCCAGGAGAAAGATTCTGTATAGAAATAGTCATGATAAACAAGAGTGTAATAACCACAGGCTCTCAAAAGTGGAGGGCAAATCCGTCCTGTCTGGGGAGCTATTCTTGGAATCTCAAGTGCTGCAACATGGCAGAGGGAAAGGGGCTGGTGGGTAGAAACCGTAAAAAAGGGTGCTGAGGGAGGGGTCCTGGGCTGGCTGGGAGCTGAAGATGTCACCTGTTCAGTTACAGAAAGGCCTTCCGCGGGGGCTCCCTCCAGCGAACAGGACCATAAACCTGCAGGAGTGCCAACCCCCTTCTCTCCCTTGCACTCAGAGAACCCTAAAGGAAGCATCACCAAACTGCTAATTAAAGGGGAGGGAGAGAAAGCTCCTCCATAAGAAACATCCAGAAAAATCAAGGTTCCAAAAACTTCATTGAGACGTATTGATAATAATACAATTTATAGAGCTTTTTACAAGTGTTTTCCTGCTGTGTCCAAAACAGCCAAATGACTGCTTTCTCCGAATTGCACGTGCGTGCATATTATCATCCCACATTCTAAAATGCACCGAAGAAATCTTAACAAAAATAAAATAAAATAAAATAAAATAAAATAAAATAAAATAAAATAAAATAAAATAAAATAAAATAAAAACCCACGTACAACCTCTCCTGTACACGGCATTCGATACCTTCCTCTTAGGTTAAAGTGGAACGCTGAGTATCTTAAAGTGGGTGGAATGCCAAGTCCCGGCCTGGCCTCGACTGGGTGACCGGCCTTGGGCCAGTCTCCTCCCCGAGTTTTGGACTTCGGTTGTCAGAACCGATTGAGGCTGGCGACCCGGCCCTCCCTGCCTGCCAGTGAGACAAAGGCTAGAGGGTCCCGGCCACTCGGTTCAGCTGCGAGGCCTGTCATCTTAGGCGCTGCTGGAAAGCCCGGCCTGTCCCCTGACGTCGGGGCCGCCCGCCGCGCGCCGCCGCGGGGCCTGGCGTTTGGGCCGCCCGGTCGCTCGGCCTGAGAGCGCGGCGGCGGCGGCGGGCAGGGGCCGGGGGCGCCGGCGGCGGCGGGGAGGCCGCGCCGAGGGGCCGCTGCGCGCCCCCGGCCCACACCCTCGCGGGCGCACGCGGCGGCGGCGGCGGCGCGGCGCGGCCCGTCTGGGCGTCCGCGCTGGGGCGCTTACCCGCGCGGGCGCCGCCTCGGCCATGGCTGCGCGCGTCCCTGTCTCGGCTGCTCAGCTCGGGCCGGCCTGTCGGGCCTGGCGCGGCGCGCGGGCGGCGGCGGAGGCGGAGCGGAGCCGCCCAGCCTCGGAGCTCCTGCCCGGCGGCCGCGAGCTGCGTCCGAGCCACGTGCCCCACTGGCCCTTTAAACAAGAGCTGCGCTCGCGGCCCGGCCCGAGGCCGCGCACAGCGCCCCCTGCAGCCCGAAGGACCGCACGCCCGCGGCCGCGGCCTGCCGCACCCCGGGCCGCGGGGGCCACCCGGAGGCGCCCGGCCGCGCACCCTCGCCCGGGCGCGGGGGGTCGACGCCGGGGACCCACCCGCCGCGGGCCGCGTCAGCCTGGGTGCCGTCGGGCGCAGGGGAACCCCGGGCCTGGCCCTGGTGGGCGCGGGCCACGCGCAGGAGCAGCCCGGCGGGCCCAGCCCTGGCCCCTAACCCTCTCCAGGATGCTGGGGCTGAGGGACCCCAGCTTCCCGCACCGGGGAGTCACGCCAGGAGCTAATAGGGAAACGCTCCAGCATTTCGAAACTTTGGGAGCTTCCCCCTGTGTGGGGAGGGGGACGAAGAGCCAGCTTTGCAAGGGAATCTCAAGCGTATGTAGATTTACCGTTTAAACACCTTTACTGGACCCAGTCTGTTACTTTTAGTACATTAAACCCGGGGAAAACGCGGTGTATGTGTGTGGGGGGTGAGGGGGTGGGGGGTGGATAAAGAACAAATCGAAAGACTCGAGGAGAATTTTATTTCATTTTTAAAAAGGAGGGAAAATCCCTGTGTTTGCCTCAAAACCTCTTTGGGAACCCTGGGTCTCGGCCTCCTGCCCTGGGGCCTACTCCATACAGGCACCCGGCTCAGGCGCCCTTTGGGGAACCCTCGGAAGCCCTCTGTGCCACGCCCTGTCTTTGCTTCCATAGCAGCCACCAACTGTGATCCTGTTGCTTTGGCTCCACGTGGGCTTGCAGCAAGAGTAAATCCATCCCTAATTCAGCCCCAGGATGTTTTGAAGAAACCACTAAATCTAGGACCCATTTCCTCATTTGTAATCCAAGAGCCTTACTCTGGAACCACAGTTAATCACTGAATGTAAAGTAAAATATGTCTACACAATTTGTCTTATTTTCTACCTTTTCTGCATTTGTCATTCATCTTAGTCTTTGCCCCACACACCCCCTGACTCTTCCGTTTGCATTGGCCATTAGCTATTTATAAGATCACAACTTACCAGTATTTTGTAGTCCTAAATATAACGGTCTGACAGACCCCTGATGAGCTCCTAGTGTAAACCAAAATTAATTTTAGACTGTAATAAAGAATAAAAGGCATTTATTTGAGCAAAAAGGAGCTGTAGCCCTGGAGACACAGACTCAGGCAGCACCCCAAATCGTTCCACCAATAGTAAAAATTTCCACTCAGGCTCTTAATTAGGTCTTTCATGTAAGTGAGGTATCAAAATTGTGCTATTCTGATTGGATAGGGCAGGTCTCAGTCTGCTGGTGGAAAGCAAAACCAGGGTGTCCCCAGACAGCGTAAACTAGGGGGCATAGTTTCCGGAGAATTCAGGGTGGGGTTCTTCCAGGTACACAGAGTATTCAGGGGCCTGTCAGCAAATGGCTCTTTATAAACTGTGGGCCCTCAGTTGGCCATGGGGAGTCCATTACGGCCTTTAAATTCCTTCTCAGGGTTCACATCAGAAGAATCTTTCTTCTAGAGATCCACACCAGGGATCCTGTTAATGCCTTCAGCACTCATTTGCAAATTGTGTTGGGTTGGGTTAATTCCACAAGGGTTTCCGCAGTGAATAATGCTGTGTATTGATCTGATCTGTTACCTTAAAGTGACACTTCCTAACCTTGCCCCAAACTCTAGGGTGTACCTCACTTCGAGAAGGTATCAGTTTTGAAAGTGGACCCACCCAAATTTATAAAGCTTAGGAGGGAAAAATATTAGCAGAGAGAGACCAGAAATATAACCAAGTCTCCCTTCCTCCGTGAAGCCATCCCTAATTCAGACAATACTGAGCTCCCTAGTCTGTGAATTCCTGTTCATTCAATAAACGCATGGTGAGCACCTCTGTGCAAAGGCCCTGTCTGGATATGACTAAGACATGGTCCCTGCCTTCAAAAAGCATCACGTCCTGTTGGCTGTCTTGTCCATCTCTCCTTGTCTGTCACTTGCTTCCCACTGCAACTGTGCCCAGTCAGGTCTTCATTGGCTCTTGGTCTCATTCAAAAACCTCCTAACATATCCCCCACCCCGCCCCCAAACAGTAACTCTTATTAGGTTAATGCTGCCAAATCACAGCTAGAACCAGGTCACAGCTAGGTCACCCTTTGGCTCAAAATTCTCAGCTCCCCATCACTAACTCAGTAAAACCCAAACCCTTTAGCCTGACTCCAACCATTTCATACCACGTCCATTACTCCCCTTCTTACACCTACCCTCCAGCCAGATTGAATCAATTAGCGTTTATTTGTAGATGCCCCGCAGTGTCTCCTACTTTGGCCCTGTCGCTCCATTTAGAATGTCCTCTTCCCACGCTTAATCCAGTTCAAAAGTCACCTCTTGTAAAGCCTTCCCCACCATCCCACAACTAGATGTTAATTGTTCTCTCAATTCTTAGACCTTCAGCCTCTTAACACAGGTAGTTTTCTACCTTTCATTAGATTCCCTCAGTCTGTAAGCCCAAGAGCAAGATCTCCGATTTCACCTCACGTCCCTCTGTAGACTTGGCACAGAGGCCACTCATACTAGTGAGCCAGCAAACTACGACTGTGCTAGTACTGTGCTGGTCTAGGGAAGGGCTGTGCAAATGTGCAGTTCAGGAAGAGCACAAATTTTGATAGAACCTAAATTCGACTAGGGCAAAGAGCTTTGTTTTCTACACCACCGATGTATCTCAAGTACTTGAAACAACACCTGGCTAATAGGTGCTCCCTATGTATGTATTTAATAAAAGAAATGGATGAGGGACTCCTTCACAGAAGGGGGTTATAAACAGCAAAAAAAAATAAAACAGTATGTGTCTCACTGAGGGCAGTCCAGGGACGGAACGCAGGAGCTGCCTGTGGAGGTGGGGAAGTGTGGTGTAAGCACCTAGTCACAGGAAGCCCAGCGTGGCAGCAGCTTAGATCATTTAGACGGAGTGAAAGGTGAAGACACTCGGAGCAGGTTTGGTTGTGGATCTCTCGAGTTCTACACTAAAGTTTGTTGTTTGTCAGTAGCCGGTCAAATGCACCACAAGGCTTTGAGCAAGCCTGTCCAATTTGTGTCCAATTTATGTCTCTGTGACAATAACTGGCAGTATAAAGGATGTGGGGTAGGAGACCAGTTAGGTTATTGAGTAGTTCGGGTGGGTGACAGTTAGGACCTTACCTGTAGGAACAGAGACAGATTAGTCACTGATGTTTGACATTTATTCTTCCCTGGGTGTTCATTTAAATCTGTCAAATGTGTTCAGCGCTGTTCTTTGGTGCCACTTCCTGGTTCCACTTCCTGTTTTCTTCTCGACGCCTAGCAGAGCAAGCTTTCAATGAAGGACAGGTGAGACAGGCAAGAGGCTGAGTTTTTGTACCACTCAAGACAGTGCCTCCGTGTACAGAGAATGACCTGGAGATCTTGTTATAATGCAGATCCTGAGTCAGTGGGTCTCGGTCTGCTTTTCTACCAAGCTCCTGGGGGACGCTAGTGCTGCTGGGACAGAGACCACACTTTGGGTAACAAGGACTTAGACTTTAACCCGGGCACCAGGTACCTAATTGTGGGCACCCAGAAGCAACAGAGCCCGTGGGCAAGTGTGTGAGCTCTGAAGCAAGACGGCCTGGTTCGCATCCACCTCTGCCTGCTATTTCACCTTTTAGGTCTCTTCCCACATTGCATGTGTAAAATGGGGTCACAATCATACTCACCCACAGGGTCGTGTGAGGATTATGTTTGCTTCTACGTGAAGAACTTAAAACAATAACTAGCTCACAAGTGCTCAGTAAATATCAGCCACAATTACACCAGTCCAACTGCTTAATACAATTATTTCTCTGCCTCAGGGAGAACTTAGCAATGCAAGGCAAAGGCTGGTCACGTTAAAACCCTCCGCAAAGACCTGGGAGAGGAGAGGAATCGAGGGTGGGGCACGGGGGTATCTGTAATGCAACAGCTGGGGATAGGAGGCTGCAGCAGGGATCTAAGGAGACGGTCTAGCTTTCCCACACATAGGGAGCACCTCGCATGAGCCTGCCATGACAGCTCCCCTCCGCGTTGTTTCTGCGCCAAGATAATCCCACACCTTTTTCTCCCCATATCCCACTCACTCCTCCCATGGGCAACTGTGATGCCTTTAACTTCTCGTTTCTCTGGTTTTGTGTATATGCATTTTAATTTACACAAATGGTAATGTTACAGATCTCGACTTCTTACACTTTCCACTCAGCACTGTACAAGACCGACCCACGTGGTACACGAATATCTGGACCAATGTTCCTAACTGCTGCCCAGTGTCCCTGGTGCACCCACCACGTTTCACCTGCCTTCTCTGCCTCCCACCTTCCCACAACCATCACCCAGACTGTCTTCACCTCTTGACCACCACAAACAGGGTCCCACACACGCTCCTTCCTCTGGCCTCTGTTACTGCTCCAGGTGAGGCACCTCCGCCTTCACCCAGGAGAGTATTCTTAACGAATGGAGAAAAACATCCAATGTAAGCGTTTTCTTTTGCAAGTAGCAAGTTTTATTCTAGGCAACTGCAAGTCATCAACGGGGACCAAGAGCCCACTCCCATCTCCCTGAACGACAGTGACACAGGTATTTGACACTCCTGAGACGAGCGCCTGTGTGCTTTATCCTCCATCGCCTCTCGAACAGCCAACCCCGGAACTAAATTAGAAGGTGTGTCATCTGAACAACCTCAAGAACAACTGGTACAAGAGGAGGAAACTCAAAGGACCGCTGGTACAAGCTGGGCGAGCTTAGTAACCAAGGCGGTGTCTACCCTGTGGGGCCGCGGAACCGGCTGTGGGGAAGCCCAGACTCCGGACACCCCGTGTTAACAGCTCCGGACGCTCAGCTCGTGTATCGGAATCTACATTCTCAGCATGGGTTTTGGCGTGCTCCCTTACTGCTCACTTCCGCCGGGTCCTTCTGATTCAGGGAGCCCCATCTGAGTGCCAAGGACTCTCACAAGAGGGGGCTGCCCTATGCCCCCGACCTCTGGCCTAACTAAGCGTGGGTGGGCTAGAAGAGCCCTGGAATCGACTCCCTCCTGGAGGGCAGGCCCAGTCCCCATGTTAGGAACGACTTCTACAACTCTGGGAATTTAAAAAACAAGTGTCAGACTGTATTTTTAGAAAACCAACTAAAACCTAATTCCAAAAAAGGTTCTTCAGGGTGAGTAGTTCATTTAAATTATTTCTTCTACTTGTTATTAACAGAGACTACAGAAGAGGCAGCCGTCAGCCCCGCTGGGTCTGAGAGCCAACCGCGGCCCGCGAGCATCAGTGCGGCTGGGAAGCCCAGAGAACCGAAGGTGCCGGAGCCACGGGAAGGCAGCAGCAGGGCGCACAGCAGGGGAGGCCTGGCCCCAGCCGCCTGCTGCCTGGGCGCGCACGGTTCTAAGGACGGCCTCCGGGGTCCGCCTGCTGCCTGGGCGAGGGAAGGGCCCCGTGACTCCCCCCAGGAAGCAGTCGGTCCCTGACTCTGCACAGTGTCTCCTCGGGGGACTACTGCCAGCCCCCTTGCCCCCCCGGACAGGCGAGGGGCTGGCACCCTTAAAGCAGGCCGTTGGGCCTTCCGGGCTCCAGGGCCAGCCCGCCCCGCTCCCGCTGGTGGATCTTCTGGTGCTGCAGGAGGTGCTGCTTCTGGACGAAGCTCTTCTCACACTCGGTGCAGCTGTAGGGCCGCTCGCCCGTGTGGATGCGCTGGTGTCGCACCAGGTCGGATGGGTGGCTGAAGCTCTTGCCACAGTAACCGCAGATGAGGGAACTTCGGCTTTTCCTCCAGGGGATGTGGCCGGGCAGGGCAACCAGGCTGTTGGGTGAGAACCTCTCCTGGACACGGTGGCCACCACTGGGCCCCTCCTGCAAGTGGCAGCGCTGGTGGGTGACCAGGCTCAGCCTGCAGCTGAAACTCCTCATGCACACCTCACACTGGTGCAGCTTTGCCTTCTTGGCCTGGGGCTTCAGCCGCGGCCTGGGCCGAAGGCTCTCCTCTGGCTCCGGGGCTGCGGCAGGCTCCCACGCCGAGTGGCTCCGCAGGTGTGCGGCCAGCTGCTGCTTATAGCGGAAGCTGATCTCGCACTCAGCACACTCGTAGGGGTCAGAAGGGTCCCTTTTCAGCTTCAGGCCCTGCCCGCATTCCTGAGCTGGGTGCACCTGCCTGCTAGGTTTCTGCTTTGGGGGGCAGCCCAAAGTTCTGCCGCTGCCAGGGTCTCCACTGCCTTCAACGGGCTCCTCTAGGATAGTGTCCCCAGGACCTGGTTCCAAGAGGACAGAGCTGCCCTGACTGTCCCAGAGCTCAGCCTGCTCTGGGCTCAGGAAAGCCTGCTCTTCGGCCATGCCCGAGAACGCTCCAGGGAGACCCGCGGGGCCTTGCTGCGGGTGCTGCGCCTCCTGCTTGATCATAACCCCTTCTGCTGCCAAAACAAACACACCGACAAAGATCACATTCTCACACCTCTGCTTTCTTCACAGCTAAACCAACCTCTCTGAATTTCAGAAGGGCTCAAATCAAAGTATCCCAGGAATCGAGGGAATTAGGTCAATTTGCAGGATGAGACCGACTGGGTTCTAAGACCTGAACAACTAAACCTATAGTCAGACATGTTGGCAGGAAAGCTAAATATATTATCTTATAGAACAATTTTATAAATGACAGTTTTCCAAGCTTGTCCACAAATTTGTATTTGATCTCTGTAAAAAATTGGTTAGATGTACAGTAACTATATTAACTTAGGAGAGTGTTAAAAAAATAAAAGTCAAAGATTAAAAAAACAAAACTTATAGCTTATGTATCCAGCTCTCTCCTTCATGCGTATTCTTTTCATATTAGCTCGCTTACAAATGCTTTTTCTGCCTCTCACTCAGTCAGCTTCACTCCTGAAGCTGTGACCGACCCCGTTCTCAATCCCCAGTGGGTTTTGACTTGAGCCTATTGCGTCCTCTAGCCTGTAGGGCATGAAGAAGTCTGACGTGCCATGAATCACAAGGACTCCACACAACGGTAATGACTGAAGACACACACAGGTAACAGGTGAACTACTGATAATCACAAAGGCTCTAGAATAAGTAAGTGCCACATGAGGTCACTGATAATCGCTCTTTGGCAGTGCAAAAGCTCGCTATAGGCTGCAGGGAGTGGACAGGGGATGGAGTATTCTGAAGCCACTCACCTGGGTGGACACCACCAGGGCCTTCCTCCTCCAAGTCGCCCAGCATCTCTGTACCCAACTCTGCCTCTCCTTCTGGCTGGCCGAGGACCTCTGGGTTGGAAACGGCACAGTGTGAGCCCAGGGGAGAGTAAAACCTCACCGTGCACTAGTCATCTGCTGATGGACGAGGTGGCCAACATCAAGGAGTTGATATTAAACTTGAAAAGATTCAAAGTACTATTCTTGTTACTCTCCGCCAGCAGTTTGGGAGGATTAGAGAATTATGGCTATTTCGAACGATCCACTCAGCTGACCGCTGCCTTCGCTGCCCTGAATCACTGTGGCTCGGGCCGTCCGGCGTGGGGCGCACCACGCGCCCCCCGGCACCACCACTTCCTCACACGGACGTGGTGTCAAGTGTTACTTTCTTTCTGGTTCCATCTGTGCTAAAGCACTGCGAGCTGAGGCTGGCATCACCTCCCCGCCGTGACGGACGAGGAAAGAGCCACCAGCAGAACACGCGACGCAGCCAAAGTCACGCGGTCACCTCCGTGACCCATTTGCTACTTTCCTCCCCCTCCACTCTGCTCTAGTTGCACTGGCCTTGTTGACAATCCTATACGGACCTAGACCATAAAAGATTTTCCTTACCAAACAAAATATATTTATAATGTAACGGCTAACATTTTGCATAAAAAATTAAGCAGCATTTCTAACCAACGGAAAACATAAACAGTGTTGAGACCACCACTGGCTTAATTCCAGCCAAATGCCCAGGAAAATCCTTGGCTAGCCTGTGCTGCTGGTCTCAGCCCAGGAAACAAGAGATTTCTCATCCAATGGTGGCCGTGAGCATCAGAAACAACACGAGGCCCTCGAGCCAAGTTACAGTCTAATGCATGGGCGGCATCAGTCAATAAATACGTGACCACAGAGGAGAAAGGCACAACACTACGACCTTTCCAAAAGCCTCTGCAGCTGAGGACCTGGAAATTCCCACTTCTCCACCTGCCACAGGCCGACCGAGGGCCCAAAGCTGAGCAGACCCAGGCGTGGTCCTGAACTGTAGGTGTCCACGAGAGCTCCAGGGGGGCGACCAGCACTCACTCAGAGAGACCAGCGTCTCGTAGTTGCTCTTCATCACATTCCTGTAGAGCTCCTTCTGCCAGTCCTCCAGATTCTCCCACTCCTGCTCTGAAAAACAGACTCCATCATTTTCAAGTGACCGGGACGCCTGAAATCACAAAGGTCACATAGTGAGTCCTCCAGCAGCCCTGAAGGATAAGCCAGCACGTTAGAAACTGAAGTAAAAGTCCTACCTTGGGGGCCTCCGCCGTGCTGCCCGGGGGCAGCCGCAGGACCCAGAAGTTCCTGTTCCTCAGCAGGTTCTCCATGTTCTCCAGCCGCCTCTGCAGCAGCCCGTACTCCTGCAGCAGCGTCCCCAGCACGGCCCACTTGCCCTCCAGCTGGTTCCCGAACTCCAGGGTCGTCTTCTCGCAGTCGGCCAGCTTCTTCTCGGCCGTCCCCGTCCGCCCCTCCAGGCTCTGCAGCCGAGCGGCCTGGGACTCCATCTTCTTCTCCACGGCCTGAATGGCGGCCACCACAGTCCAGAGTGAGATCTCTGTAGTCTGCAAATAGGAGCTTTTCTCTGTCGCTTGGGAGGGCAGTGTGGAAGAAGCCAGAGGTGTGGAGCGGCGCTTCCTCCTGTGCTAAAGAACCAGACACAGGGTCAGTCAGTCAGTGTCACGTCCAGACATCGAGTAAAGAAAACAACAGGTCCGGTGGGGCCGGGAGTACTGAGGGCTAATCCCTGGTCTCTACTTTTTTTTTTTTTTAATTTAAAAAGTATGTTCTTTTGTATTCTGATGCTGCAAATTATACACATATGTTGTAATAAAAAATACTGAAAAAAAGAAGGGAGGAAGGAAGGGTTATGTAAAGTACACCATCTAGAAATAAGCAGTAAGAATCTTGGTGAATTTCCTATCAGTTTTTTTCATCTTTTAACTTCTTTTTCAACAAAATTGAAATCATATTGTACGTATGTTTTGTTACTTGCATTTCATACACAGCATATTCTGAAGACTTTCCTGTGTCAGTGTTCATTTTTTAAAACAATTTCTTTCTATTTGGTATGCTGGGCTATTTGTAACATTTGGCTATGATAAACGATATAATTTATATCCACTCTTGACTCCACATTCCTGCCAGACCTCATAGTTGATCTTGTCACCCTTGCTGAAAACCTTTCAGCGGCCCCTTATAATAAAGACAAAATTCCTCAGCAGGACCTACAAGACTCAACTCATTCCTCTTTGCATTGTAGCCAGTATAAGTGAATAACACCTACTAAATCCTTAATAAACATTCACCGAAATGATCTAAGTCCTCTGACATTTCTCTTATACTTCTCATTTTTATGGTCTGTCCCTGTCAGTGGCTAAAGCTCAAAAGGACTAAAACCATCGCTTGAGATGTGTCCCCGAAGCTGCCCCCTTGCCCCACTGTCCCGCTGCGTGTTCACAATTCAGTCCTAACACCCAAGGCCTCATATCCTTTCAAATGGCACACTTGAATCTGGGCTGCTTCTCTCACCACGGTGAGGATACGGAAACCACGACACTGAGAAGGAATATGTCTACTGGTCATTCAAAGTTCCCCTCCAGTGAACCACCTGCTGGAGTCTTATCCATTTATCTTTTAGATTATCTGACTTTTCCTCACTGTCTCAAACGATTTCTCTGTAAATTCTGGATACTAATCTTTATCAGATGTGCTACAAGAATCTTCTTATTTGTACCTCACTTTTTTACTCTTTATTATCATTTGATAAAAAGTCCTTAACTTTAATGTTGTTGAGTTTTATCAGTATTAATGCTTTTATGGTTTGAATTTTCATGTCAGGTGTAAAAAAAATAATTATAGCCCACAATATTGTCTTCTAAATACTTTGTGGTTTTGACTTTCACATTTACACATTTACCTCGACCCAGAACTGATCTCTGTGTATGGTACAAGGCTCAATTTTCATACAGGAAATCAACAGATCTAATACTACATAATGAAAAATCCATCATTTGCCCACTGACCTGCAATGCTATCTCTGTCATAAATCAAGTTTTCTTACCTATCAGTCTGTTTCTGGCATCTCTATTCTGTTCTACATGTCAATTTTTCCATCGCTTTAACAATATTAACAGTCTTAATGACCACAGCTTTTTGATGATTATTGATATCTGGTGAGGCAAGTCCCACCCCACGCCCCTTGTTTCACAGGAGTATACTGACTGTTTGGGGACTGTTTATATTCCACAAACTTGAAAGTTTTCACAAAAATATCTTTAAAGATTTTCTCTGGAACTGCCTCAAATCCACAGATAAATTTGAGAAGCGACATCTTTAGGATAACCTGTTTCAATCCATACACATAGTACACCCTCCTTTTTAAAGGCATCTTTAATATCTTTCAATATTTAACCATATTCCCAAGGTACCTGTTCCAATCATCAGTTGCTGTATAACAAATAATCCCCAAATTTGGCAGATTAAGACAATACCATCTGTGTTGCTCGTGAACCTGCAATTAAATGAAAGTTTAGCAGGGACAGTTTACCTCTGGCCAGTCCACATCAAATGGAGTGAACCATGGGCGGGCAGGCACTGGAATCTCCCGAGGCCCAAGCCACACAGGAAAGGCAAAATGAGACACTCTGTCCAACAGCCCTACCTAAGGTCCCTGTCCACAGCCAGCATCGACCATCAGAACACACTCGTTTCTAATGGGTTTTTTGGCCTTCTTTTTCCTTCATTAATCTCTCTATACATAAAAATTATATATATGGAATAAGATGTATGGGGGAAAAAATCACATCCTATATATGTGTTGTCCAATATTACAGCGACTAGAAACGTGGCTATTTAAATTTAATTAAAATTAAATTAAAAAATCCAGTTCCTCAGTCATACTAACTACATGTCAAGTGCCCAATAGCCACATGTAACTGTGGCCCTACACTTAGTAGTGCATATTTGAGAAAATATTTCCCTCTTCTCAGAAAGATCTATTGGATGTACTACACCTTTACTAATTTTTTTCTGCTTGATAAAATACTAAGGCTATGTTACAATCTTCTATGAGAGTGAATTTCCTTGTAGTTCTATCAATTTTTATTTTATGTATTTTGAGGCTCTATAATTAGGTGCATTTAAGATTAGAAACATCATATCAAGCTGGTAAGTTGAGTCTTCTACCATTATAAAATAGTAGCAGCTGTCTATCTCTAGCAATATTAATATAGTTAAGCCAATTTTCTTTTAATCAGTATTAAACTGGCATAAATTTTCAGATCCTTTTATAGTCAACCATTTCTACAGCTTTATCTTTTAGTTGTATTTCTTATAAACCATATATTTGGATTCATCCCATCTTGCAATCTCTGCCTTTTAATTAGAACATTTAGTCCACTTATATTTATTGTAATTGTTGATGTATGTTTACCTATTTTTACCTTTTCTGCTACATATCCCATCTTTATCTTCTCTCTTGCCTTTAATGATTTTTTTCTTATTCTATTATTACCCTTAATTTGTAAGTTACACAGCCAATTTCTAGTCTTTAAGCAACTATCCTAGAAATCACGGGAAGCACACTTACAAAGACCTTTAAACATCTGAATTCTGATCATCTCTTCCTAACTTTTACATCAGTGCTGCCATGTATTTTAATTCTGCTTTTGTTTTTAACTCAAGAGATTATTATTGTTTTATTCAGTCAATATTTGTTTAGATTTATCCATTTTCATGGATCACACTTTCTTACATTGTCAGACTTTCCATTTAGCTTTTTTTTTTTTCTGCCTTCTCTGAATTTGGGGTAATTTTCCTTTTACCTGAAATATATCCTTTAGAATTTCCTTTAATGACAGCATATTGATAGCAAACTGTTAGTGTTAATTTGTCTGAAAATATTTCTATTTTACTCATGTTTTTGAGAGATACTTTTACTGAGTATAAAAATTTGGGATCATAGTTATTTTCTTTCAGTCCATTGATGATACCATTCTAGTGTTGTCTGGCTTCCACTGTTGCTGTTGTGAAGCTGGGCCCTAGTCTTACAGTAGTTCATTTGAAGGTAATTTGTCTGGCTGCTTTTAAGAATTCTCTCTGTCTTGTAATTGGCACTTTCACTATCATGTTTAGGTAGATTTCTTTTTGTTTATCCTGATGGGATCTACTGGGTTTCTACATATTTGTATCTGCATCAGTTCTACAATGTCCTCAGCCATTTGCTATTCATCAAATATGGCCTTCAGTGACATATTTGTATTTAGAGTGTTTGTGCCTAGAGTGTTTGACTGTGTGTGTTTTTCTTCTCGAATACCAATCAATGTTTTTCATCTGGAATTTCAGTATCTGAAATCTCTGGAGGTCTAATTTCATTATCTATTATTTTTTACTGGCTTTTCCTCATAGTTTTTCATTGCTTGTTTGGTAATTTTCAAATTCTGAATTAATTTTTCTTATGATTTCATCTATGAAATTTGAAGTCTGAGTTAAATGGAGACTCCTCCAGAGGGACTTGTGTTTATTTTTGATAAAGAACTAATTCTGGGCTTACGGTTTCTTGGACCATACAGGTCATAGGAATTCAGGCAATAAGGCCACTTGACGGTCACCATGAATTCTCAAGGGGCACCTTGCATCCGTCTCTCAGCACCAAGGTCTGACACACATCATTTTCTCTACAATCACCTGGGTGTAAGAGCTTACTTTCACATCACTCTGAATGTTGCACTTTGAAGTCTCAGCTTTATGGGGTTGGGGTTGGAGCTTCTTCGATTCCCCACCTTAGGCTCTGAGTTTCATTCTCTATCTTCTAGGCCCCTTGAGGTCATAAACACCATAGATGAATGTTCAGCAAAAGCCCTCACAGTTGGCTTCAGAACCCTGCTTACCTCTTAAGAGCTCCTTCTTTCATTTAGTTTTTGGGCTTCAAGCAGTCTTTACTAACATACTTATCAAACATATTTGTGTTTGTTCCCCCCAGCATTTTCAGTCATTTTCATCAGGGTACCCACCTCGCCATACTATCAAATGAGAGGTATAGAATCCTCATCTGAAGAGTTTATGTCTGAGAGCAGAACTATGCTCAAGAACAACTAAATACATTCTATAATGTCAGATCTATAAGTTACTTAAAGTGTAGTCTGAGATTTTGGCAGATCTTTAAGGCTTTCTTTTAACAAGATCTGTTAATGACAGATAGGAAACTGCACTGACAAGTCAGAAAGAAGTATTCTGGAAGCTGGGAACTTGTCCGCCTGCCCCACTTTAATACTAATTTGGTCTTGAGGAAAAACCAAGTCTTTGAGTGGATCACCTTAATTCAACGAGGTCAGATGAAGTAAATACTGTAAATATTTGTGTCTTGTCTTTACAATTCAATTGTAACTCCCTTGAGAGCAAACACTGTGTTCTCTAAGTCTTCCAATTCTTCCCCTCTTAGTTCTACCTCCTTCCTGCAAGAATCGAATATAGTGTATCTTGCTCATGGTAAAGTTTTTACCACGGGATCTCCTTGGCTCTCAATTCTCACAAGATCTCACATGATTCTGAAAGTGTTTCTAGACCAAGAAATGCTGCATTAAAAAACAGTTAAATTCCATCTGCCCTTTCCACACCACATCCTCTTCTATTATCAAATTAACCACTACTCTGGAATAAAATGAGAATGTCAGAGCTGGCAGAAGCCTCAGACATCATCTAGCAACTAGTCCAACGATTTACAGCTAAGGAAACAGAGGCCCGGAACTGGACGGCTGAGAGCTGACTTACAGATGAAGTCCAGTTTCCCAACTCCGTGCCCAGGGTTTTGCTCACCCCGAGCTCTGTGTTCTGACATCCCAGAATGGGGATGGTTGGGGGAAGGGGGCAAAGAGATCGGACGGCTTAGCAAAAAAAAAAACAAAAACAAAAAAAAACCAAAAAACCTTGCAACTACACCGTTAGGTAACGCCTGTCCCCAAGGAGAGGAAGCCCAGCCTGACTTTAACCTGTGGCTGCAACCCCAGGACAGAGTCTGTAGTGGGAGAATGTGACAGGAACAAGCGAAACACATCAGGCCGAGAACGAGCTGGTCGCGGAGAGATAATGAGTCCCGGGGTTTTTGGAGCACGGGGCGAGCTCACTGCCAATGACGGGGACCCAGAGTTGTCAATGCGCGCCACCTCCCCAGCCTGGAAACGGGCTCTCTATTGGCACGACGGAGAAAACGTGTGAGGACAGCCAGAAATCCAAGAACATGCAACAAGCCTGAGAAGTTTCCCAGCCAAGGCGCGTGACGCTGCGGCTCTGGCCCGACGCGGAAGAAACCGGCCAGGGGGAGGGCAGAGCCCCGGGGTCGCAGGGGGAGGGCGGTGCTCACCCGCGCCGGCGGCAGCCCCGGGGACACCCAGCCCCGCCCCGGCCAGGGGCTCCGCCATCCCGAACGCGCCCCCGAGTCGGGCCAGGAGGACTCTTACCCGAGCAGGCGCTGACTCCGCCATGGCTGCCAGTCGCCCCTCAACAGCCGGACCCCACCTGATACCCCTCGGGCTGCGTGCGGGTCCCCTGGGCACCCTGGGCCCCTCCGCGAAGCGACCACCAGCGCCGTGTTGACACAAGGTGCATTGTGGGAGTGCAGCCCTCGGAGGCCAAGACGGGCTCCAGCCGCTCTTCCTCGGAGCGCGGCATCCCCATTGCGCCCCCGCGCGGCAGGAGGGTGAACGGCGGCTCGGCGTTCTGGGCGTGGGTTGACTGCGGAAGGGTTCAGTCCTTCAGGCTCAAGTTCAGAATTTCAGGCAAACTCATGGGGCTTGGTGTGTCCTCTACGAGCCTAGCAGTCTGCTAGGCACTTTGAAGGATTCCAAAATGTTTAAACTTAGACTTTGCTCTGAGGGAAGATGTAATCTAGTTGGGGAAAACAGCTATGGTCCCAAACGGCAGGTGTGTGATTCCAAATTGTCATTTTGCTTTTTTTTTTAGAAACTAGAAACACAGTTCCCATCTCAACAGCACGGGGTCAGGTGCCCTGGTCAACCCACTGCAGCCTATTAATTGTGGTGATCACATGCTCTCCACCCCTCTGAGAGCTAAACTCTCAACATTCACAGGACTGGGTCCTTCTTAGCCTGTGGAGCTCAGGTCAGACTTTACCTCCTCAGAGACACTCCCTGCCCACCCAGTCTACAACCCAACAGCCTCCTCCATCCCAACCCTCAACCTAGGTACCTGCCTCAAAATCTGTCATAGCATTTATTGCTATCTGAAATAACCTCATGTCCCCGTTAGTTTACATTATAATTATGTGCCTCTTTCACTAAAAGGTCCCTCCACAGTACCCTCCATTTCTTTAACAAAGAAGTTCCCTAATAAATATTTTTAGGTGCTTGAATGGTGTATCAGAGAGTGAGCTAGGAAAAGTCACATTCCAGAGAAGGCATGATGTCCAGGACAAGTGGATCAACACAAGGCTGACTGAATCATTAATATCTAAAGAAAGAAAGGTGGAGCATACTAGTCAGCCATGGACATGTGCCCAAGGTCTGACCTACTCTCTTAGGCAAACAAAAACATACTGCAGATACAAAAGAGAACGTATCACGACTGTGGAGATGGACATTATCAGGACATAGGATACTGAGGCCATTAAATGCTTCAGTCATGGAACTCGTGCCCTCTGTCATTTTCACCAGGCAACCTTCTGATGATGCAGGTCCTCGTGCAGCTGCTAAGAGACCACATGCAGGTCAGGCTGATGCAAATGTCCAGCCCACCCCTGGAAATCATGAAACCGATACTCTGGATTACCCATCAGTCAGTCTCTAGAGTCAGCCTGATCCAGCATCCCTGAACCTGGAACTCTGGAAAAATATTTAGATCAAATTTCCAGTGCACAAGGGACGCAGCACCAGGTACTGGTTTGAAGTCTCGTGGGCTTTGGGAAATAGTAGAGCACACTGTTAAAGAGTGGGTCCCTAGCCCAGAGTGGCCACTTACTAGCTGCGGACCTTGGGCCAGTCATTAACATCTTGGCACCTTTGTTTCCTCATTATTAGTGCGAAATAATAATAGCACGTATCCCAGAGAGTTGTGCAGATGAAATAAATTAGTTCGAGTCAAGTGCTTAGAACAGTGCCAGTCACTGGGTAAGAGCTCAGGCTGCTAGTATGTTTCCCAGCTCCTTCACTTACTAAGTGGTGTGGTTCGTGCTCACTCCGCCTTGGTGTCTTCCCACTGAGAATAGGAACACCACTTCCAAGGATTGTTGATGGAATTAGAAGAAATGACATGTGTTAAGTAAAGTGCGTATATAGCTGAAAGCCTGGCAGAGAGCCAGCACTCAACAACAGACAATTTCTCATTTGGTTTGTTTTTGCTTTGGCAAGGTCCGAGCCCTGAACTGCAATGAATTCACCATGATAAATGTCACCTTGTCTGTCTCTCAGAAGCCACCCATTTATCCTTCCCCAAAGACACTCAGATCTCGACACGTGCTTTTAAATAAACTTTTAAATGAGGTTCACAATTATTCCCATCAGTGGCAGTGGTATCAGAGGAATCAAGAAAATATATTCTTAGTACCTGTATCCTGTCATCTTTATATCTGCAGAATGATCGCAACATGCAGAGCTGAACATGACCTTAGACATTATCTCACCCACACCCTCACTTTTAGTGACAAAGTATTCTCTCAATCACAAATGGTATAAATTAAGTTTAAAATAATGCTTTAAAAATATTTATCTTGTTCTTTAAATTTTCTAGTGTATGATTTATAGCATACATAACCTTAGCATATATATGTACATACATGTATGCCCAAACATTTTTTATTCAAGAAAGTTTATAGGCCACGGCTTTATTCCATTTAGAAGAGGCCCTTTCTATTCTGTTCCCCTTACTATCCCACAAGTCTCTAGATGGCAGGGACCACGTCCTTTGTGATTCTTCCCTCAAAAAAAAAAAAAAATAACACCCTGGGAACATGCTCCACTTGGCTTGCAGGTCAGTAAGAATCCTTGAATGAACACACCTTGGCTCGATCCGTGTCCCACCCTGCTGGACGTATGTGTGCAGTGGGCATCTGAGGATTTCGTCAGCCTAGCACTTCCTCTGGGCATATCACTTCGTTCTCTTTGGGGACTTCTCCAGTTCTGGAAGGACATATAAACAGCTCTTAGCAGTGGATGCTTCCTAACAGGGAGTCTGGTAGGAAAGAGTTTTACTCTTCATTCTTTTTTTTCCTCCCATTTAAATTTTTACTACATGCATTTCAAATTAAAAGTTAATTTTAATTGACAGATTATCAGAATAAAAACCTGCCCCAAAGCGGGCCCCTGTTCTGCTTCAGAAAGTGGACTACAGGGTCTAGATTTAGGATCCTTGCCATCTGCGAGAGATTTGCATTGAGTGTCACTGCCTTTGATCAGCTTGGGGGTCAGAACTCACTTTAGAACACTCCCAGGGCCAGTGATGGAGACTGGGGTGACTCGACTCCTAGTGGAGCTGAGGGGCTCTTGGGGACCAGGGATCCACCAGACTGGGAGCTAGGAAACCAGATACTAAGTATCAGCCCTCTTACTTGCTCAGTCACTAAACCTCTTTGGGAATCAGCTCCTTGAGGGTAAAATAAAGGGATATACTCAAACTACATCCTCAAATGTTTCAGGCCCATGTCTCAAGAGTATTGATTTCTCCTTTTCCATACTCTCAACAGCCAAAAAAAAATGTTGGGTCTTATTTTCCATGATTTATGTTATGAAAACACTCATTTTCTGCATATGCTTTTGGAAAGCTGAACACACCCAACCGAAACACCAAACTGAAGGGCCTCTTCTGCACTAACAAAACTCCATTGAACATGACTGTGTTTAATTTCTCATTGCAACTCGTTTTCTAAAGACTTGCCTCCTTCAAAAAGCAGAATGAAGAAAAAAAACATCCATGAGTTGGATTCCAGTCCAACAAGGCTTTCCTGTACAAAGCCGCGCTGGAGAGCCCTCAGCCTTGCAAACATGCAGTCTGCAATCTGGACACCTTTTATTTAGTTTTAAGAATTCCCTTTGCATGTGGCAAAAGTGGGTCTGAGGAAAATAGAGCGGTACAGATGAGGGAGAGGCGGAAGTAGAGCGCTCACAAATGGGGTGCCGGGAGCTGAATGCCACCTGTGCCCTCGGCTGGGATAGAAGCGGGGTCGATGGAAGGAGCAAGAAAAGTCATTCTCGACACAAACCAGGGTCCTGGGGCATGCCACCCCAGCCCAGTGCCTGGCCATGCACGATGCAGAAATGGAGACTGTGGCCGCAGGACCACGGAGCATTTGCACCAACACAAGGAGTCCTTTGGGCGCCTCCTGAGGCACCTGCAAGGTCTGGAGCAGCGGAGGTCTGTGTCCATGTCCAGGAGCATGTCAGTTGACAGATAGCACCAGTTGGGAGGCTCAGGGCAGGAGAGAGGCTGAGGCTCTCAGCCTCTAGCACCCACTTGCCCGGCCCTCCTTGGAAGAGACTCACTTCCTTGAGGGCTGCTCCTGCAGCACAAGGCTCTCCCTCTGCCCTGGGGAAACTGGAATCGGAGTGAGGTCTGACCCAGGGCGCCTGCTGCTCGGAGGGCCGGGTCACGACTGCGCAGTGAGATGCTGCTGCACCAGATCGAGGGGCGGGAGGTGGAAGGGCAGGCCCAGGACCCACAAAGGGGGCCCTTTCGGAAGCCCAAGCAGGGGCATTTTGCAGCAGATCTGTTCCCATTCCCAGGAACCCCAGGAGTTGGCCCCCGTACTGCTTCTGGTTATTTGGGTGGGTCAAGGGAAAGGGAGAAGAGAGAGACCGGGAGAGGCCAGAACAGAGAGGTCTCTCCAACATTGGAGGTAGGCAGTGTGTGGTGGGGACACAGCGCTGGGGTCAGGAGCCCTGGTCCCAGTTCTGCCACTCTCTTCTTGTGTGAATTTCGCTACACCATCTCACCTGTGTCTCCTTTCCCATTAACAAGTCAGGCAAATCCTACTCCACTTACCTCAGAGGAATAGGCTAAGGGTGAAAATAGATAACGGATAGAAAACACGTTTAAAAAAGTATAAAGCGCTATTCAAACGCGAGGCAGTGTTGTCATCATAGAGATGGTATCCCTCGGCACATCCTCAGCGCAGTCACGCCGTCACTTCCTTTTTCGGCGTCTCTCACCCTCAGGACCCGATTTCCTGACCTCAGAAGGCTTCGGAGACCCCCCTGGGCAGTGACGAGATGCTGCTGCATTAGCTGCTTGCTTCCGCTGATCAGTCTGTGATCCTAGCGGCCAAACAGGGCACTCTAGGTGTCTGAGCGGAGTGCCCGACGCTTTCGCCTCATCACTGTTCCGCTGGCACCTTTCCTTGGGAAGCCACTGAGCTGGCCCCTTGGGCCACCCTACGAGATGAGATGGGGTGTCCATTCCGGTGGACAGGTCCAGAGCATCCCTGCCCAACCCCCGGGGGGCCTTGTTTGGAGTGCAATTCCTGCTCCCGACTTCCAGCAGGTGGCGGGTGGAGGGAGGGAAGGCGAGCCGAGATGGTGGGTCCTCAGGCCGCCCCCAGGCCTGCCCCACTCCTGCTCTTGCCACTGGGCCCTCCCCTCCCCCAGCCCAGCCCTAGTCTCGCTCGGGTGGCGCCTGGATGGGCCGCGGGGCGCCGAGGCCCGGGCCCCCGCCATGCACGCGCAGGTGGTCCTTGAGCGACTCCTTGTAGCGGAAGCTCTTGCCGCACTCGCCGCATGCGTAGGGCCGCTCGCCGGTGTGGATGCGCTGGTGCTTGAGCAGGTTCTGCTTGCGGATGAAGCTCTTGCCGCAGAGCGCGCACTGGAAGGGCCGCTCGCCTGTGTGCAGCCGCTGGTGGTTCTGCAGGTGCTCCTTGCGGCTGTAGGTCTTCTCGCACTCGGAGCACTTGTAGGGCCGCTCGCCGCGGTGCGTCATCTGGTGGCGGATGAGGCCCGAGTGGCAGTTGAAGCTCTTCTCGCACTCGGCGCACTCGTAGGGCCGCTCCTTGGTGTGGCTGCGGTGGTGGATGATGAGGCTCTTGCGCACCCCGAAGCTCTTGCCGCACTCGGGGCACGAGTAGGGCTTGCTGCGCGCTCCGTGCAGGAGGCCGCGCCGCAGCCCGCCCCCCGGGCAGCAGCTGCCGCAGCCGCCGCCGCCCCCTGGGCCCCCGCCCGCGCCCCCACCGCCCGCCAGCGCCCCAGCCGCCGCGCCGCACTCCCCCGCCAGCGCCGGGAAGCTGTCGTCCAGCAGCCCCGCCGTGCCCCGGCTCGGGGGGCCGCCCACGTTCTCAGCCGCCGCGGCCGGGGGCTGGCTCGGCGGAGCGGGCTGGGGCTGCGGGGCCGGGTTCTTCACCAGCAGCAGGCTGTCACCTGGAGGGGGGAGACACAGAGAAGTGACAGGCTGCCAGTGCTCTGCCCAGGACCCCACGGCGTCCCTAATTTCCTTTGTGGCTTGGCATGAGTCACAGGTGATCTGGGCCTCAGGTTCTCTACAAGATGAGACTGAACGAGGCCAACAGTCACGGTCACGTCCCGCATGGCTCTAGGGCTCCTTGACCCTCTGACCTACCCAAAGCCACCTGGAGAGAACCAGAAGCGAGTCAAGTAAGCAGCAGCATTTAGGACAGAACATGCTCCAGGATGCAGGGGGCTGCTTGGCGCAGAGAAGGCACTAAGTAGATATTTATCACATAACAAACTCAAGGAGGCTGGAACTACTGTTTTAACCTAAGGCAGTGCACAACGTAAGAATTTCAGGAGAGTACTCTTAAATCACATTCTCTGGGGACTGGCATCTGAGTGCGGGGGGCGGGGAGGCCGCTCCAGGATCCTGACCAGCACACTCCGGAAGCGGAAGCACTCACTCCGGAAGCGGAAGCACTCACTCCGGAAGCGGAAGCGCCTGGTACCGTGGGACTCCAAAGTCATCCTCCTACTTCCGATTCCCTGGAGCCTCACACACGCTACCTCTGGGTGAACCAAATTGTGTTTCTATCTTACACGAGCTGTCAGAGAGCAGGGACTAATGCATACTCATTCATCTATGAGGTCGGGCATTCCTTTTACTAAATAAAGTCTGGTGTCCAATTAGGCTGAAGTCTGAAGGAGAGTGGCAGGGACAGACTGGTGTCAAGTATTTTTGAGTTTTACTCTCTACCCTCGCTACTCTTTCCCCTGCCAACCTCTACCCGGATGGCTGCGTCACACGATACCAAAAGTCCATCCGGTTGTCCTTGGCAACCCAACACTGGATGTGTTTTGGTGGTCAAAAAAAATCACAGGCGAGGTGCTAATTTCACATTCCAAAATTAACACTGGAAGACAGGCTCATTTTGGGAGAAAGACAAGGGGCTCTGATAAGGGGCTTTGGGACTGGGCAGGCAGGAGAAGCATCTCCAGATTTCACTGTCTCCCAAACTCTGTGCATGTCCTGTTAAATGCTAAGGTTCCAAGGCCTCCCAAAGATAAAACAACTCAAAGCAAATTGTTCTAAGGCTCAGCACATCCAACTGAAGAAGCAAAATGGTCTAGTAATTTGCAGAGCCTTGCAATTTCCACACAGGCTTCCTTCCCTAGATCTGTCCCCACAACCGCACAGGAGGAAAAGGCTCCTCCAGGCCCACACGCTCCTAGCTGACTCACGAAAATCAAAAGATAGCCTTGAGGGACAAAGGTTTGGGTAGAATCTCCTGGCATGTTTTTGATGAACTGGTACCTATGCCTTCAAGGCCAAAGCTAGAAATGGTGGCCTGGGAGCTGTAGAGCTGTTGTCACTTCTCCCTGTCCTCACAGCCAGTCCCTGGCATTCCCTGTCTCATCTCACCCAACAGGTTAGAAAGAAGACTACTTTGAATTCTATCTTAAACAAGGACACACACTGTTCCTCTCTTGTCCCCTGCTCATTCCCCCAGGCCCTCCCCACTCTCCGGACTGAACTAAGTTTGTCTCACTGACAATGGGGATCCGCTTACCTGGGTTTGAAATAGCCTTTCAGACCAGAAATAACTTATGTCCTCAGCTCTTATGTGGATTTTAAGTTCTTAGAGGGTGTCAGGAGTATGGACAAGGAACATATGTTTAGCTGTCCCTTTAACACTCCAATCAACCAGAAGACACTAACTCAGCTGTTCTCAGGGCGATGGTACTGAGTCTGGCAAGGAACGCTGGCCATGCACTAAGAGTGTTAGATAATCCATGAGCACAGGCCTACAGCCACCAGCCAATGAGTGGAGTTTCACCTGAGACCCAAGTCGAGTGAGATGTTTGGTTGGAAACTTGTTGGGGGAAAAATATCCCCTCTCCCTACTTGAGCTTGAGGATCTTCACCAGTGACACTGGGGTGTGAGCTCAGAACTGGCTTAGGTACTGTGGCCAGTGTTTCCCAGTATGTGAGCCACCTGCTGCCAACAACACCTGGTCAGGCACCACCAGCTCAGCTTGCTCCCAGCCCATTCACCTTTCCCTGCTGTTGTGGGCTGAACTGTATCTCCCAAAAAGATGTGTTGAAATCTCAACCCCCAGGACCTCAAAATGTGATCTTATTTGGACATAGGGTCTTTGCAGATGTAATTAGTTAAGATGAGGTCATACTGGAGTTGGGGTTGGGGCCTGACCCAATACGAATGTCCTTATAAGAATATGGCCTGGTGAAGACACAGACACAAAGGGAGAACACCATGTGAAGACAGAGGACTGGGGTGGCAAAGCTATAACCCCAGGAGCACCAAAGATTGCCAACAAACACCAGGAGCTAGGAAGAGGTAGGGAAGGGCTCCCTACGGCTTTCAGAGAGGTCACTTCTAGTCCCCAAAACTGTGAGACAACACATTTCTGTTGTCTAAAGTCACCCAGTTCATGGGACTTTGTTAAGACAGCCCTAGGAAATGACCACACCTCCAAAAGGGAAGGGGACAGTGCTCTGGTAGAGACCACTGAAAGGCCACTGTGACCAAGCATCACTCTATTGGGTGTGGCCTGGGGCGAGCAGCCCTCTCTCTGGACAACACTCCCAGGGGGCCTGGGGCGCAGTACTTACCGGGGCCAGAGTCTAAGCTGGGCTCTCCTTCTATGGGGTCACGTGGGCCCCATGTGTACGGCTGCTCTTCCTGCTTGATCCATGACAAAATGTCATGTGCTGAGATCAGAGACTCTGTTTGAGAAGAGAAAGCAGTCTTAGCGTCTGTTCATTTCTGCCGACCCGCCCACCCAAGCTTTGAAAACCAGCACATGCAAAGGCTGTTGCTCCAGCTCACAGGGCACATGGCAGTTTTGGTATCTGTTTCATCTACTGGCTGTCCGTCCCAAGCTCATGCCCTCCCAAATGGGACCTCACTTGTGCTCACTACGTTTCCAGGTGGCCAGGGATGAGGAGGTTTGTCACGGATCTATGTGGCGGCAGAGCCAGGATTAGAACCCAGGTCTCCTGACTCCGTCCACTGAGCCCCAGAGCAGCCTGTGGGTGCCAGACAGGCCAGAGAGCAGCCTGGTCTCTGACATCCAGGGGACCAAGGGATGAGAGGCAGGACTTAAAAATCAGCGATGGAAGAAGTGGTGACCAAAAGTCATTGTAAGAACTGCAGTGGAGACTGGCTCCTTATCAGGGAAGGGTCAGCTGTCCCTTCTGCCCTGGAACCGTCTCCAACCCCCCCCAGTGTAAGGCTGCAGAGTTGAAAAACTACAAGGTATGCTAGATTTTACATCCTGGTATGGGAGGTGGCCACCAAACAAGATGACACTGGATTTTTCCAGGTCTGCAAGCATATGTGAACACCCGAACACACATGCGCACACCCACACACAGGCCCTGGGCTTCCCTATGGTTCTTTTATGCTTTCCTTTAGGCCTGGACCCTGCTCAGAAGTTTGCTGGGAGATGTCTGACTAGTATTCACTCAAAAATTCCAAAATCTGTAAATTATTTTCTTTTTGTCACAGAAGCCTTTCTGGCTATATGTATTGTTCAAAAGTCAGTGAAGTAATTTCAGTATTATTTACAGTGACACAGTAAACTATTGACTTAGTGATTCCTTTAGAAAAATCCTCTTCACTTTACTAATAGTTATAAAGTCTGTGCAAAGTCACTAACTGAGCCTTTTTTTTTTTTTTTTTTTTTTTTTTTTTTGTCCTTTGAGCCTTCATTGGCCTTTGACCAAAAGTGACTCAATCACTGGTGGATTTGCCAAAAGTAGAAAAGTCAGCTGAGAGGCGACTGTCCCCTTGATCTGCATTCTGGCATCCTGCTCACCTGAATTGGGGTCGGTTGGTATATCTCTCTCTGCCAAGTCCTGCTGATCCCACACACATGGGGGCTCCTCCTGTTTGATCCGGGACAAGAGGTCCTGGGCAGAGGCTGGTGAGTCTGCACATGGGGACAGAGTGGCAAAAGTGTTGCGGAACATGAAAATGTCCACGAGTCTGCGCTTTGAGTAAATCTCTCATTTCATGCAATTACGTCTTTTCCCTACAAGTCGGGTATAACTAAATTTTGCTAATGAGTTAAAGGTTTGAGTCAGCTTGGACTTAACGGAGCTTTTGCTGTGAATAACTGGCTACTATCAGGGAGTGACATCACAGTGACTTCGAGAGAGAGTCCTGTGCTTTAGGGGCTTAGAGGAGGTTCATGCTCGAATACTGAGCACTGAGGACTAAAGCAGGAAGAGGCGTCATTCCAGGAGAATGATGCCTTCCAGGAAGCCTTTTATCTCAACTATTTTAGTTGCACCCTAAGATGCACCCTGTGTCTTCTTTCTTCTTTCTTCTGCAGAGTCTATGAAACCTCTTTTACTCTCTTATCTCTGAAATCTCTTGGAAGATGTAATACTATGATGCCTTCAAGGACCGTGCTAGATGACAAGGGAACTGGCTTTCCTCCACCCAGCCGCTGTTATCACTTACCTATGGGTGTGAGGCTCTAACTAAGGGGGATGAGGTTTGTGGAGATCTAACCTGTGGATAAGTAAAGAGCTTATAGTGTGTTAATATATCTTGCGCTGGTTAATTTTATATGTCCGCTTGGCTAGGCCACAATACCCAGATATTTGGCCAAACATTATTCTAGATGTTGCTGTGAAGATTTTTTTTTTTTAGATGGACTTAATACCAAAATCAGTAGACTCTGAATAAAGCAGATTACCCTCCATGATGAAGGTGAGCCTCGCCTAATCAGTTGAAGGCCTTAAAGAAAATGCTGGCCTTCCCTGAGGAAGAAGGAGTTCTGCCAGCAGACAGCCCTGGCTGCCCAGCCTACTGGCCCATCTGAAGATTCCTGACATGCCAGCCTCCACAATCATGGATGCCAATGCCTTCCAATCAATCGACCAATCAATCAATCAATCAATCAATCTGTTTCTCTCTCTCTACACACAAGCACACCCCCCCACCCCCATTGGGTATCTGGAGAATACCAATACACATCTGCCCTAACAGCTGTTCTCACACCCAGAGTCCAGCTGGATGCCATCCAAGAGGAAGCCTCCAGACTGCCCCACAGGACTGCAGCCAAGCCCGTGTCTGGTGCAGAGGCCATAGCCCGTACAGGCTTGTATAAAACAACGCAGGCTCTTCCAGGCCCAAAGCAAGTGTTGCGGACCAGTACAGCCCCCGCCCACAGAGCCCCGTAAGGTGCCTGCACACAGCACTGCTGCCCTGATGGTGCCTGTCGCCGGGGAGGAAGGGGCAGTTAAAAACTGATATTACAGAGCGGAGAGGAAACGGAACTAAGCCCAGATGAGCCTGCACATTGTCAACGCCCCGGACCACGTTGGCGCCCATCCCAGATGCTCAGCTCTCCCATTTCCGGCTCAGGCCCCTGGTCTTGCAGGCACGGCGCACAGCGCTGGGGACCCTCCCTCCCCCCTCGCCACCCCCTGGCTCGGCGGCTATTTCGCTCACTCACCAGTGACGGGTTCCGTGGCAACAGCTCGTTCCTCAAGGCCCCGCTGACCCCGGGCCTGACACAGTGCTTCCTCCCGCTTCACCTGAGAGGGGGCGTCCTGCGCGGGCACCAGGGGCTCCGCTCCTGGGGACACAGAATCGCATCATTCGGGGCCTTTTTTTCCCTGAACGATCATCACCCCAATGCTCTTGGGGTCGGGAGCATGGCTGATAGCACTCGCTGGGGAAGAGCACAGGAGTCTCGGGTTCCTGGGGGTGACTCTGGGGAACACCAAGGAGCAGAAGGTCCCAGGAGCAGAGAGGCGATCGACATCCAAGACAAAGGGGCAGGCCGAGGGACAAAACGAGGTGCGAAAGCTGGGAGAGAGTTCCAGAGACAGCCTCACGCCAGGCTGGGTGCGGATCAGGAGCGGGCCATACGTTTCACCTTTGTGTAGGTGTCATTCTTCCTTGGGTTTCACCCCAGTTAGAAAGAGTTGGCCAGACACAACGCAGACACCCACTCACACTCAGACCCACACCCACACACGCATACATGATCAGCAGGAAGTTAGATGCATAAAAGACAGTGAGATATCTTCTATATGCAACCCCAAGATGTGACAAACAGGGCATTTTCCTCCTGTAATGATCTACGGCACCCTGTCCGAGCCCTGGAAGCAGACGGCTCAGGCGGCAGGAAAGAGGTCAGACGAGGAATCAGAAGACATAGGTCCTAGTGTCAACTGTGCTGCCCCAGCCCAGCACGAGTCACTTGACCCCTCTGGCTCTCAGTCTGCTAGTCCCACCCTTAAAACGGGCGTAGCGGTCCCTGTTCTATCTCGCACACAGTGATGGATGAAACTCAGTAAAACTGCGAGGTTACAGTGCTTTCAGGGTTAAAGGTTACCACAGCTGCTGACCTCAGACGTTTGCAAGTTCTACATATCTTTGCCGCAAGCATGTTTGCCATAGACATTTCTGCCATAAGCATCTCACTGCACAACTAACTGGCCATAAGGCAACTTTGCCGCAAAAGATAAAATAACGAAAAATAAGAAGGACGTTAAAAAGGATGTGATGAAACATGAAAAATTAATAACCAAATTAAAAAGACTTTCTTATGAAAAATGAAAATACATTGTCTTCAAAGTCTTTCCTTCACAGTATTATACTTTTTAAAATTTTTCTAGTTGATTCGTCTGCTCGTTTGATATCGCCCTTTTTCTTTCTCACTACATTTTCTTCCCTCGTTAAGAGAAGTTATCAGTTTCCAACCAAAGAATCTCTAACTAATGCTCTTGAAGACTTATGAATCAGTAGCCACCTCTTTTATATTTGGTAAACTCTTGGTGCTGATGGGCAGGGGAGGGATGACTGCTTCCCAGAGGACTTGCAGAAACTGACGTGGGATCACTCTCTAGCACAGGATGCGACCTGGCTTTACATGCAGTTGTTATCATCCCCAATTTTAAGATCACCACATCTACCTGTCACTGTGTAGACCACTACGAGGGCTAAGATTATGTAACGTAAAAATGGGAGTAACTACAAGAACCTCCTCAATGGACAAAGGAAACCAAACTGACAACTGGCTTAAGTACAAGTAACCTGTTATTTTATCTTTTATGGTAAAATTGCCTTACGGCCAGTCTTACAGTGGGCCACAGCACAGCTACATGTCCAAGCCCACACCCCTTCCCCGTCCCCACCCACCGGCCTGGTGCCGGGCCTGGGACTACTCGCTACAGGTCACTACCAGGCCTCGGCAGGCCGGAAGCCTGCCCTGTCCTCTTCTCTCTGCCCAGCTTACCTGGGCGTCCAGAGCTGTGTGGCTCTGAGGACAAACATCCCCAGTGTGCATTCAGGCCCTGAAATCTCGTTCTGTAAGTGACTGCCCCATTTCAATGGCGGCAGAACCGGCCCCACGAGCAACTCTAGAGAAGCCCTGTTGGATTCGGGCCAGGACAGAGGGGCTTCTCTCCTGCCCTGCCCTGGACGGGGGTCTTTTCAGCTGCCATCACCTGTGTCCGGATCCATCAGGATTTCTCTGTCTCCCGGGTCACGCTGCTCCCACACGCAAGGCTCTTCCCTGGGCTCAGCCTGGGACGGAGCGTCTGGTTTGGGCGCCGTTCCCTCCGCATCTGGAATGAGTGGGAAGGGAAGGAAGGCCCAAGGGAAGGTGACCGAGGGGTCCTCATCAAGGGCATTGGCAGACACTTCCCTCCCTGAGCCCCTCCTCAAATAGTGGTGGCGCCGCATGGCACTCGATTCCATAATGATCGGCCCTGCTACTGGGTGTTTAATTTTCATCCTGTTACGAATCATTCTATCTTCCTCGCATTATAAGCAAATGGTTTCTTGCGTTTACATTAGGTATAAACACAGTACGCTTTGCCCAGGTGGTGTGACCGGGGGTTGAAAGCATGACACCCCCCTCTGCAGGACCGCTGGCCAGAGGCAGGAGGGTGTCCTTACCCAGGGACATCAGGGTTTTGTAGTTCTCCTTGACGAGGTTGTTGTAAAGCTCCTTCTGCCATTCGTCCAAGTTCTTCCACTCGTCCTCAGAGAAGTAAACGGCAATGTCCACGAACGTCACCGGAACCTGGGCCAACGAGAGCGTGAGTCTGGTACCCTGCCTGCTTCTCCCACCACGTCCCCTTCACGGGTCACGGGCCGCCCTGGCCCGCAGCCTGGCCTTTGCTCTCCACAGCGACTCGTCCTCCTCGGCCCTCCCCAGTCCATCTGAGCGGGGTTGGGCTACTCTGTCCCCGATTCTCCCGCTGCTTCCAGAACGATGATGGCTGCCTTTATTTTTAAAGCATTTAATTACATCCTCCATACATTCACTTTTAGGTAACGGGGCCCCCGAAGGTAAAGCTGAAGCCGGTGCTTGTGGCTCTCAGGGTGACGGGGTGCGGGAGGTTCGCAGAGAGGGCGCCGGTGAGCCAAGTACACCAGAACCCTGTTACAAAACCTGTATTTCTGGTCAGGCCGCCTCTACATACACAGAGACATTTTTGTCGCTAAGACGTGTAAAATCTAAAGGCACGTGCTAACGCTCCAGGACCCCGATGACTTTTGTTCACCGCTGCACCCCAGGCCTGTAGGGGCGCACGGTCTGGAGGCAACACGGGTCTGCTCAACATGCTGGACAGAGGCCACCAGCCCTGCTGTGGCCTAAGCCATCCAGCGCCCCGCGGCTGTTGCTGTGACCGGAGGCCGTCTCATCGGCTATACGTGGCTGGTACTGTGGCTTGACAGGATCCTTGTCTGTCACTCACCACATGGCCTCGCCTTGGACCGAATCGTTCAGTTTCACCTCCATGACTTTCATAACTGGACTTTCCTCTCTGACCACGCAGCCTTATCCGCCCCCACCCCGCCGCCGCCTCCACGCCCCTATCGGCCCAGCCCTTCACCCTCACTGTGAAATCCAGCCCCTCGATGCTGCCCCCTGCCCTAATGCAAGCCCGTCGGTCTTTGTACCTGCACATACAGCTCGCACGTCAGCCCCACTGATGAGCACTGTGGTGGGCGGGCGGCACCCTCGCTTAAAGCAGAAACGCCAGCCTTTGCGCCAGGCGCTCGTAGCCCTGAAGGCATCCTGAGCAGGTTCCATGTGCACGCACACCTGTATGCTACCTAGTGACAGACAACTCATCGGTCAGCTTTAGAAATAGAACCAGGCCTTCTAATTCCCTGGACGCCCCCAACAGACCTGGGCAAAGCTCTACCCTGGGAAAAGTGATACAGACCGCTCTTTTCATTTTAGTTTCCTGCTGTGAGACAAAAGTCACAAAATTCTGCAGGTGACATCCACCTGCCTCAGGCCGCCCCGGAAGCCGCTCGCGGACCCGTGGCCCTCTCCTTGCTGTGTTCCCTGGAGGCTTCTCTCAAACTCTCCCGTCATTCCAGTCTATCCTGATCGCAGGTGGCCGTGGGCACGTCCCTTCCTCGCCCTTCTCCTTCTGGCCAAGCGGATTCCTCCCCCACCTCCTGCCCGTGAAACTCCACCCAAACCATCTTTTCTCGGACATCTTCAGTCTCCCCTCTCCGCTGGCTTTCCCTCCAGGGTCCTCCAGAACCCCCCTCGACTCCGCCACCCCAAATGGCTCCACCCTCTCCCTCTTCACAGGAAAATCCCGAAGGACACGCTTTCTTCCTTCTTCACAATCCACGCCTCTTTGGAACCCTCCTGTGAATCCCCCGCTCTCTGAAGCCACACCCGGAAGGTCACCTGCAGTCCCCTTGTCAGCCCTCGTCCTTTCACACCTCTCTGAAAGGTCATGCCACCTCTGTGGGATTTTCTCCCGCTTGGCTTCTGCATCGTGCGGCTCCCCGCCCACCCGGCTCAGGAACGTCTCTGCTTCCCTGCGGCTCCCTCTTCCTCCCCCAAGACCCAGGGTTCTGCCCTTGCCCTTCCCTGTTTCTTCACTCCGCCCTTGGCAATGTCACTCTTTTTCACAGCTTTAATGGTCACCGCTTTGCAGATGACACCCTTCAACTTCTCATGCCCTCTTCAGAGTTCCCATTTCGACAGCCTCCCAAGTGGCTCCATTTAATCGCCTTTTAAGTAAATGTATCCAAAACCAAGTTCATGATCTGTTCTGACATCCCAACTCCTCTGCCTCACTTCACCATTTCTGTGGAGGGTCAGCTCTCTGGAACCACATTTCACGGCTAGAAACAGACATCACTTTTTAAAGTTTCACCGTGCTGGGGCACAGCAGAAGTCTGAGATGTAGCCAGAGACTGCCCGGGGCCTACAGTCTAGACAGACAGACAAAACTATCCATGAGTAATCTATAAGGCAGTTAACGAACACAACAGGATCTAAGAGGCACAAAGGAGCCGAATTTGACAAAGAGAATGCACAAGCGTAGCCAAGCGTCCACAAGCAATGATAACTACTGCTAGAAACACGAATTTGTTCTCGGGGTGCTTTACGCTTGTGTGGGGTTTTAAAATACATCCACAAATTCTCTGACAGCCCCCTTTAAAAAGTACAGTCTACTTCTCCTCCCCTTGAGCCCAAGCAGGATCTAGTGACTTGCTTCTTAGAAATAAAGATGTGAGGGTGGACGACTTCACAAAAGACGTCATAGCTTCTGTCCTGGGCTCTCTCCCTTCTTTCACTCGCTCCGGGGGAAGCCAGCTGCCATGTCGTGAGGACACCCGCGCAGCCCTGTGAGGAGGGCCGCAGGGTGAGGAACTCGAGCTTCCTGCCAGCAGCCACGTGAGGGAACCACACCGGACGCAGGCCACAGGCCTCCAGAGGAATGCAAGTCCAGCCCGGAGGCTGACGACTTCACGAGGCTCTGAGCCACCACCACTCGGCTAAGCTAAGCTACTCCTGAAGTTCTAACCCTCGGAAAACTGCAAGACGATGTGTTTTTTTTAGGTTGCTAAGTTTAGGGGTAATTTGTTACACAGAAATAGGTGGCTCATACAGTGTTGTCCCATCAACAAAATCAATGAATCCTCAATGACTCCACAAAGTAAGCATACTGTCAGCTTCATTTTCCAGACGAAATCACTAAAGCTCAAAGGGACCAGCTGAGAATTTACTCATTTATGGTTTATTTATACTTCACTTCTTTCAAAAGAGGAATCAAGGAGGCTCGGGAACAGCAAAAACCGTACTTGACCAGCGGTAGGAAAACCAGCACGTGCAAAGCCCAGATTCAAACCCTCAGCATCTGATTCCGGGCCCCATAACTAAGCCATTATTCTGTGAGGGTACATGTCAACTCGAGGGTCCTAACGCCCGATCCAACGCACAGAACACACGAGTGTGCCACACGAGGACGGAGCGCCGAGGAAAAATGCACAGCACAAGCAAGAGGAAGGGCCGTGTGTGAGACGCCGACCGTGCCGGAGAAGCACCATGTGCCAAACCACACGAAAGCCAGTGTCTATGGGCTGCGGTGGCAGGAAGCGCTTTAGGGGCAAACCAGGCCACTATGGCGACCGGTTTCTGTGAAGCCTCAATAAACCACTGTCAAACGACTCCTCTGACAAAGTCACTGGGTTGTTGCCTCCGCAGATACGAAGACAGACAAGCCTCGGTCTTCTCTGTAGAGGTGTGACCTCTCCAGCTGGAGTCGCTTGGCGAATGTTTTTTGCGCACCGGCTGTAAGCCAGGTGCTGTCGCAGGCAGGGACACAGACGTAGCAACGAACCGAGCAGAATTTAGACTTTGGTCAGAGAAAACCATCCAAGAAGACAAAACATAAGTAAATATTGAAGATGCCTGACGGCACATGAGAGCAGGGGCAGAGAAGACCGTGTGCTGAGGCTGGGGGGACGTGGTCTTTTGGTGTTCACAGAAGGCCATGCTGTTCGAGTGACAACCGAGCAGGCCTTGATGGAAGCGACAGGGAGCGAACCACACCTGTTCCTAGGGAAGGCAAGCCCCCGAGGGGGGACGGGAGGTGTGCTGGAAGGATGGCAAGAGGCCAGCATGCCCGGAAGCAGTGGGCAAAGGGGGTGGAGTGGCGACGAGTGCAGCAAGGTGGGGCTGGAGAGGGGGCCGCTGACGAAATGGGGGGGTTACGCTGAGCGAGGCGGGAAGCCGCTTGGGGCTTTTAAGCAGAGGCGTAATACGATTGGTTGATATTTTAAAAGGATCACTCTGGCTGCTTGGCTGAGCATAGACAGTATGGAGCAGGGGACAAGGACAGAGACAAGGAGACCAGGCAGAAGGCCATGGCCATCATCCAGCTGAGAGGCAAGGGCAGCCCTGAGCACACAGTGGCGGGAGCAGTGGAGGTGGGTGGGAGTGGTCAGGCTGTGGACGTCATTTTGAAGAAAAAGCGTACAGTATTTCCTAAATATTGGAAGTAGGGTGTGAGAAAGGGAAGAGGAGAGTGTGACCCCAAGGCTTTCGTCCTGAGCAGCTGGTAGGATAAAGTTGTCTTCAGTAAGCTGAGGTCGCCTTTGGGTTCCAGGCAGAGGATAGGTTCCGTTAGGTCACCTTAAATCTGAGAAAGTTACCGACACCCAGCTGGAGATGCTGACTTAACGGGGAGGGGTGTCTATCTGGCGTTCAGGAAGGAAGTCCAGGCAAGACCCTGAGGGGGGCGGAGGCGGGGAGATGGCATTCGGGAGTCGACGGAGCACAGACTGCGCCTAAAACCCTGAGACCGGAAGAAATCATGAGGGAGATAACGAGCAAAGTCGGGGAAAGGAACCAGCGGAGGTAAGGAGCAGCTGGTGAGGCAGGGAGAGGATCGGGGAGGTGTCCCGGAAGCCACGTGCAAGGGGCTTCACGGAGGGAGCGGGTGCCCGCGTGGAACGCTGCTGGCAGGGCAGGGAGGGCGAAGACAGAACCAGCCACTGGCTTCGATCCTGTGGACGTCCTCAGGGCTCTGACAAGACCAGGGGGATGCTGGGGTGGGAGCCAAAGCCTGATGGGGTGGGTGCCGGGGAGCGTGAGCCAGTGACCGATTTACTGGAGCACTGAGGACAGAGGAACCTGGTCAGCGAGACCTGGGAGGAGGCAGCGGCAGAACCCGGACAGTGAGGAACTCGACGGGACCCACGGCCCAGCTTCCTCCACGGGTAACTGCAAGGAAAAATGAAAGCGATGGAGGAGGGACCTACAGATTAAAGAAGACGTAAGAGACGTAGCAGTCGCAATGGGCAGACCTTGCTTGGGTTCTGATTCAAATCAATGAATGGGAAAAAACTATGACACTTGTGAAAGGATTGGAAATTTGAGCACCAGTATTTTGAGTAGGTTGAGGCTTCTGTTGTGGTGGTAATAATACTAAGATTATTATTTTTAAAAAAGAGTCTTTATCTTTTAAAGCTACATACTGAAATATTTATAAATATAATGACTGACGTCTTGAGACTTGCTTCTAAATCGCATGAGAGCTGGACATGGGTTGGGATTCAGACGCAACGAGATCGGCCAAGAGTTATTTGCTGTTGAAGCTGGATGACGGGTTCATGAAGGTTCCTTATACTCTTCTGTCTACTTTAGTATGTGTCTGAATTTTTTATAATAAAGAAGACTAAAAGAGGAGCGAGAGGAAATGGGGAAGCAAGAATTGGAGACAGCACAGATAGCCTCTCATTGAAGGAATTTTTGGCTCTAACGAGCAGAGAACAGAAGTGCTAACCAGAGGGTGGCGTCACAGAACGTCTGCGTGCTGGGGGGCACGGTCCAGCAGGGAGGGAAGAGTTGGTGATGCACAGAGAAAGGGGAGACGTGCTGGAGTGACCTCCAGCATGGGACAGCATGGGACAGCGAGCCGCAGGAGCAGAAAAGGCACAGGTGGGCGGGTGAATGCACATGGCGGCTGCACGGGGACGTCCCCGTTGAGTGCCTGCTCCCTCGGTGGACCAGAGGCAGGGTCACAGGTTGGCAGCCAGTGTTGATGAGCTGGAGGGAGAGAGAGCGAGCGGAACAGGAAACGGACCACGAATTTTGGACTGTGAGAAGGGCCCACCAGCGGGTTGCAGTCATGACTTTCAAGGGACTCCCATCAGCGTGGTTTTGGGTCTGTCTCCAGCCATGTTTGGACAAACACATACGAAGACAACCAATGACAAATGATCATTTGTACGTGCTAAGTGGAAAACCCAAGCGTGAAGAGCTTCAGGAATCTGCAGACACCCAGACACTTCAGGGTGGTGCTGGGAACAGTAACAGCGAAGGCTCAAAGACAGAAACGTGTGGGGGAACAGGGGGAGGCCAACTTCGCTGACGGAGAACACCCAAGACCAGGCTGTTTACGCGGAGAGAGGCTTTAAAGGAAGTCAGACAACAGGGAGCCAGAGAAGTTTGTGAGAACAAAATAAAATCGAGAGTTTGTTCACCTGTGCTGGTCCTCACCTCCATCCCTGCCTATAGGGATCACCACGTACCTTGGGGACCTCCCCCTTGCTGCCCGGGGGCAGCCGCAGGACCCAGAAGTTCCTGTTCCTCAGCAGGTTCTCCATGTTCTCCAGCCGCCTCTGCAGCAGCCCGTACTCCTGCAGCAGCGTCCCCAGCACGGCCCACTTGCTCTCCATGTGGTTCCCGAACTCCACGGCCGTCTTCTCGCAGTCGGCCAGCTTCTTCTCGGCCGTCCCCGTCCGCCCCTCCAGATTGAGCAGCTGGCTGGCCTGGGCATCCACCTTCCTCTCCACGGCCTGAATGGCGGCCACCACGGTCCAGAGTGAGATCTCCGCCGGGGGCAGCTGGGGCTCTCTCATCATTCGGTCAGGGAAGACGGGTGCCCGGTCCGGGAAGGGCGGGAACTGAAAAGGCATCGGTCGCCGGGCGTCCATGTCCCATTCTTGAGCCTGGGTGCAGAGGGAGGAAGTGACAGCCTGGGATCAGATCCTGCCTGAGAACATGGCTAGCAAAACGCCACAGATTCTCGCTCTTCTGCCAAGCCCCCACCTCACATGCCATGGTGTTCATTAATGTCCCCAGCAATGGACCGAGCAGCCACCTACCCAACCTTTCTATTTCTTGCCTGCAGGAGTCATCCTGGGCATTAGTTTACTCATCTTGACACTTGGCCTAAAATGTCACATAGCACTTTCTTTGAACAGAATAGTTACTTTCCTCAAGGGCTAGACTTCATGATGGACTCTTTCGAGTTGCTTAGTGTTTTCTGTTTCAAAGTGAGAATTTTCACGTAAGTCATCTGACCCTAACCTTCCCAGCAACCTCTAAGCAGGTTAGGGCATGATTATCTCTGCTTTAAAGATGATGAAATCGAGGCACCGAGAAGCAGCCACTACATCACCTTGCTTCACTGCCAGCTGGAGTGGCTCTAGGTGCTGCAGGTGACAAAAAAAAAAAAACAACACACAGTTCAGGTCAGTGCTGCTGCCCACTTCTCAGCAGGCCGTGGCCGGGGGGCACCAGGCAACCCAGCGAGGGAGTAGACGAGCAGCCTTTTTTCCATATACAACTATTCATTCACATTTCCAAAATGAAAATAGGTTTGCCAAAAAGATGTCACTCACTGAGGGGGGCACCCCATGGCCCAGGGCCTACCCCGTCTCCCAGCTCTGGACCTTCACCCTGGAAGGCAAGTCCCCAAGAAAGAGTGATCATGTGTTCACTGGTGACTAGGGAACTGGCCCCACCCCATAATAGCACTCGGCTTACTGGATGAGGCTTACTGGATGACAGAGGGGCTAATAATGGCCCCTCACTATGGGGGACTGTTTTCTGTTTTTCCTGTTGCTGCTCAGAGGGGACCTGGGCACGCATGCCAACTGTCTTCTCTAACTTGGATCAGCAGTGACAGCCACAGAAGGACATCCTACAGCTTCCAGGGAATCACTCCGTGACATGGGAGAAAGGGGAGCAGGGGCCCTGGCCCCCAAACCTGCTACCTAAGAGGCCGCAGTACTTCCACCTGGGCCCACTTAGGCTAGACACTTGCCTGGCCACAGAAGGGGACAGGGACTGAGAGTGGAAGTTTAGAAAGTCACCCAGCCCAGCTCACGTGTCACAGATTTGTGGAGACCTAACGCTGAAGAATGATGGAACACAAGGGGACAACTCCCGGCTGAACTCCTGTCAGGGCACGCTGAGAACCAGGCCCCCAGCAGAGGAGCCTCTGGGGGTCCCCGCCCCGGGGTCTGCTCCCACATTGTCCTCCAGGCCTCTCTCGACACCGCCGCCTCCACTTTATATTCTAGCTCCCAGCTCGTCTGCACACTGAGAGCCTGGGCGCCCCAAGAAATGACCGCTGCCACTCGCCACCCCAGAGACGCTGATTTCACTAGTTTGGGACAAGGCTTGGGCGTCAGGGGGGGTCTTAAGAGCCGCTCAGGTGATTCTAATGTGCAGCCGAGTGTGCCAATCGCTGGAGACAAGGCAAAGTCACCTCTCAATGGCCCCCGTCCCTCCGTCACACTCGGTGCAAGGGAAAAGTGAGTCACTCGTTATGCTTGGTGAATGCGTTTAAAAATCTCCGTCAAAGCGGCTACAGCGTCACCTGCGGAGCACGCCTGTGCGCACATCCCCCGCGGCCCCGCGCGAGGGGACGCGGTCGCGACCTCGCCAGGTCCCCTCGCCCCCTCGGGGCCCCTCTGGCCGCCGGCGCTGGGCCCGGCGGGCGCGCGGCCTCGGGGCGGGGGGGGGGGGGCTGCGGCTCGGCGGCGCGCGGGGCCGGGACGCGGGGCTCCGGACCCGGACTCGGGGCCGGGCCTGCTCGGGGCCCGCGGCGCCCGCCCGCCCGCGCCCCGGCCCGCCGCGGCCTCCGCGTCCGCGCCGCACGCCCCGGGCCCTCCAGCGCCCCGCAGCCCCGCGCCCCGCCCCCACGGCCCCGCGGCGCGGCCATGGCGTTGCGCTGGGGCTGCACCCACCTGCATGGGCGGCATTCCCTCGGCCATTTCCCCGCGCAGCGCCGGCTCCTGGTGGCAGACCTCCTCCGGGGGCAGAGCCTGGGCCCAGCTCCAGCTCCCGCCGTCCAGCCCCAGGCCCTGGATGCCCAGCTGCTGAGGCTGCGGCCGTGTTGACACAAACTGCATCCTGGGAGTGCTGTTCCCCGCTCGGGCCGGCCAGGGAGAAGAAGAACGTTTTCCAGGCGCCTTTCCCCTCGCCGGGGCCGGACAGCTCCATCTACAGCCCGTAGGAGCAAACAGTCCCCTTCGGCGGCGCTCCCCGCCCCTCCGCCGCCAGTGCGCCAGCCAATGGCCTCCGAGCTCCTGCCGCCTGCGGAGACCCGCGGCGCCACACCCTGGCCGGGGCCACCGCCACCGCCACCCCGAAGGTGGCTCTGGGCGGGTGTTCTCCTTGGAGCTTCAGTCCGCGATGGCCTGCCCTAACGTCCCAAACAATGCAGGGGACCGATTTCTGTTAATTCTGCAAATAGATTGGGCATCCCAAGGAAAATGGTGTCTGACCCTTTTGAAAATTTTGCAAGGATAATTGTGTCTCCAGATTCTTTCTTCCGGCCTTTCTCCTTCCCTCACTGCCTTGCAGGCTTCACCTACCCTCTCTCCCTCTTGCCAACCAAATTTACCTGGACCAGTTCCAGGCCTTGGCACTCGTCTGGATGATGGAGAAGGGATCTGGGCTAATAATGTGTCAGACAAGGGCCAAACTCCTCCAGGAAAGGCACATTGCATTTTAACAGCAGCCTCTTCTAAAACCTTTAAATGTGAGTCAACGTCACTTTGAAACCTCAGGCCAAGGCAGAGGAAGAAACAGGGAGGCCAGAGAGGAGGATAGAGAAGACAGCAGAAGGGGAAATTCATTCATTCATTCCAGGAATATTTACTGAATGCTCTCCATGTGCTAGGTACTGCTGAGGCAGGCAGAGGGTGGGCTTTGCGCTTAGATGCAACTGAGTTTAAATTCCAAAATCACCACTCACTAGCTATGACTGTGAGCAAGTTATTTAATTTCTCCGAGCTTCACTTGGACTCTTCATATATAAATGAAGAAAATAACGCGTATTCCACAGTTGTAAAATCAAATGAGAACAGTACTTAGCACACAGTAGGTACTCCACAAAGGTAGTTACCCCCAGAAGGTAAGTCCTAGTAACTAACCTCAAAATAGTGTCTACTTTGTCTTCCTAAATGACTAGTCCTTATCTTGTTGAGAAAGAGATCTCCAAGGCTCCTCATGCCCTGTGTGGAGGCAGATCTGCGGCAGAACCACCCAGACTGGTGCCCTTTTGTTCCACTGCACTTAGTAAATGGCATTGTCAGCCCAAGCGAGACATGAGCTTAGAGCCCCACATTCAGAAAGACAATTATTAAGTACTTCCTCTATTAGGTATGCTTCCGGATACAGAATGAGTAACTTGTGGACTTAGTACGATCCCAAGGAATTTATAGACTAGTGAAGGTTATGTCCCCAGAAGTCAGTGATGTCCTTCCCTCTGTTCCCTGGCCACAGGCTGCCCCCTGATTGTAAACATCATGTTTACTGATATTAGGGTACCCCAGCAAGTAGAGCCTGAAAAGCTCCAGATAAATTCACTTCCACCAGTGAGACGCATTTCGGACTGGGTTAGTCTCAAGGTGTTAAGCTATCTTTTCAGTACAGAGCAGTTAATTAACTACTTCGCTTCCTAAGCATTAATAACTACTTCTGTTTTCACACAGTAAGACACCACTGTAGTATATCCACCTCCTGTTTCTCCTTCACAGAGGGTGGATGTCCACACAGCCAGCCACACTTTTGCCCCTTGCGGCCAGGGAGTGGCTGCTCAGGGCTGGAGGTTCAGGTCACAGCTGTATGAACAAAGCTACTTGACTTAAAAAGAATTTAAATGCACAGGCTTCGTTGTACTAGCATTATTTTATAACCACCAAGCTTAGCAAGCCACAAAAAATCAGTAGAGGATATAGCAGGAGGGTAGCAAATGGGGGGTTTAGGGGACACTCCCAGAAGGAAGGCAAGTGCATGAGGAGGACGCTGCTGTCACAGCACAGGCCGTGGGCACTCTGATGGGTAGTCCAGCGACCTGGGCTGAGATATGCCAGGGTGGGAGAGATCTTGTGCTGGGACAGGTGTCCAGTCACTAGACTTCTTTCTATGAATCACTGGGTAACTGAGGCCATTAACTAACTTTGCTGAGCAGAATGAGCAGCTGGATAAAGTGGATTAAAAATTCAAGTGTCAATGTTAATAAACATTTCTTGTGAGGGAAGGACCCGGGCTGGGGCCTCACTCTCTTGGGTGGGAATTGACTGCTTTTTATCTCCTCACTTAGGAATTCAGCTGCCGCATTTGATGTGATAGATGCTGAACTACAGGATGTAGGGGAGGCCAGAGGAGAAGGATTTCGTAAATGCCAGAACTTTTATGCGTTGTGACGGTTCATTTTATGTATCAACTTGACTGGGCCAACGGATGCCCAGGCAGCTGCTAAAACATTTCTGGGTGTTTCTGTGAGGCTGTTTCCAGAAGAAATTAGCATTTGAATTGGGAGGCTGAGTAAAGAAGATGGCCCTCACTAGCATGGGCATCATCCAATCCACCCAGGGCCAGGACAGAACAGAAAGGCAGAGGCGGGGCCAACTTGCTCTTTCCTTGAGCTCAGACATCCATCCCTCCCACCCCTCCCACCCCTGGACATCGTGCGCCTGGGTCTTGAGCCTTTGGACGCAGAATGAATGACACCACTGGCTTTCCTGGTTTTCTAGCTTGCAGATGGCAGTTCATGGGACTTCTTGGCCTCCATAATTGCATGAGCTAATTCCTACAATAAATCTCTCATTATCTCTCTGTACACTTTTGGTTATGTTCCTCTGGAGCATCCTAATATGTGTCTCTAGCATTTCCTAAGGATCCCTGGGGCTCCCTGTGCATTCCACGGCCTTCGACAAACACAGCTTTGAAGAAAACCTCTAGATTTACTCTTGGCCAAGTAAAGAGAGTACTTAGATTTACATGTCTGTCTCGGTGTCTCCCACACCTAAATTTGCAAGCCAGCTTAAGGACTGCAATGTAACCGATGGGATGGGACACAGCCTCGTGTCCTCAGGCTCCCCTCAGCCACTGGCATGTCTGTGGTTATGACCTATCTTCACTTCGGGACACTGTGCCTAGTCAGGCCGACCTTCAAGGAAGGGTGACTCCTTAGGTTTCAAAGCCACTGGCATCCTAAGTGTGACTGAAGACCAGAGGCAGGGCTTTCTGGAGGGGAGGGGCACCGGGGGGTACGGTGACACAGCTCCAAGACTACACAGAAGAGGCACAAAATATTAATGTGGGACCACAGTCAAATGTTCTGTATTAGACAGTTTTAAGATCACTTTGCCCTTGCTACTGTTTCAACATCCTTGTCTTTTTTAGTTTTACCTTTTGCCACCATTTTTATTCAAACTTAAATGCTCAAACATCCACACATATTTTCACACTCCCTCTCCCTCACTTTCTTACTAACTTCTGAAAATTTCTGCTTTCTACCTATGTAAAGTTTGGAGAAAATATTATTTTCCCTTCTTCAGTTTATTTTCAGCCTACTTTGAAAAGGCATTTCATCACCTTTACAAGCCTTGACAGTAGATAAGTCAAGTGCATTGGCTTCTCTTCAGTTCTTAATGACTCTATGGTACTTCTCCAGCCTTAATGGACATGTAATTGCTTGGGTGACGAAGTGAGTACACTACTTCCTAACGGTCCTAACGCAATAGGTGCCTAGGGCTTAGCAACCCTTGGTGCAGAAGACATGTTTTATGTTGGTAATGATTCAGTATGTTCTCTGGAACCTTCTCAGTGGGCAACGCTTCCACTTTTAAATGTGGATTCAATTACTAAAAATGGTCAAAATTCATTTAAAATAAAGTCTAGTGTTCATGCAGAATACTGTTTTTTTCTAAATGCAACAAATAGGGTCCTAAAACCACATATTATTGTTAAATGCAAGTTAGTAATGATGTCACCAAGGTCCCTTTTTGTTCTTCAGCAAACTGCTCTTACAAGGAGGTGCTGGCCTCACCGCCATAGAGGTTAGGGAGATCTGGGGCACAGGCACTGGGACCATGTCCATCTGTGCTCATCCAGCATCCTGCCAGTGTTCTACATACCAGGCCTCTGGACAGAGCGCGCAGTGGGCACAGCAGAAGTGAGTGCTGCCTCTCCCACGCCTCCAGAGCACCTACCTAACTATTGAGAGCTGTCAGAACTTTTCCAACAACCATTCCCATAGCCGTATTTCCTTCTGAGTCCTGCCTCTAGAATCAAATGATGACTTCTCATTGTAGATTCAAAGATCCTTTATTAATCTCCAGGCCACAGTTCCCCTGCTCCAGTAAAGCAGGCTAACTGGTCATTTCTAGTCCGATAATTCACTTTCTCTTTCTACGATCTTCTGAACTCACAGGCACATTAGAATCATTTAGGTGAACTTAAAAAAAAAAAAAAAAACATTTAATAAAACATCACAGGCCCATCCCAGAATAAATTAAATCATGCCTTGGTGGGCCTTGGCATACACATCTGTGTAAGCTCCCCAGGACATTCTAATATTCAGCCTAGAACAAACTAGCGTAACGAAGCCGCCCTGCTATTCCTCACATCTGTGTCTCAGCCCCTGGGGGAAAGGAACATCCTAAATTATCGCTAATTTTTATTGACTAAAAATATGATTGATTTAATTATTCTTGTTCATTGTTTTTATCCTGCTGTTTACTCACTGAGGTTGGCTTGTAGATATTGTTTTTCTTCTATAATTTGTAAAAACTATAAACTTAAAACCAATATATGGCTTGATGTACATAGCTTTATGTACATCCTTAATTTTGAATTCTGTTTGTTTAACCCAATCTCTTCAGTAATGTGCCTGTGTTCCTAATTTGTTATAATTCCTCATACACACAAAACTGGGTACCTTGAGTAAGTTGTTGGTAGAAGTATACATTATATAGGTCAACCTGGTATTTTCTGCAACCAATTCTATTTTCAACCTCTCCCCACACATACTTCCATTCCCGCACTGCTCCCCAAACTTCGATCTCAGGCACCTTCTCCCCAGCACAAGCAAGCAAACTGGAAGAAACGACCATTGCCCAGTCTTGAATGAAGAGAAGCACCAACAACACAGAAAATTGTTTACCTGGTCAACAAGTAAATCTCCTGCACCTGCTATATTGACATCTTCTTCTTAGGCCTGCAACATGTTTCAAAGCAATTTTTAAGACCTTCCCTCTTTTAAGCCTCGCAACACCTATGTAAACTTGGTAAAGTGTGAGTTATCCTCGCACTACAAACGAGAAACTAAAGTGAGATCAAAATTCTGGCCTCCTGACTACCTTTCTAGCATCATTCTCATTATAATAATCCTTATTTTTATAAAAGTATTTAAAATACTATACACAAAATGTTTTACATTACACAGAATTTACAGGGAAGAACCACTGAATGACCCCAGCACCATAGAACCACCATTGGTATTTTGGTGTGTTTTCCTATGCTTAAAAAATACAATCAACTGCATTCTATATGTTTAAAACAAAATTTTATAGTTTCACTAGAACTTTATTAGTGTGTGTGGCTTTAGAGTAATTATAATATGGTTAGAATGAGACTCCTTATTCTATAATGATGCTTACCTCTCAAAAGTGTTTATTCTGCTGTGTCGAAGCAATTGCTCAGTAGGGCAGAATCTGGAGAGAAACCAGACAAGGAAAACAGGACTAGGAAGTAAACTCTTAAAGTCTGTTTTAGAGTTGGAAGGGCCATTATAGTTCAATGTGCACATTAGAATTAGAAAACAGATCTCCACAAATTAAGTGGCTTGCTCCATATCAAGAAGGTAGAGAACGCTAAGGTAGGACCAGGACCAGAATCCAGTTTCTCACCCCTGCTCAGGTGGTCTTACCACTGTATAATTACTCATTGAGGATCCATGTCCCTAATAGCATGTGGCACCACGAGGGATATAAAGACATGGCCTTGATATCCCTTGGGCAGCTTAAATTTTAGACCACTTTCAAGATTTTATAACGAATACTGGCTTTGCTAATAAACAAACACAAAGCCACATCAGCCAGTGAAGTTTATCAAATATTGTCTTTGACACGTAACCTGCCAATTTTTGGAGCATGGCAGCACACTGCTTTTGATGCTTCTCTCAGGGAACTGTATCCTTCTGCTGGTCTCAGGGGTGAAATAATTTGTTTTGAAGAGGCAATTAGACCAAGTGGACATAAGCCATTGTGTGTGTGTATCTGTGTGCGTGCATGTGTGCCTCTTTACGATGGAGCCATACATACACACATATATAAAATTAGACCAGAGTTACTCACTTAAAAAAACTGAAGCAGGGCCAGAAAGTGACAAATCACTCCTTTTGTAAGGTAAACAGCACCTTCCAGGCCCTTTATGCAAGGGACACCAAGCTCTGCCCCAATAGTGCTAATAGTAGGAGTCTTTTAAGAAAATACGTAGGAGAAGCAGAATGTCTCCGATCCTGGTAGTCCTAGAAAAGCCATACTGTGCCACTGTGTACCCATTCCCGTCACAGATGCTGGTGCAGAGACCACATAACCTCCCCTCCTGACTACAGCTGCCTGAACCAAGATGAGCACACACCCCAAGGGCAGCCAATCTAAGGGTTGTCTGGAAACTTCTGTGGCCTGGTATAGAAAGAGGAGCTGGGCCAGATCCCATGCCTTAGAAACTAAGAAAAACCAAGGGAGTTAGAGCCACAAGGTGTCATGGCCCACAGGAACTTGTAGGAGCCATGAGGTACAGAAAAGACAGGGCACAAGAACATGGAAGCAAAAAGCTGAGACATGAAGCACTCACGTGCTTGCATGGAGGAGCCTCAGTCCCTGCTCCTCTCCGCTTAAGGCTCAGCTGGCTTTGTGGCCCTCTCTGGTTGGTCCTGTGTGCCTCTCCTGATGGCTGCCATCCTGACACCTACAAGTCAGGCTCTGTGCTCAGCACTTCCACAGATTTCTCCTAACCAAACACCCCTGAGACAGAGGCATCATTCTCCCTATTTCACAGATAAGGAAACTAGGCTTATGATGATTAAATAATCTGTTGTTACCTCTGATGACACCAGGACTTCAATCCAGGTCTGACTCAGAGTCCATGCTCTACGGCTTTAAGCTGTATTGCCCCACGTGTCCTCATGGTAAGGCCCTGTGCACTGCCCGTCCCATCCCCTCACAGCTAACTGGAGTTACCTTTACCTTGTAAGAGCCCGACACTTCCCTAGTCAAAGAATGTCCTGTGTACAACCCCTGTGAGAAGTGGCTGATTCCTCTGCAGAGTGAAGAGAACTGGGTCAAAGGTATCCAGCAAGCACACAGACAAAACACATATCTGAGGATAAGAGTTCCTTTGGGGAAAGGCTGTTTTACTCATCACTACTTGGGCAGCTGCTGAGGACAATTTTTGTCCAAGATGCTACAATACGGGGAGAAGGGACAGGATGTCCTGCCCCTCTTCAAGGGAAAATCTGAGCAGAAATCTGGGTTCTCCATCCCATTTGGAATGAACAGATAAAGGAAATCAGTCCTGTTAACAAGTCTCCTTCAGACTGAGACAGGGAACACTTGTTACTTGCCAGTAAGCCATAGGGCCTGGTCCTGGTTGAGACAGGCGTGGACACTCAAATCCCTCAAAAATATTCCAAAAAGAGCCCTGCAGTCGCCTAACGGGAATTGGGCAAGAATGAGGGAAGTTGTGCAAAGCCCTGCTCTAACTAGAGCCCAGTCACGGTGCTGCCAATGTCGGACACCCAGCAGAAAGGATTAGTCAGCGGCTTTCACCTTCTAGACAAGTGATCAACTTCCATTTATTTTCACATCTGTAACCGAACCGGGGTTCATCTTATGGTAACAATGAAAACCTAGTAGGCGAAGAGCGAATCTGATTATAGTCAACATCTGGATCCACCTCAAGGAGACGGCGCCTATTTATGGGATAGTACAGAATTCTTGGCCCAGAGAGCGGACTGTTGAGACATTCCTGGTTTTTCCTCTTTCCTGTCACTTCTGCTCAGGACACCCAGTCCTCAGGTACCTACCTCCTCAGCTGCTGAGTTAATGCTTGGCTTGTCTCAGGGGCCCTTGATGGACCAAGTTTCTCCACACACTGAAACCTTTCTGTTGGACTATCTTTTCCACTGATCCACTTTACTTATCCACTCTCCAGTTTGGAGCTGGCCTGGAGTCCCCCCTGGCAGAAGACTGGTGGAGGGAAAGGAGACCAGAGTGTACCATGGCTGAACTCCCTAGTCTGCACCAGGGCTGAAGATGAGGATCACACGCACTTCCAGCTTTCTTGCACGGCCCTGCCCATTCCCTTTCATTCAGCTTTGTTGGTATTTGAACTGTGTTCACTTCTGGCCAAAGTTTGGGTCCCTACTGGCTAATTCCTTACAGAGAGACTGTGAGATGATATATCTGCAGTATTTTAACCTACAGATCTCTTTTATTAGTAAGCTGTGTCCTCAGTAAATCTATGAGTGAAAGAGAATTTTCCATGTTATCTAGTCCAACATGCTGTAGGAATCCCTTCTCCAGCATATCATGGAAAATGCTTAGATTTGTTCAGAAAAGGGGGTGCACCACCTAAAGGCAGTTTTCTGTGTCTTCTCTTTTCATTAGAGAGATCAAGGTGCAAACCAGAGCTGAAGCTCAAATGCAAGCTCCTGGTGGGTCACCAGTGACACTAGAACTCTCAGAACCCCCTAATTTTCCCACAGTATGGGTCTAGATTCTAGCCAGAAAGCTCTTAACCCCAACAAGCCAGGGCTGTGTTCGTCATTTGTCTTGGTTTGTCCTATACCCTTGGGTTTCTTCACTGCCTTCGGACTGTACGTTAGGACAGTAGACCAGGTCTCACACACATTCCTTAGGTCTCCCACAATCCCTAGTACCGTGAATGTCACAGAGCAGATGTTTTATAAATATGATTATCCAGACGAGCAGCATGTTCAGACAGCCTCCTCAGGAACAAAGCTAGCTGGGGTAAAGGCAGGGTAAATGCTGAGCTAGGTGACATGGAAAAAATGGGACCTTCCTCGACAATTTCATCAAGAAAGTGTCCTGTCTAATAAATCCTCAGAGACCTTGTTTCCAGGCATCTTAGGAAGAGCCAGGATAAACAAGAGAGTGAAGGTATAAACAGTTTTTCTGCCCAAGACTTAGGGCTTCTGCATTTTCTTTCTACCTCAGGCTCTAAGCAAGAGTAAAATAACAAATCAAATTGATTTCAGTCAAGTTTCAGCAAGAATGTCTCTGCTTTGATTTTGCTGTCTTATTTGGCTTTGCCTGGATAGAAGCCAGAGATAGAGAGGATTCTGGCAGGAGAAGGAATGTATCAAAAGATTTTTTTAAAAAAAATTTAGAGGCCCACTCTTTTCCTCTCACCAACCTCATTTTGGTGATGAAAATTTGAGATCTATAAAGGAAAAGAGATTTAAGTCCAATTGCAAAGCCACTTAGGAATAGAAGAAGGCTCAGACACTCCCAGGTGACTGAATGGCCCTGACAAAAGAGCACATTCTAGCCAAGCTCCCTAAAAGCGAAACCGGTAGGAAGAGGCTGTCCTTGTCTGGGCGCGGTGCGCAGCTCTCAGTGACCTGTGGAGTCCCTCAATCGGTCCACTGCCAATGGGGGGACGGCCAGATGGTCAACACACACTCTCTGATGGCTCAAGAAAGCTGTTATAACACTATCACCTCACTTCTAAGGAAATGAAAGCTGAGCGTCCATGGGTGCTTTGTAAAACACCATAATGCTTCTGGAAAGTGCTGTGGTCTTTTCTGCTGTCAAGAATATCAGACACCAGAAATAAAAAAGCCATCTTATTGGCTTGTAAATGAGGACAAATTTGATGTAATGACTCTCAGAAACAAGGTTCAGGCACAAATTTTAGGCTGTTCTGTCAGTTCTCTGGGACCCCCAGCTTTTAAAACTGGGGCTGAGCACACTGCCCTCGACTTTTTAACCAGGATCTCAGCAGAGGTGTGTAGCAGTTTTAGATGCCGTAAGAGGCTCAATGCTTCCATCAAGCTAGTGAAAGTTAAGAACTGTTCTCCTTAAAACGCTTTTAAAGTCAGATTTCTTGCTCACCCAATATTAAACCAAATATATTTAGAAGAGTTAGTCTAGGAAACCTAGGAAGGCGTTTAGAGCTCTCCTCTCGGGAGAGGCAGTGCTTAGCACGGGCGCAGACCGAGGCTGGTGTGGGAGCTTGCGCTTCCTTGTCTTACCACCAGGGGAAAGGCTGACGAAAGGCTCCCTGCCTCAGGACCGGCTTCGAGCTTTGGAGGCGCTTCCCGCGCACCGGTCCCTACCCAGGGCTGTAATCGTTTTCACTCTATCACCCCGGGATGCATTACCATGAGGCTCAACCTTGCTTTTCTATCTCTCTGCAACTTCTGCTTAGGTCATATTTTTGAAAGGTGGGGATGCTGGGCTCCTTTTCAGGTCTTTCTGGATTTCAAAATGTGGTGTTCTTGTAATGCTGTTAAGTTTCAAAACTGAAGCATGTCTCCAGTCAAGTGCATGGGACCCCAAACTCATCGAAGTGCCAACAGTGATGACTGGGGGTGGAGGGGCTCGCAGGCCTTTCTCTTGCCCTGCGGTGGGCAGGGATAATCAGGAAAAGAGGTTCACAGAACTCCCCCTCCGTTCCCCTCCCCATACCACTGACTGGCCTCTAGACCTTCAGTGTTAACGCCTAGGCCAGAGGTTTCAAGCCCTGTTACTGTTAGGAGGGGCCCCGGGGGGTCGGGCGGCTGTCCAGATGGGTCACTCTCGCCCCCACAGCCTCCGCTGTGGCCTGAGCGCAGGTGGTCCTTGAGGGTCTGTTTGTAGCGGAAGCTCCTGCCGCAGTAGGCGCAGGGGTAGGGCCGCTCGCCCGTGTGGATGCGCTGGTGCTTCATGAGGTGGTGTTTGCGGATGAAGCTCTTGCCGCAGTGCGCGCAGCTGAAGGGCCGCTCGCCCGTGTGCAGCCGCCGGTGGTTCAGCAGGTGCTCCTTGCGCATAAAGCTCTTACTGCAGTCAGTGCACGGGTAAGGACGCTCGCCCGTGTGGATCATCTGATGGCGGATCAGGGCCGAGTGGCCATTGAAGTCAATGCCGCACTGAGGGCACGAGAAAGGCCTCTCCTGCGCATGCCCACGCTGGTGGAGCAGGAGGCTGATTTTCAGGCTGAAGCTCCGGCCGCACTGCGCGCAGCGGAAGGGCCTCTCGCTGGCGTGAGCGCGCCGGTGGCTGGTGAGGCGGGCCTGGTCAGCGAAGCGCTTGGGACAATCAGGACAGGGGAATGGGCGCTCGGTGCTGTTATGGACCCGCAGGTGGTAGGTGAGTCTCGACGGGTGCGTGAAAGTTCTGGCGCAGTGCGGGCAGGTCGGGGGTGTCTCAGCGGCGTGGGCCTGGGCGTTGCTGCCGAGCTCGGCCGGCGGGGCAAAGTGCTTGGGGCACTGGGCGCAGGATACGGGGTGCTCACCAGCGTGGCCGCACTGGTGGGTCAGCAACATGTCTTGGCTGAGGCTCTTGCCACAATGGTGGCATGAGAACATCTGCTCTCCCGCTGGAGGCGGCAGCGGGTAGCTACCCAACTGAGTAAAAGTCACTTGTCCCTCAGAGGCTTCTGCCAGGTCAGTGGCCGGACGTCCAAAAGGTGTCATGGGCGCAGACTGCTGGCTTTTGAAAGCCACATCAGAAAAAGTGTCCTTTGTTGCTGCTGGTGGTGGAGAAGAGAAGGTGACTGGAACCTCGGGGCACAAGGAGGCTCTGGCAAGGCCTTCGGCTTTGATGACAAGCTCTTCATCTGAAAGAAAGGACTCAGAGTCACCCCCGTCAACAACTGCCTCATAGTGCCTCTCCTGTTCCTCCCCAGCTCTCACTGCCCTGAGCTCTTACTTGGCTCAGATAAGAAACGCAGGGGAGGGCTGAGGTCAGGGGAGGGCTGAGGTCATCGTCAAAGGCTCCGTCCTCCCTCTGGCAGATCGCAGAGAATTTACTCCCAGCCCCTTCAATGTTCCCTGTTTGGAAAGGAACAACCTTGGCCATCAAACTTCCCAGCACTTTCCTACCATCTGCCTCTGCACACACTTTGCAAGAGTCTCTGTTGCTTTTTGTGACAAGAACTAAAAGCATGTATTTATCTACTCCTATTCCTTTTTATTCTGTCACATAAATCCTATGCAATTGTTGGCTGTCTCTTTACTTACCCTGAAAATAAAATACACATTTCTGCTTCACATCTTTGCTCATTCTGTCCTCCCATTTGTAGAAAGCATCCCCTCTCTTCCCAAATTATAGCCAACCATATCACAGCAATCTTCTCAGGCCCAATTCTGGCTTCATATCCTTCTTTAGGCCTTATCTAAAAACCTAAATACCTAAACTAAAACTGATGTGTGTTCTCCAAGCTTCTCATTTCTTAGTCATCCATTGCACTTACCCTCAACACTCAACAACAGGTAGGCCTAGTATTGCTATGTGTCCCCAATATAAATGTCTTGAAGAACAGAAACTGTCTATTTTTATTTCCTAGCGTCTAAAAAAAACATAGGCATAGAAGATATTTAAAAATAGGTTGCATTAATTTTATAAACAATTGGGTCCCTTCTGACCTTAAGATTCTCTTCTACAATTCAGATGGCAAAATATAGATGTCACTAAATATCTCACAAGGAAGACATTTGTTTCTCTTCCCATCATTGTCTTTCTTGGGAGAGAGCTCTTCATGAACACTCCCATTGTGCCTTCCCAATAATATTTTTGTTCTTGCTGCTTGTCTCCTCCCCACCCCCCTTTGTTCTATCCTTTTACATGATCTTTAGATGTTCTTTTGTCTTTCCTCATCCTCACACTTGCGGTCCGTCTGTATGCACTTATTTTTCTTCCTCTGACAATTCTAATTGTTCTTTACACTTCAGAGTGTGTTCTCTCACTTAAAATTGATCTTAGTTTGATTTTGGTTTCATCTCTAACTTACTCGAGTATGCCTTTTTTTTCCTTTTTCCATTCTTCTCCCACTGTCTTGCCTCATCCCCATCTCGCCTGCTCTCCTCCCTCAGTCCCAGATAAGTTGGACCTGGGCACAAAAGTCTCTTTGATTCATTACTCACCGGCATAGGTACCTTTGTATATGTCACTCTCCTTGGACTCCTGTGGGGCCCCAACCTGGGGCTCTTCCTCTTGTTTAATCCAAGACAGGATATCCGATGTTGAAATGCCAGGCTCTGTTTATGGAGGGAAAAGAGAACGGCCTTCAGGGACTTGAATCAGAAAGTGAAAAGAATCATGTTGGTTTGCTGAACACTACATTTTGCCCCAATATTTATCTCTAACTATAACAAAACTGAACCATTAAAAAAAAAAAGCATATAATATCTACAGAACCAGTTCAAAATTAAACCAAATTTATATATTTTTATATGATATACTCAGCTTGATTCACAACAAATTTTCAAAACAGATTTCAAAACAAATCATAATTTTTATTTTGGAGATGACACCCTGAAATAATCTAGAATCAACAGTCCCTTTAATTTCATTAGCATACTTACTTTCGAAACGTTCTCACTTTTTCCCTCACAACTTTTTAATGAAATAATGAAGCGGGGAATATTTTCTCCATTTAAGTAGAGAGGGACCACAGAGGTTAAATAAATTGACAATAAAGAAGTATTTATGGTGAAATGCCATATTATCAAAGGTTGCTTTAAAATACAGCAGGAGAAAAGCAAAGAAACAAGACTGACCAAACGTTTTTTTCTTAAATGTTAATTAAAAAACAAATACGTTTCTAGAATTACAAAGTTAGATCAGTGTAAACACAGACCTGACTCCTCAGAAACATATTTTTCCAGTTCCCTACTGTAGGCCCTTTCTAAGAGATCATATTACTTTTGCTTATTGAATGATACAAGTCATTGTTCCCCGAACGTTGGGATGGGGAGAATAGTATTTGCAAGTCCCTTAGATCCTGAGGAGTCTTTTAGAAAGAAAAAAACAGCCTCCGAAGGCTTTGCACACAACATCCCTCATGTGATCAGTGCAGAAACAGCTGTGCTTGCTATTCTAGCCGAGGCCTATATAACCTTTTTTGGCCTAAGAGGACAAGCTGGCAAGCTGACAAGGTCCAGAGAGTAAATTCAAGCTCTCTATAATATTTCTCAGAAAAGCTTTGTAGGCAGGTTATGGCTTTATTGCTAGCAAGTGAAAACTTGCTGGTTTACGTAATGCCTTTTAAGTTAGTTAGAGACCACTGTAATCTAAAAGTGTACCCACAGCAGAAATAAGAGTGTGGGTAAGACTCAGGCCCCAAAGACTGTTAGCTTATGCAGAGAACAGGGAAAATACAGGTTTTAGCACATGCAGCAGGTTGCCTTCCCAACTTCCTACTTTGAGTTGCAAGGCTGAAATGTATTAAACACATTCCAACCTTATCTTTTTTTTTTCTTCCAGATTTTACACACACATATATTAAGAAAGAAGCAGGAGGGGATATGCTAAGTATAAGAAAGAGGATCTTTTAACAGTCAGCCAGAGAATGAACTTCTATTCACCAAAAATTAGACTTTTTAAATGTTCAACTGTATCTCTGCATCAGTTTCTGAATAATGAGTTAGTGGTCTAGAATCCTCCAAAAATGTCTTTCAAGTGGTTTTGATTTTTTTTTTTTTTTTCGGTTTATCATTAGAAACTCGTAGAATGTTATACATTTGCTGAGTTTCAGTCTACTGCAGTCAGTCACTCTTTTCAATGCTCACATTGTCTCTTCTTTGGCCAGTGGGAACCCCTCAGATCAGCTTTATATCATTTCACATTATCGAACATCTAGTTTCTTCATTTCTGATAGGACGGACTATCCCAGGTCCATCCTGGACATTTCCTCCTCTAAGCAAACAATCAGTGATCTGAGAAATGAAATTTAGAGACCACAACCCGGATGATAAGGATGCTAACTGTTAACAGGTTGTCATTGCTTATAGATCTTTTCAATGAATGAAGCTATAAATAAAAAGTATCATGAGTTTATATTCATATTAAGGTAACAGGGTTCTAATTAAATTACTTGATTTTATACTTATATCTTTTCTCTTACCCTGAAATTTTGATTTCTAATGACATTAGCATAATCTTTGCTTTTCTGAATATATGTTTCAAAATACCAATATTATTATCAAAACTATGAACTCAATTAAAAATTTTTTGGTTCTTTTGGTCTTTAGGATATATCCTTCTAGGGATACATAGTTAAAATACTATGATTTAGTCATTTGAAGGAAATCTATGTATTTGTCACCAACATGATACTGTTATTTTAGCATGTGTGATTTAAAATTTTTTTTTAATTATGTAAAATATTTATAAGATTCCAAAATCAAAACTATAAAATACAGTACATTCAGAGAGGTCCAGCTTCCATTTCTAGTGTCTCTCTCCCTGAATAGGTAGCCATTCTCACTGGTTTTTGTTTTAATCTTCCAATTGTTTCTTTGTAAAAATATAAGCAAGTATGTACACATCTTAATATTTTCCCTCTTTATGTGGCATACTGCACAAACTGTTTTGTGCTTTGATTTTTTACTTGACAGTGTATTCTGGACATCTGTCCAGAGCAGAGATCTTTCTCACTCCCTTTCCCAGCTGTGCCCTGTAGCTGTACCACTGTTTATTCGAGGGTCCCCTACTGATGGGCACTTGGATTCTTTCCAGTCTTTTGTTACAATATTAGTCAGCAGCCAACCATAAAAGCTATGGAGGGCTCAAAACAAAACAAAACAAAAAACAAGCCAGTTCTCCAGAAATGTAAGTGGCTGTTGCTATTACTGGCTTACTGGCTAAGTATGTTTTTACTAAACTTGGGAAACCCCAGGAAGCTAACCATTCCTTATGAATAATGACGCTAAAAGTTCCTCTGGTCACTTAACTAACTAGATCAGTACAACTAAGTAAATATTTTATTAAATAATTGGGTCTTAGCACTATGATCACAGACTGCACAGAATGTGGTTATATCTACCAGGGTTTGGTGGGAGGGTGTAACCTGAGGACCTAGGGAAGTAAAATACAAGGAGCAGGAGAACTTGAATTCTAAGATGGCCTGATACAGACAGATACCTGTGTAGTGACAGTACGGCAGCTGATGGCCAGGTCACCACAGTGGCACTCAAAGCACATTCCTCAGAGGCCCAAGGAATCCCAACAGTGGATACTTAAAGAAACATACAACGAAAGTAAAATCATTGGTTCATGCAAGCAGCAGGCTTTGGAGAAAGCCAGAGAACAGAGAAAAACTGAATTCTGATCAGGTAAGAGGAAATCAATAAATGTTGAGGTTTTACATTTATTAGGAGGTGGTTAATAAAAAGTCTGATCAAAAGAAAATATAAAATTGTAATGTTTACACTGAGTGAATATGATTTTAACTATAAGGAACTCTAGTGTGTGTGTGTGTGTGTGTGTGTGTGTGTGTGTGTGTGTGTGTGTGTGTGTGTGTGTGAGAAATAGGTAAGGGCCCGTGCTGTCTGAAAAGGAGCTGGAACCTTGAGGTTCTGGGTATCCAGAGGTTCTATAAACTGAGTCGAAAGTGGTGCTGAGATCTGACTTCTAAAGCAGACAAAAAATACTTGACACAAAAAACTACCATTGGTAAAAATATAAAAGCTTTTTTAAAAACTTCCTGTTAAACTGGTGTGGGACTGTAATATAGCCAGGTGAATGTGTTGAGTATTTCTGTAATAATTTAAAACCTCTAAGTTTTATCATTTCTAGGATGATTCTTGTTCTCAAATAAGATATACAAAAATAAAAGGGTTATCATATTGGGATGTGCCTTAATCACCGATTTATTTAGGAAAAGATGACCTTGCTGGGCCATAGTGAACAGGGATAAACATGGAATAATGGCGATGCATCTGAAATGAAAATGATCAGAGAAGTCTCCCCAGGACTATAAGATTTAGAAATGAATTTATTTTACTTTTGGGTCATTCTAGAATCTTGGCCTGAGTCCATGGCTTCCAAACTAGAAGAAGAGGTAAATAATGGACTTTCAGTAATTATTCCACCGGAATATCTTGGGTAAAATTTTTCTCCAAAGAATTCTAAAAATCTGGAGTTCAATATTAAAACTATCAATGACCAAATAATGGACACATACACATGGCTGGTCTGCAGTTTTGCCCTAGTAAGAGAGTTAAAGAAGAATTTCAGAAAATCTCAGGATTATACTTTTCTTTATTCTCCCTTTCACCACTATTCTCTAATAATTGTATGTGACTTCATATAGGATCCTAGGTATCAGTGACTATTCCATACAAGGATATAATAATTTCTCTTTTATTACATTCAATTGGTGATAGAGAGTATAAAATTAATTCTGAGAATAATTCTGAAATAAAAAGGAGGGAGTGCCAAATGGTACCATTACCTACCCTAAATCTATTCTACCTATACATTTTTATTTAGTTGTAACACAGTTCTTCCCAAAGATCTAAAATGGAATATGATAATAAATTATGGGTTTTATTTTATAAGAAAAATGAATAAAATCCAAATATATTTTAGAAAATTAAGTATGTCAATATTCTAATATAAATCACCTGGTCTAACAACAAATTACATGGTATATGAAAATTAATTAAGATGATGATGTTAAAGAGAGAAGCTGCTTGCTCAAAAATAAAAAAACATTGATTAGTTTTCTTCTATTAGAACAAGATGAAAAAAATGATTTAAATGGTTATAGTTAAGTGGAGAGTATCTATCAAAAAGATATTTTATTAGTTCTATAACTAAAGTGGCCTAGAGTTAGCATCCTCCACCCAGTATGCCTGTAAAACAATCTGTTATGTGCCTCAGTGACCAGTCTGATACTCTTCTCCACGGAAAGGAACCAGGACTTAATGTGTTAGAAGGAAAATCTAAACTCAGCCTGTGTTAACACAGCAGGCCTGAGATTGCCTATCCTTACAAAGGCTGCTTGCAAGCTTGGCCCTTGGCTGGAAACAGTTCCCTGCACTGATATAATATTTCCCTAAATGTCGAGAGTGCCTCTGGGGGCCTAAACTACTGGTACAGTGTGGTGTCTGTTCAACACCTGCTTTCTTTCTGGGAGTCTGAAGTTTAAGGACTTTCTTGGCAGAGGGCGACTATGTGACCAGCTCCCAGGAAAACCTTGGCCGCTTCTCTGGGAGCCAACACTCTGCATGTGTTGTCACAACTCCTTGCTGCAGGAATTAAGGTGTCCTGTGAGACTCTACTGCAAGAACACTCTGGAAGTCTCCCCTGGTTTCCCCCAGACTTTGTCCTGTGCGTCTTTTATCTTTGCTGATTTTTCTTTGTATCCTTTTGCTGCAATAAATCTCAGCCCTGAGCATGCTGAGTCCTGTGTGCCTCAGAAGGAGCAAATGACTGAACTCAGAGGTGGTCTTGGGGACCCCCAACACACCTGGAACATTTTTTTTAAAGAAAGTAAGTATTGAGATAGTGCTGGGAGGACACAGGAAACAATTTAAAGTCCTCTTACTTGCCAAGTTGACAGTTTAAGCAATGCAAAGAAAATAATTGAATAAAAAGTCTTGAATATATAGTTAAACATAAAAGGGGGAAAATATAAAGTCCTAAAGATAGACACATTTGAGGGTTTTTAAAAAATGATATATGTCAATCAGTCCCAGTCAAATGATTCTCATCCTCAAGTTCTGCTAAATATCTAGGTTGCTAATCGCCAATGAAAGCTAAAACAGTAAAGAATCAAACCATAGTACTAAGTAAATTCAATGCTTACACTGTTTAAGTAAAAATGTATTAACATGTATAGGTTGATTACACACAAATAGAATCTTAAAAACCAAGGTAAAAATAAATTGACAAGATAGCAGCTATATGAAATTTTCATATACTATTTACAAAACTAAATAACTCATCTCTTTTCCATTTGTCCCCCAAAATAAAATGACACACTGATTTATTCTTGCTGATGGCTATATCATGGAATAATAGACCAAGGAATTATTTCCAATAATGAATCTTTCTGTAATCAACTCACTCATCTTTATTTGTAATATGATTTTAGACTCATTATATATATCCATGACAAAGATATTAGTCAAATTCAATCTATAACATTGCCTAAAATCACCCACACATTCTTTAAAAAATAATATAATGTGTAGCAATTATAAGCATACTCTAGAATGTTCAGTTAAAATTTGAGCATTTCATTGTGTACAAAATTTACCTCAAAAGAAAAGAAATAAACAAATGTTGAACTCTAGGTCAATGATATTCATGCTGAACTGTTTAGGGGGAAATGCACTGATGACTGTACTGAGTTTGGGATGGATGAGTTAGCAGATGAACGGGGGGATGTGGAGGTGGATATATATGTGACAAGGAAGCAGAGTAAAATGTTAGGTAGAATCTAGGTGATAGGTATCTAGGTGTTCAGTGTAAAATTACTAAGACTTTTCTGATTGTTTGAAAATTTTCAGAGTAAAACGTTAGAAAAAAATAACAGCATATGGGACGGGGGTGGAGTTGTAAGAGAAGTTCAGCTAGCAGAGATGTCTAGAGGATGAACTTTCTGTGAGCTTTCTATCCACCAAAGAACAAAAATGTCATGAAATTTTTCTGATAGCAGAGGTGGGACTTGGGAGAGACTATCCAACTGGACTTTGCTAGCAATTTCCCACGCACTATCAAGCAGCTGCCAACCAAAAATATTAGGGAGGGCTAATTAATGACAGCTGGCTCCCATACAAGGCAAAGTCTACTTTGGGGTTTGCTGGTTAAGTGCATCGCTGAGGGGCCAGGCCGACCCCCTGCCCCTCCAGCACTTCTGAACGACCAGGCATACATTCCCTGGAAGTCGCCTCCCTCCGGACTGGCACGGCCATCTAAAGACATGTTTACTTTACTAAATAATTAGGTCTCAGAACCTTTGTCATGGAATGCAATTAACAGCCCTCAGAAGTGTGGTACTGATGCGTGAAGGCACGGTCAAGGTGGTCTCTGAGCTCTCTCCTATGTAAATGCCTGAGGACCTACTCACGGTCTAGTTGCTTTAGCACTGCGCGGCTCTGGAAGCCCCTAGCCCTGCTTACTGAGTTCTGAGCCATCATCTGTGACCTGAAAGGGAAACAAGGAGTGGATATAATCTCTTCTCCCACTCACCTTCGCTGGGGTCGGTGGGAATCTCACTTTCCTGTGGCCCTGCCTGGTCTTCTGTATTATGTTCTCCTTCTGGCTGAATCTGAGATAAGACATCAGGTTGATTCATGGCATAATCTAGAAGAGGAAGAAGGGAAATGAACAAAGAGATAAATGAGTGATAACTAATTGCCATCGAGGCTGAGCTAAAGGCTTTGAGGTCCACAGTCCAAGGGAATTTCTTTTAGATTCTAGACCACTTCTCCCCATTCACCTCCAACTATGGATGAAATCTCGTGGGAAAGCAGGTAAGAGGAGAGTAACGTGTGGGGAAAGCACACGTGCTACTTTAGCACGCCCTGCTACGTTCACTGAGTCAGAGGACAGTGTGCCTCAACGGGAGAGATCAAGGCCCTTTCAAAGTGAAGGATACCCATGGAAACCACTGCAGCTGGCACACCTATAACCCTGAACTTCATTCTCTGTCCTATGATTGGCACAAGGAGAGATTATATTTCCTATTTAGCAAGTGAACTGGAGATCTTTGGCTAGGAACCAGAGCCTGAAGTGTGTGAAGACAGAGTGAAAATGAGGACCACTGGAGGAAAAGGGACCGTTCTGAGCCCTCTTGGAGCTGCTGTCACCTCATTCAAAAGGTGCCAACTTAGCCTCACCCATGGAGATGAGAGACTCGTAGTTGCCCTTCATGATATTCTTGTAAAGTTCCTTTTGCCATTCTTCTAATTTTTCCCACTCTGGAGTGGAAAAGTAGATGGAGATATCATCAAATGTCACAGGCACCTGAAATTACAATCACACTGGGGTTAATCCCTCTCAATGCAATTCAATCATTCAATAAATCTTTACTAAGTGCCAACTAGTTATAAAAGATGCTGAAAGGATACAAGGAAACTTAAGACACAGATCCAACTTCCAGGAGTTGATAATGTTTTCAAGGAGAAAGGTGGTAAGCTTTAGAGCTATAAATTTGGGAGGCTGGGGCACATTACCTATAAGCAATCATTCAGAGATAGGTACAAATGTGAAGCAGTACTGAATTCACATAAGGTAACATATTCTAAATATCTGCTAAGTACAAGGCTTATCCTAAGCACCTGGACTATAAAAATAAGGTTTCTACCTAAAAGGGGCATATGACTATATTCAAATTAATGACATGGACAAGAAATTTTAGAAATAGAACTATACTGGGGCTGGGATGAGTCTAGAAGAGATGGGACTTTGGCTAGTCCTAAAGGATAGGTAGGTTATAAATAGGCCTAATGGGAACAGGAAAAACATTTAAGCATGGAAAAATGGAGACTGCTTTTGGAGGACAACTATGAATACTGCTTCACTGGTTTCACGTAGGGAAATGTCATATACAGAAGAGAATCCCCCCACCTTCCAGAATAGTTTTGTTTAAAGCTAGGTATCTATCACTAGGCAAAAACTGTAAGGTTCATCTGTAAAAAAAAATTGAAGAGTTGCCTGGGGAATTCAAAGTGCCCAGTATGGACACTGTCGCCTAGTGTAAAGCTTTCCTCCTGCTGGTGTTCAGCTGTTCTTCGTCATATGGCTTGCTCTTCCTCCTCCCGCCTGACAGCTTTCTACAGTTTTAATATTAAATGTGAGCTAACTACTAAGTATAAGTCAAACCATTTAGCGTAAGACGAACAAACTTTATAAGTGATCCTAAAGGAAAAAATAATAAAGTAAACATTAAATGAACCTCTAATACACATTCTCAGAGAAATCTGAATAGATATTGCAACCATTTAAAAAAAAATCCAGGCTGCTTTTTAAAAAGGAGCAGAAGATAAATATTCTTGAAAATTAAATATATAATTGTTAAAATAAAAATTAGAAAGGCTGGAAGGAAAAGTCACAGAACTCCAGTTAAAAAGATAAAAAGTAGGAAAGAAAAGTTTAGAGACAAAGACAATAATCTATCTGTCAAACCGTAGTTCCAGAAAGAGAACAGAAAATAATGGAAAGGGGGACAAAATATTATAAAAATAGAAATGGAAAGGGGGACAAAATATTATAAAAATAGATTCACAGGAGAAAATTTCCCAGAGCCGAAAAGATACCAGTCTTCTGACTGAAAAGCCACATCAGGAGCTCAACACAAATTTAAAGACCTGTATCTAGACATGTATGTCTTCAATAAAGTTTAGAAAAACAAGTAGAATTAGAAGATAAAGGCTTCCAGAGAGAAAAAAATAGGTTTCTTACAAACAAATAATTGATTTGGTAATAAACTTTTCATTGATGCCATTAGATGTTGTGAGACAAAGGACTAATGCCTTTAAAATTCTGAGAGAAATGGAATATTATTCAGCCTTAAAAAGGAAGGAAAATCTGACATGGACAAACCTGGAGATGGTATGTTAGTGAAATACATCATTCACAAAAGGAGAAATATTGTATAATTTCACTTATATAAGAGTTGCCAAATTCACAGAGACAAAGTAGAATGGTGGTTGCCAGGGGCTGGGAGAAGGGGGGTGGGGAGTTTGTTTAAGGGGGACAGTTTCAGTTTGGGTGGTGGTGGTGGTGGTGGTTGCACAACAATGTGAAGGTACTTAACACCATTGAACTGTGCACTTAAACATAGTTAAAATGGCACATTCTATGCATATTTTACCACAAATTTAAAAATTAAAATTAAGAAAAAAAAATTCTGAGGGAAAATTATTTTGAACTTGGAATTCAAAACTAAGGGCAGAATAAGAGTAGTTTCAACAGAGCAAGGACACAAAAGTTTACTTTCCATATTATCAATCTAGCAAATCTTCAAAATATTCTAATTTCACAAAGAAATCTTTAAATCACATGATTTTATGTATGATGTTACCCATTTATCCAGATAAGACAATATGTAACTTTAATTTACCTTTTCTGCTATTCTTATGGTAAATATTAAGTTTAAATTATCCCAGAGAACTTCTGGAGGGGCTCCAGACACAAACGGAACACACTGTGGGCAAGGCTCTCTCCCATACTGACTCTGACAGCCCCCAGCCACCTCCTCCTTGAGTCAGTTGTCATCCTCCCCATTTTTTCTCTCCCCACTCTCTCCCTTTGACCCGCTCCATTCAGTCTTCTGTCCCCAGCACTGCACTGAAATGACTCTTGTTAAGGTCACCAGCGAGGTCTATGTCGTCCAATCATAGTCACCATCCTCACCTTCTAGACTCCCCAGTAACATACTCAACCCAAATGATAACTCCTACTAGAAATGGCTTTTCTCCCTGTCCCTGTTGCCCCCACATACTTTCCTCTTTTCTTCCTTTACCCACCTCCTGACCGCTCCTTGGAGCTTGGTCCCTGGACCCTTTCTCTGGCTTCTCCACTTTACCTCCCACGGTAACCATTTCCAGTCTCATGACTTACAATACAATCTATACGGCCACGATTCACAAATATTTCTCACCTTCGAGCTTCAGAGGCCACTTAACATCTCTCATACATTTTAGAATCATCTATGGCTTTAAGGATTACTAATGCTTAGGCCCCATCCTGGACCAGAATCTCTAGGTATGATGTCCATCAAAATTAAAAGCTCTCCAGTGATTCCTACGTACAGCCAGGGCTGGAAAACGCTGCCCTAAATGACCTGACCCCTACCTATCCCTCCAGTCGTGCTCCTGTTTACTCACTGCACACTGCTAACTGGCCTTCTTCCTCTCCCTTGCTGCTCCCAGCTTGTGCCTTCGAAACTTTGCACGAGGTAGTCTTTCTACCAGAAAGCTTTTCTGCAGATCAGATCTCACAGTTGAGTCCTCCCTGTCATTCAGTCTCAGCCTAAATACCAGCTCCTTTATGAGACCTTCTTTGATATCCTATCTAAAATAGATCACCAGATAGTACTTTCATTTTTATCAAAGTACTTAAATGAATTCATTTTCTTGTTTGTTTATATTATCTTTCTTTTTCCACTAAAATTTAAGCCCCAAGGGAGCTTATGTGAATTGTTCACTGCTGTGCCTTCAGGATGCAGACATCAAGCAAAAACAGTTAGTGTTCAAGAAATATTTGTTGAATGAATGAATAATTGGGCATGCTTGGGAACTAGCTGCCTCAAGGCTGTTTTCCATAGCTTAAAAATGAAGTTTATTTCTTTTGTGATATGGGCTAGTCCCTCCAGAAAGGCTGGGCCCTAGCACTGCAGCACACTTCTATAAAGGATGCTGAAGGGGAGGGTTCCATGTCAGTACTACACTTACAGATCGCCCCTATTAACCATTTACTCTATATCGCTCCCCTATCCTCCCTCTAACCCTTTCATCGGAATTGCCAACCAATTCAGATTGACTGGTTTAAATGATATTTAATTCAGTTTCCGCACCAAGATTGCAGCAGACAGGTTAACGAAGAAAACAGTGCCTTGGGGGTAATGAGTAGGCGAAAGCAAGAGGGAAAAATCCATCTGCCAGATCGCCAACTTTGTGCTGGAGAGCTTCCCACTCTCAAGTCTGACACTTCGAATGATCACTGAATTGAACATGGAATGCTTCCCAAATAGATAAACACAAAATGACTTTGTGGTCCTTCGGCCTAACTGACTGACCAAGACTACCCCTTACATCTAGAACTGAAGGGCTACCTTTGGGATATCTCCTTTAATGCCCGGGGGCAGCCGCAGGATCCAGAAGTTCCTGTTCCTCAGCAGGTTCTCCAAGTTCTCCAGCCGCCTCTGCAGCAGCCCGTACTCCTGCAGCAGCGTCCCCAGCACGCCCCACTTGCCATCTAGCTGGTTCCCAAGATCTGCCACTGTCTTTTCACAGCTGGCCAGCTTCTTCTCTGCTGTCCCTGCCCGTCCTTCTAGGTGCAGGAGTCGTCTGCTGTGGACTTCCACCTTTCTCTCTATAGCCTGCACAGCTGCCACCACTGTCCACAAGGAGATGGCTGCAGTCTGTAGGTGTGCCTCGTTTGTTGTGGGGGGCGTGGGAAGAGGTAGGGGCTGCAGGGATGTAAGGCATTCAGAGTCCCATTCAGAAGTCTGTGTGCAGTGGAGAGACAAGACAGTGAGTGTTAGGAGCCCTAATCCAAACTCAGATCACATGAGGACTGCTTAACTGGCCAGCTAAGATTAACTAAATATAGTTTTCATACTGTCTGAATAAGCCTCATCTTTATGGAGCTCATCAGCATCAAAAGCCAAGAGAACTGCTTTGGTGGGTCAGGGATGGATTAAGTAAAACAGTGAGTGAGCGAAACTGGATCAAGAGCCAGCCTGGCATATTCCCTGGGATGCAAGGCCCTAGAGGCCAGTCATCCACAGAGAGGCTGCTGCTGCATCTTCCATCTGTGGGAAAGGCCTACGTGCCCCAGCATCTTCTCAGGTTTCACAGAGCTCAGTGCCCTCTGAAAAACCCCTTATTAAGTTCTGGCCCTGTCCAACAGCCTGCTTACAAACCACAACCATACCAATTCAGTAATAGCTGAGGAAGCTTTGAAGGTTGAGTCTGGAGAAAGAATGATGGCTATTTTCAAATACTTGAGGGTTATAAAACAGGAGGCAGAACAGACTTGTTTAATCTTATACTATGTTACTCCAGAAGGCAGAACTAGAATCAACATGGAATTTTCAGGCTGGTAAACTTTGGCCTATATAAGTAGCATTTGCACTAGCGCTTCCAAGGAAACAACAGGCTGCCCTGTCACTGAAGGTACATTGAAACGGTGTATAAAGAAATTGCTACAACAAATAGGAGGCTGGACAAGCACGACCTCTATGAAGCCTTCCAACTATGGATTTCATAACTGGCTCTGATACAACCTCCCACCTCTCCAGCTCACCCACTATCTTATGATCATTTCACCTGTTCTGCAATCCCACTAAACCCTTGACCATTCCATTTGCTCCTGGTTTATCACCCTGCTCCAGGCTTTGCTTTCTTCCTTGGTCGATCACTTCTGTCACTTTAACTCTTTCACTCATCCCCGTCTTTCTGCTCGACTAAGTTCCAGGTTTGAATCAGTTCAATTGTTCCCATTCTGTTTCTGTAAGCAGGCTGGTAAGTCTCACAACTGGGTAAACTAGTGTCACCACACACCAATGGTCTCTAAGCCTGGTGAGGACTCAACACTGCCTGATGCCCCCATGCTTCTTTACCTATTCCATATAGTGGCCGCTACCAACTCCCAGCCTCCCCCTTAAACTTTTACTATGATGCTTCTCAAACTGATAATTTGTATAAGAATCATCCGGTAATCTTGTTAAAATGCAGGCTTCTATTCAGCAAGTATGGGAGGAAAATTGAGATACCGCATTTTTAACAAGCTCCTGGGGATGCTGATGCTGTTGGCACAGGGAGCACACATTGAGAAGGAAGACCCTTGGTCACTGCAGGCCCCCTCACTCTCAGATGACACGGAGAAGAAAATTAAATCAATCAGACCAAAACTCCCTCACTTTCCTCTTCTTTTTCTTTACATTCTTTACCACTTTGAACTCATGAGTAACTTAATCCATGCTTTCTTATTTCTGTCCCACAGGAAAAAGGTTCATCCTGTCGAAAACTAATCTTTCCACTCATGCTCTGAATGCCAACTCCTTCTACAATTTTAGGTACATTGTTCTTTTCTCTTTATGGTCAACATTTGTCTCTCCCGATTCTTCTGCACTGTTCAGTGAGGTAACCACTTGTGGCTACTGAGCACTTGAAATGTGGTTGTTTTGATTGAAACATGCTGTGAGTATAAAATACCAGATTTTGAATACTTAGTGTGGGGGAAAAATGTAAAACTTTGTTAATTTCTTAATTTTTACTACACATTGAAGTATTTCGAATGCACTGGGTTAAATAAAATATATCATTACAATTAATTTCACCTATTTCTTTTTACTTTTTAAACGCGACCAGTAGAAAATGTAAAGTTACACGTTTATGTCTTCCATTATATTTCTATTAGACAGGGCTGGCACAGACACATGATCACCTCTTTTTTTTTTTTTTTAATTGGAAAAGGAAAAAGGTGCAAAGATAGAGACGGCATTCCCCTTTGCTCTATTCCTCACCCCATGGTTACTGCTCCCTCTTTTTCCTCCTCTTTTTTCCCCTCACTTTCCAGTCACTCCTCAGTAGCCTGGTCTGGCTCCTGACCCACTAAAGTGGCTCTCCTTGAGGGCACCAAAGGCTTCTGCTGGAAATCCGAGGCATGCTCTTCCGTCCTATGTTCCCTGCCTAGTCCCTGCTCACTCTACGTGGGTCTTGTGCGCAGGGACTGTCTTCGTCCACTGCAGCCCTAGCAACTGGCAGAGGGCCTGGCGCCCGCGGGCCGGCGGCGAACATCCCCTGAATGAACAAACACACGTCAGGTGATCCCGCCCTCGGCCCCCGGGCCCCGTCCTTCGTTTCATTGGGCGGCAGCGACGGAGGGCCTCCGGGGCGGCCGGCGTTGCCATGTGCGGGGCACCGGGGAGCCCTGTCCTCGCGCAGTCCTTGAGCACGGCCAAGCGTTACCGCCACCGCGCATCTGGGGCTGTGCGAGGCTCGGGTGCACCGCACCGAGGGTGACAGGGACGGCGCCCGCAGCTGGAGAGTGGCCGAAGAAAACCCAGCAAGCCCAGCGCCCTGCTCTGGCCGGCTGCAGGGGGTGGGGGTGGGGGGTGACAGCCAGCGGGAGGGTCCCCCGCACTCACTGGAAACCTGACGGGCTGGGAGCCCCGGGCTGCACCCCGAGGCGCGGGGCTCTCACGGGGCCGAGGGGGGCGAGCCCTTCCAGCCCCGCGTCGGGGTCCCACCCAACACGCAGGCGCCCCCGGCCGGCGGGCCCCGAGGCGCCGGTGCTCGGCCGCGCCGTCCGCGCGCCGCGCCTGACAGGCCGGGCGTCCCGCCCTCCTCCCTCCCCGCGGGGCGGGGGTCGGCGCGCAGCGCTCGGCGCGCGGGCTGCGTTTACCGGAGCCGGGGCCGCCTCGGCCATGGCCCTGCGCTGTCCGGCCCGGCCCGCAGTCGTCGCCGTCGCTGTCGCCGCCGCGCGGTCCCACACAGGCCAGCCCCCGGCCTTGCCGCAGGTGGCACCCGCCCGGCCTGGCTTCCCCGCCCGGGCTCGCGCGGCCGTCGGGCCCGGCTGCTCGGGGCGCGGAGACGCGGCGGAGGCGCGGGGCGGCCGGCCGGAGGAGCTCGGGTGGCGGCAGGCTCGGCGGCGCTCGGCCCGCGGCGGCCCCTCAGCTGGCGCTTTGTGGGCACCGAGCGCAACGCCGGCGCGGCTGCGGCCCAGACGCGCCGCCCGCTCGCCCGCCGCGCAGCGCGCCCCCTGCCGGCCCGGCGGCCACTCTGCCCCGCGGCTGGGCCGGCTCCGCTGGTGAGCGGTGGTTGCTCTAGAAACCAAGTGTGTTGTTTTCTACGCGCCCGCATAGCGCTCAACAGGCTGCAGATTAGGGCCCGGCGCAAACTGGGGCTCCTCTGGGGAGTTTGCCTCCGGGAGGCCCACCGCCTGCCTGTAGGGGGAGGCTCTCCGGCGGGAGGCAGCCCAGTTCAGAAAGGTGGAAACGGGCGGTGTGCGCGAGCTCGGGGCGAGGCTGCAGGTTGGAATGAGTGACCCAGGGGCACACGGCTGTGATGAAGAGCACGTTCGTCATTTGCAGAAATTGCAAATGTGGCTGCCGTGGCCCATGTTAGGACCACCATTGACTGTACAGTTGTCCTTACTTGAGGATCTTTCAGGTTACGGTTTGCTAGGAAAGAAGCACGTGTTATCAATGGAGGTTGTGTTTCCGGTTGACAAACACAGAACCCTGAGTTTCCAGCACAGTCTTCATTTCAAACACGCTGAACGTGAATCAGGGTCCTCCCAAACCTGTATTTTAACAACCGAATCAAGGCGATGTCCATAACAGTCCAAGTACATAAATCGCAATTGTACGAGAACCATCTTGTCGGGGCACCTGCTCTTGGGCTATTTTTAGACTGTAGCTACACATTCAGCATGTAATTTGAGGTCTACCTGAATATATATTTTGGTCAAATGGTGAATGTTTGACTATTAAAAATTGCAATTCTATGAATCAGAATATCACCATAACAGAATGAACTTCTAGAAGGAAAAAACGTGAATTTTATTGAAAAGGAAATTCATTTTTATAATCTTGTTATTAAAAATGTAGTCAATAAAATTTTAGAGTTTGACTTTAATTTCACAGCCCTGTCAACTGCTGGATATCTCTATGGCTATTAAACAGGGGTGTTTGCATTACTAAGTAAGATATATCAATGGAGTGTGATGGGCAGCAAGGTTAATTCTGTCAATACAATAATGGTAATATCGCTACCAAATTATTAAATGTTCCTTCCTCTAATAAGCACTTATTACAGTAAGACTTTTCTCCTTTTTAATTCTTGTATTTGACAATTTTTTGGATGGTGATTGCGTCTCATTGAAGCAATTTCACTGACTGAAGTTTCGTGTACTATTTCAAGAAGGTGCACAATATTTTCAGAAATAGATTTAAGATTATTGTACTCACTTATATTTTTGATTTCTAATTTCTAATATTTTTGTCTGTCCTTGCTGCTATACACAATCACTAGAGAAAAATTTGTCCTTAAAGTTTGGATCTATAAATGTGACATTGAAGAAATTTAATTATTTTTCAGGTTAAGAAAACAATTGAAGTTTCCACCTGCATCTTAGCTTTCCTTGTATGCACACCAATTTCAGCATCTTCCTTGGAATAGAATCAAAGGGAAATTTCTTCAGCAGGAATCATGTAGGCACAGCAATTTATTCAGCAAGTTCCAACAAACAAACTGCTTTCGATGCAAGCAAACTATTGGATAAGTCTTGCTACATAATGTTTTCTGGAAAATACAAAAATAAGGACTTCTTTATTCTATAAGCTTTTGAAAGATATAATAGCTGCTGTTCTATCTTGTTTAAACATTTTGTGTGTGTACATGACAATTTCAAAATCACTTGTGTATCAAATAATTTGTTATTGGCTGAAGAAAAATTGTGGAAGTGATCTACATCTTTCTGCTTGCACCCCGTTATATTCTATTATATCTTCTAAAGCTATAACCACTTCTGAATGTAAAATTAAAGGGTGCAAACAAATTATAGTATGCTTGTGTTCATAGCCTTCACCATATTTGTTCCATGGTCAATGATAATTTCATGCATCTCTCTTTACTGATTTCACACTCCATAAAATACTTCTCGAAGTGAGATTCACTATGTGTGTGAGACCCAGGAATCTTTCATCAAACAAGGAAAGTGGAAACATGGTTGAATTAATCTTTAATCTTCTATCCTGTCAAATCTAAAAAATTAACATTGATTCATCATGTTCAAATGTCACATGTACCATATACAGTAGCATATTTAATAATTTCATTAACCTTTTTGTACACAGCAAAATATAAATCAGAAAAAATATTTTAAGAATATTTTCTAAAAGAAATAAATATTTAGAATTTGTAGCTTTGGCAAATCTCAACAGTTCTTTTTCTTCAATTGCTGAAAATGGTTATCAGTCTATAGCAATTATTTCTACAAGCCTTAAAAAGTATTAGACTGCACAGATCCCACACCATGAGGCATAGTCTTATTAAAAGCATTCTTGTAAAGTTCGTGGTTTAGAGAACAAATGTATTTTGAGTGTCTCATTTTATGTAAACTTTCAATTTTCCATGCTCTCTATTTTTAATCATGTTTCAATCAAATTTTATTTTTCATATATGTGTTGTACATGAGTATTTTCTGTCCTTGTGAATTTTTTAGGTAGCCACATTGCCATTCTTTTCATTTATCCTCCTAGTAATGTGAAAAATAACCATATATGGCTTCTTTTTTTTAAGATTCACAGACCAAATGGAATTAAATAATTAAACATTAGTTTCTAAAGACTATTTTAGTGTTATGAATGTAATTACACCAAATAATTTGATAGTAATCAGAATTATCATATATTTAACAGTTTGAAAGTTCTCATATTTAATACAGAATCAACACCTTTCATAATCCTTAATAATCACTGCACCATTTTACTTTTGTAATGTTAAAAATGCAATTACGTACTTCAACTGTTAGCATTTCAACATATAAAATAAATCATCAAATTTTGCACCTCAAGTTACATCTAGAATTGAGAACTTGGAAGCAGCTATTCAGACATCAACAACAGCTACAAATGACATTCCACGTTTCTGTTACTAAAGACTGGTGCCCTGATGGAAATTTACCCAATCGCAGTCATCACGTATGTACAAGTCTAAGATGTCAGAAATGACACTGAGTGAACACTCACTATTCCACTTTGCAATGGCCAAGGCTGAAGCCAACATCTGAACAACAGGATTTGGCTAAAACACTGAGCCCGAAGCCAAAGGTCACTGCACCCCCAAGACCTGTGCTTCTGGTTCTCATCTAGGCACACCCGAAGACCTGGCCATTGTGCAGTGATCACATTACTGTGACTGTAGATGAAACTTTCCAAGTGATTATTATCCACCTAGGCTGACATTATGGATGTTATTTTAAATTAAATATTTTTATATTTATATGCTGTAACTGGGTTAGAATTTTGTTTTTACCACTGATAACCACTGAAATTCTGAGATTGATACATTTACTTATTCCTTTTGTCTTTCCCCATTGACTGCTGTTGTTTTTCTGTGCTTTGTCCCCATGTCCCTTGGCCTCAGACTGTCTAGGATGCTGACAGGCACCTTTTTCTTCCTACCGGAAGTCTCCTTGGCTCTCTTCTCTCGTCTTATTTACTCTCCTGGCCTGATCTGGATCCTGTGTTATTTCCCTGAAGATGATTCGGCATAAAACAAACATTTGGGGCAAAAATCATTTAGAGTCAAAATGACCTTGAACATCTCCTAACTTGCTCCTGTAGCTCAGTATACGTGGTTTCATACAACTCTGTATAGCCATTCTTATACACACTAATGTTTCAGATGTGGAAACTGACGTTCCAAGGGTCCAAATGACTTGCCTGGTGTCACAAAGATGGCAGATGGTAGAGACGATATCCAAACTCAGGTCTTTCTCACTCCAAAATGCAAAACTTCTCCACTGTAGCTGACTTCCTTGTGGGTTACGACTTCCTGAAATCAGCCAGAAAATAAAGATGTTGAAAGTTGGTTCGGGATGACCTAAAGCTTGAGGTGAGATTCTTCTGAGGCCATGTAGGGAAATATCTTCCTTACTCGAGGAGAGCAGAGGGGCTGACCTGGTGCAATGGTGTAAGAAGCTAAGCAGAATCTTATAAAAGTAGCCGCATCCATGCCTGTTCATGGTTTCTTCTGAAAGCATGGAAGACATATCCAGAGACCGAGCTGCCATTTCCACCTCAGGTGTGTAATACAAGGTGATGTCCCTTAGGCTCGTGCCTTTCTGGTCCCTTGGGAATATCATGTGACTGTCGAGTAAAAGACATTGTAAACCCAGAAACTTAATTAGGTTGAAAACTGTAATCACTCAAGAAAAAAAACACGTGCCCAACTTTGAAGACGCAGGAGCAGCTTTAGGAGAACCAGTCACTGGCCACAGCACAGTGGACATGCTCTCTGGAAACAGGGGAAGGGAGAGCCCTGGAGAAACTCCAAGAACCACTAAGTAGGTCCGTGAGCCTTCCAGACATGCAGAGGAAGGGGTTTCACTGGCTTGGAAGGCGCATAAACACGACTTAGGGGCCTAGAGTGAATTTCACTGTGATAGAGCAAAGGCGATTGGAGGAGTACAACTGGATATTAAAATAATAAGGACCACTCATTAGAAGTTGGGAGAGAAATGGAGTTAAAGTATTCTAAGAGGCTTGTGCTGCCAGGGAGGAAGGTGAGGTTATAGGTTAACCAACAGGCTTTGAGAAATAACTACATATAGGGAGTTTTTAGTATAACCCCTAAAATAGAAAAAATAGCATTTATGTTTTTTAAATCAGCAGGGGGAAATAATGGCATGATAAAAATCTCGAATAAAAACTAATGAGGAGAGAAAAACAAGCGATATAAATTGAAAACACAAAATAAGGTGACAATTTGAATACAAATATATCAGCAATTACATTAAAAGTAAATGAATTAAGTGCCCCAGATGAAAAGACAGATTGTCATATTGGGTTAAGACAACCAACCAACCGTATTCTATTTACAAAAGGCATCATCTAAAGTGCAACCTTCATACCAAAACCCAACAAGGACAATATAAAAGATGTACAGACCAATCTCACTCATTACATAGGTACAAAATTAAATAAATGATAATTTAACTGAATCTACAATATATACAATATGTGAAAATGATAGAACTTCATAACCAAGTTGGATTTATATATGGAATGCAAAGTGCGTTCCATTTTACAAGAATTAATAAATGTAATTCACCATGTTAATAATCTAAAGGAGAAAGATCATATGATTTTCTCCATAAATGCAAAAAAGGGAGTTTTGATAATTTTCCACATCTATCCATAATAATTTCTTTGTGAACTGAAAGGAAAATTTCTTGATTTGATAAAGACCATTTTCAAAAAGTATCATCCGCAACATGCACTCAATGGTGAAATGGTGACAGCTTTTCATTTGAAATCAGGATGAGACAAGACAGCTACTGTCAACACCTTTATTCAGCATTATACAGGAGGTCCTGGCCAGTACAATTTGGTAAAAAAAGAAAAGATATAAGGATGAGAGAGGGGGAGATAAAATGTTTACATTTTTTAGATGATGTGATCATGTACATAGGAAATCTAAAAGAATCGACAACTAAATGACTAACGCTGATGCCCGTCTGGCAAGACGACCAGCATGGAGCCCACATCCCCTGACCGCCTTCAGCTCTGCAGAACGACAGCCTTTAAAGCGATGCCTAGAAATTTCCACATGCAAATTTTAAGTCTAAGTTAGTCAATATCTTGATCCCCTTCCCAACTTACACAAAAACTTTACTTGTATCACCCCAGTCCTCATATATGATCGTTAACCAGTATTTTCATTATCTTTTAAAAACTTAATAAATTAGACCCTGATATTGTGTTACATGGTCAATAATTTTAGATTGCCTTCCATATCTTACAATTTCTTTGTTCCACTTTCCTTCTTGTATCTCAGACCTCCCACCTGGGATCATTTTTCTTTTCTCTAAAGTATATATTTGTAATTTTCTCCGGTGAGAGTCTCTTGGCAGTAAACTCAGCTTTCGTCTGTCCTCGAAGAACAGTTTAGCTGGGACAAGAACTCAGGGCTGACCATCATTTCCTCTCAACACCTGGGACGCATCGTTGCACTGTCTTCGGCTTCCTTACGGCTGTCGAGAGTCGGCCAGCAGTCCGACCACTGTTCCTGTGTAGGCGATCTCAGCCTTCTTTCTCTGGCGACCTTCAGAAGAAGGTCCTCACCTGCGGCCGGGAGATCAAGTTCACAGTGGAGAGCAGGGGACCGGGCGAGGGGAGAGTGGGAAGGACAGAGCAGAGCGGCCCTGCCTGGGCGGGAAGGGTCTCCTCTGCTTCTTCACCCTTTGCAGGAAGATGTGGAGACCGGATGCAGCAAGAGGAGAGGACGTGAGAACTCCTTCACCACCTCGAGTGACTAAAATGCCAGGGGGCACCCAGATTCGAACTGGGGACCTCTTGATCTGCAGTCAAATGCTCTGCCCCTGAGCTATACCCCCGGCCACGGTAGTGAGGCCCAGTAAACGGCCTCCCTGTGCAGCCACACCCAGGGCTTCTGCCCAGAGGCCCCTTGGCTTGGGCTGGCGGAGCTGCCAGACCTGCTCTGCTGCCAACTCAGCTCGCGGCACTAGAAGCAGGAGGCTCCCTCCTCCCCCAACTCCACCACCCCTGCCCCGTCAGGCCCCGAGGGGGCAGTGAATGGGGAGCATCCCCTGGCAGCTGGAAGATGGACTGTCACGTCTACCTGTGGGTTTCACGCTGAGCACCTGAAACACCCTAGGGCCTGGCTAGGCACGCAGCACTGCAGAGCTGGAAGACACACTGACCCGAAGCGGACGGGAGCTCCCTGCACAGTGCCGCACCCTGGGGCGCAGGCTGGCCCCTCCCCGGGCCCCGGATCCCCGCACCGTCAGCCCTCTAACTGCTGG
>CM053514.1:71628249-71838657 GCA_028627145.1 Eidolon dupreanum
GCAGAGCTGGAAGACACACTGACCCGAAGCGGACGGGAGCTCCCTGCACAGTGCCGCACCCTGGGGCGCAGGCTGGCCCCTCCCCGGGCCCCGGATCCCCGCACCGTCAGCCCTCTAACTGCTGGCGAGACGAGCCGTCTGAAGAAACGACTGAAGAGGTGGTGGTCTCTGGCCCGCGACGCCACCCTCCCGGGCTGGCTCCGGGACGCTGCGTGGGCACTCGGCACACCGCCCTCCTCCTCCGCCAGGTGGCTTCCTGGTCGGTCCCGCCAGTAGGGCTCCAGAGGGACATGGAAGCCTGGAGCAGGAAGAAGCACTTGTTCCCCCCCGCCTGCTCTGGGCTCCTGTCAGTGTCACCTGCAGTGACAGTGCGTTCCAGTAGCCATGGCGATTGCCATCCTCAGTTGGGTGCTCACAGGCCCGGCATCGTCATAACTCTTTAGGGACACTGGCACCTCCTTAATGGTCCAAGTCGCGGATGCACAGACACACTCCCCAAGCTTGTAAGTTTTGCCAGGTTTGTCCTCTTGTGTTTGTCCCCCAGCCCTGGAGTGGTGGCTGCTTCTACGGAAACTTCCTCCCTGAGACTTAGTCTTCCCTTTCCGCTCTTCGGTTCTAATTCCTGGTCCTTGTGGCTGAATTGTGTCCCCAAAAAGCTATGTTGAAGTCCTAGCCCCAGTGTCGGGGTATGTGTCTTTATTTGGAGAGGGTCATCAGAGATGGAATTAGTGAAGACGAGGTGACCATGGGGAAGGTTGCCCCTGACCCGATACACCCCGTGTCCTCACAAGAGGAGAGACACAGGGAGAAGACGCCACGTGAAGACAGGCAGACGGAGCGACACATCTGCGAGACAGGGAGTGCAGGGACGGCCACACGGCAGAGCTGGAGGGAGGCGAGGAAGGAGGCGAGGAAGGACCCTCCTTTGGGGCTGTCGGAGAGCTTGGCCCTGCTGACACCCCGACTGCAGGCTCTGGCCTCCAAACTGTAAGACTGTAACTGTCTGTGTTCATATCACCCGTTTGTGGTACTTTGCTACAGAAGCTCTAGGAAACCGATGCGCTGGTTAACAATTATTCAGGTTACATTCTCTGTTAGGTTAACTGGTGCAGTTTTTGTCTCTGGACTGGACCCTGGGTGATACTGAAATTGGTCCCACAGGGGTCCCTGTGGGAAACAGCCCCTCAAAGAGGCTATTGCAGATGGATTTGGTCTTGTCCTTGGTCTTCAGGGCAATGCCAAGTGGTGCCTGACCGCATCCTGAATCAGAAGGGATGGCCATAAGGGAGCTGTTTCATGGGGTCTAGCGAGCCACCTCTTCTAAGGGACTAAGTATCATCTCTGGGAGGAAAAGAGGGCTTCCAAAGGGGGCATCTGGATTTGAACCAGGGACCTCTTGATCTGCAGTCAAATGCTCTACCCCTGAGCTATACCCCCTCTTCCTCATGATGACATGTAATTCATTATCTTCTTCACACGTCCACTCACACACAGGCTGCTGGTTCTGATTCAGCACAGAGCCGCTAGCCCTGCTCCACTGTACACATGCCCCCTATGCCATAACTATCCTCTTTGCAAAAAGACACTAACTGTCATTGGTGCCAGCATGCAAGGTCACTGGTTTCCCTTTGAGTTACAAAGTCTGGACCTGGCTTGTAGATGAGGCAGAAGATGAAGCCCAGGGGCAAGCTGAGGCTTACCGAGCAAGGACTAGGGTTCATCGCCTGCTTTTCAATTGAGATCACTTTCACATCCCCCACAGTGTGGGACCAAGATGACCTTCTCGCCACCTTCCCTCCAAATTCCACATCTGTTTAAGGCCTTTGAACTTCAGTTTTTATTTCAGCTTCCTGCCCTCATTGCTCACTTGTCCTTCCTGTGTTTCCTTTAGCCATCCCCTCCCATCCATGCCGACATCAGCTTTCTAAGCTTTTTGTTTCTCTGGATTTCTCTCTCGTCCTAAAATTGGTCTTTCTTGTGCTTTCCCACAGTGGTCTGGTCTTGGTTGATTCTAGGGGTGGTGTGTCAGTATCGATGGCAGGAGGGCTCTGTATTAGTTAGATGTTGCTGCATCACAAAAACATCCCAAAACCTAGATTCAGGGACTGAGGGGTGGCTTAGCTGTGTGATTTGGTTCAGGGGCTCCTGTGAAGTTAGATAAAATGTCATCGGGGCTGCGGTCATCTCAAGGTTCGCCTGGGGCTGGAGGAACCAGTCTGAGCTCCACACACTCCATGGTTGTTGACAAGAGGACGCAGTTCCTCATTGGCTGTTGGCAGGAGGCTTCAACTCCTTGTCACATGGGTCTATTCACAGGGCTGCTTCACGTGTCCTCATGGCCTGGGACCTGCCTCTCCCCTCCAGCGTTAATCTCATGTACAAACACCCTCCCGGACATACCCAGACTGATGTTTGACCAAATACCTGGGCCCCCCCGTGGCCCAGTCACGTTACCCATCAAACCAACCATCACATACAGTGAGCACACATTGAGTGTGGTAAGAACCTGCCAAGCTGTTTCCCAGAGTGGCTGTCCCGGTTACATTCCTACCTGCAATGTGTGAGCGGTCAGTGTTTCTGCATCCTCACCAGCATTTGGTGTTCTCACCTGTTTTTTATCTTGGTCATGCTGATAGGTGTGTGGTGACAATTCATTGTGATTTTAATTTGCGTTTCCCTGATGGTAATGATGCTGACATCTTTTCAAGTGCTTATGTTCCATCTGTGTATCCTCTCCGGTAAAAGTCTGTTCATGTCTTTTGCCCATTTTCTAAGTAGCCTTGTTGAATTCAGACAGCTCTTTATATATTCTAGATTCAAGTCCATTTTAAATCTTTTACATTCACACTGAGTATCCATAAACAATATTCGGTGTTCCTTTTTGTGTGCTTTTAAAACCCAGATGGCCGAATGTGTAGTTCTGCATCTTAAATTTTTTGCACGTGGCATCATCTCTTTGAGGGCTATGTCGCTCTTGCGTCTGGTACATTGGGCTTGTAGGACTCAAGGTAATGAGAAACCCTCATCTTGGCCTCTCATTGCTGTCCCATTAAATTTTCTCAGTGACATGTTTCTTTTGCCCAAGCGGCTTTAATGGTCATTTTTAGGTAACAGAGAGCCCCAGGGTTGCAGTCTGAACTCAGCAGTTAAAATATCCAGTCTCTATTTGAAACAATTTAAGTCTTCGCAATGATTGGAAAAAAAATAGTCCATTCTCCCGTCATACTTAATCAGTACTCTGACACAGACTTCCACCCCTTTCCGCCCCTGGAGTTGGGCCACAGTGCTTCCTATCTCCTGCCCCACCGTGCTCAGTCCTCACGTTTGGGGAGGGAAGGAATGGATGGAGGAGGGAAAAGGAGAATAAGAAAGTTCTTAGCAGATGAGACACGCAGTGGGGTGGACTTGCTCTCTCTGGACTGGCGAGTGTTTGGAATCCCCCCGGGGCATTTCGGGGAGGCCTCCGAGGCCTCTGTTGGGGACCTGTGACTGCTCTCTGGCAGCGCATCTTCCTCCTGGCTTTCCGGGGTCTGTGTCACACAGACCCTCTCTGTTGGGGTCCATGACCCATCGTCTCTGGCAGAGCCTGACATTGCTCCAGAATGCCCCTCACCCGTGTGGCCCCAGGAAATACTCATGGGCCTTTCGCCCCGGCCCGCTCCAATGGTGAAGATAGGCCTGGCCCCTGTCCCCCTGCAGAGCCGACCCCAGGCTCCCCATGGGGCCAGACACACGTTACTGAGAACCCCAACTCTCGGCCGTGACCAAGCCCTCTAGCGGACTCCACCAGCCCCAGCCCCTTCCTAGCCTGGGCTCGGGGTAAGGGGAGAGCGCCCCAACTCTTCCTCTCCGGAGGAGCAGTGCTCGGAACACATCACCCAGAAAGGCACTGCTCACCAGTACTCTGACCTCTGACCCCCCATACATCCCGTGCCCGGTGGTGGGGGAGTAACCGGGCTGTCGGACGTGACCCTAAGACTTCCGCAGGGCGCTCCCTCCCACTTACGCTTTTATGTCTGTGCCTGTGTCATTTTGGATGCTCAGTGGAACTTTCTTCTAATATATTACATTACAGGAGTCCAAAAGCCTCATTTATCTATTCTACTTAATGGATACACTTAGGACGTTTCCTGTTTTTTTGCAAACTAACAGGAATTCTGCAATGAACCTCTCTCTGAGTCTCCTGGTGCACTTATGCTAGAACTTCTTGAGAAGATATACCGAGAAATGAAATTTCTGAATTGTATTCATGCTTTTAATTTTACTATTATAGTTATATGTAACTTCTGTGCTGACTTCCTTATGTTTATTACCAAAAATTTCTCCATAGTGAATGTACCAATTATACTCCCATTGTGAACAAACGAAAGTACCATTTTCCCTCAGCGACTCTTCATCTAGTTAAACCTCAATGGATCCTAACTTTTAGGAGGGGAGGAAAACGGTACCTCTTTATTGTTTTAATTAATTTTTGCTTCGCTGATTTCTAGCAAAGTTGAACATCTTTCCACATGTTTGTCATAAAAAATAACCTCTTCTGTGACTTGCTTATTATGTCCTTGTCCATTTTTCTGTTGGGTTAATTATTTTTTTTCTGATTGCTCTATAGGAATTCTTATTTTTAAAATAATTAAGAATTTTTAATTGTGACAAAAACACATAACAAAATTTACCATCTTAACCATTTTTAGGCAAACAGTTCAATAGTGTTAAGTACATTCATATTGTTATGCAACAGATCTCCAGAACTTTTTCACTTTTGGTTATATTTTGGTACAAATCCATTCTCCATCATATGTGTTGCAAAATTCAGAGTCTCTTGTTTAGGAACTTTCTGTCACATGGAAATTTAAATTTTGATATAATCAAATTTATTTTTTTGTAGTTTGTGATTTGGGGGTTGTGTTTAAGAAATCCTTCTATGGGTCATATATATTTATCAGACTGAATGTTTGTGTGCCCCCCGCCCCCCATTAATATGTTGAAACTTAATCCCTAATGTGACAGCATTTGGAGGTGGGGCCACTCGTAGGTGATTAAGTCATGAGAGGGAAACTCTCATGAATGAGATCAGTACCCTTATAAAACAGACCCAAAAGATATCGTCCCTTCTGCCACATGAGGACACAGCAAGAAGACAGCTGTCTATGAACCAGGAGGTGGGTCCTCACCAGACACAGAGTGTACTGGCACCTTGATTTTGGATGTTCCAACCTCCAGACTGTGAGACATAAATTTCTACTCTTTATGAGAGTAACTGGTGGAGTTGTGTGACATACTACCTGTGTGCCCTGGGAATAACCATCATCTCTCCAGTGTAGCATCTATAAAGACCTATCATATAAATGACTGCTAATAAAATATTTTACTCAGTTGATGAATCGGTACATTCTCACTTCTGTCTCATTACCTGGAAGCTCAGAGACAAGATTTGTATTCAATAGTAGCAACTTCTCGTAACCAGGGCCCGTGGGAACAATTATTTACCTCCTCTCCTAAACGTTCAGTCCCTGCCTTTTCTTTTTCCTTCATTTTTAAAAATTGTGATAAAGTACAAACGACATAAAAGTTATCATCTTAACCATTTTAAATGTATTTTCATTTCATTAATGAAATGCAACCATCCACCTCCAGAACTTTTTCATTTTCCCAGATTGAAACTCTGTCCCCCACTGATCAATAACTCCTTACCCACCTCCAGCCCCTGGCACCCATCATCCTTTCTGTCCCTATGATTCTGACTGTCTCATATAAGTTTACCCTTGACTTTTTATACTTCTTTGACTGGTTGGACTTTTATTGCCAGCTGCCTCAGATCCTATTTTTTTGAAGCAAGCTTGTTATAAACAAATAAAATCAGGATGGTAATAATTAGGCACCAGGGAAACAGAGAGAAAGCCTGGGACAGACTTCCTCCATCCCTCCAGCAAATGAATATGGCTGAGCAGGTAAAAAGGAAACATATGAGAAATGTCACAAGAGGGCTACTTCCATCTCTACCACTTGTTGGAAATTTAGATTCCATGAAGCTGGGCCTGCAGGATAACATGAAGCTATACTTCCACGGGAGTAAAAGAGTCAAATAACATAGGGGGCACCTGGATTTGAACCAGGGACCTCTTGATCTGCAGTCAAATGCTCTACCCCTGAGCTATACCCCCAGATGTTATATTTTCTCAGTAAGATACTTTCATAATTGCAATATGTACCAAGCTCTGCTCTCACCATCATGTCTCCCTGAGGAGCTGCCTGAACTGCTGCTTTGGGCACCCACCTCCACACATCAGAAGCAGCTCCCTTTACTCAGGCTCTGTGCACCTCTGTTCACCTGAACATCTTTTCCCAGAGTAGTTCTCACCCCCTCCTTTACTACTACTACTACTACTACTACTACTACTACTACTACTACTACTACTATTATCACTACAGGGTACAGAAAGAATGTTACCCATTCTCTTAATATCTAAGATGTTTTCTTTCCTCTTTTTCCATCTCTAGCTCTGTTTTGGTTTCCTTTCCCAGGGACCAAAGCCTGGGACCTATCAACAGCTCTCAGCAGGGGATGTACCTGGCCAAGAAAGCAGCAGCCCCAACTTCTTGGAGAAAGAGAGTAGGCGAGGATGAACCCAGGTGTCGGCAGAGCTAGAGGGCCCAGCCTGGGCAGCAAGCCTACCTGTTCCGGGCTCTGCAGGTGTACACTTCCTCATACAGAGCCCCCGTGGCATTTGTTTGAGCCTCTCCGAGTTATGCTGCACTATACTATTGGATAAGATTTTCTACTATCGAATTTCGATTGTTCTGAAGTGAGATTGGCCTACTCTGATAAACGAGGACTATTCTGTGGTCCAGGGTGTTCGAGTAGCTGAGCCCCCTTGTGGAACCTCCATACAAGCTCTTGGGGTCCATTTGTCAGAGAATGTAGGCTCAACACATGGGGTGCTGCATGGGGCAAGTGGAAGATATTTTCCAGGATAATAAACAACATTTTGATGAACGGGAATATACTGTTTGCCAAGTCTCAGATCATTCCCCTAGCACTGATTCCTAAAGGTGAAAATCTCAGGCCCCAAGGACATGGCTTAGGACAGTGGCTCTGAGCAGTGACCCTCTGCAGTAAGTCAATTCTGGTGGTTCACATGTGCTCACTCCTTCACCCTCTCCCCACACGGTCCTGCCAGGTGACAACAGATCCCCTGCTCCTCAGCAGAGTGTTAGTGAGCAGCTTCAGAAAAGCGTCCCGAAATCCTGAACTGGGAGAACCATCAAGGTTTAGACTTTAGCTCTCAGACACCGAAAGTGCAGATGCAACCAGATCGGACCTGGCTCCCAAGACCTCCCTAATCAGGCTCTCCAAGATGGAGAGCAATAAGCCAGAATGCCCTCCAGGTTACCTGGGAAACCAAATTAGCTGTCAGAAGGTTGCTTAGTGAGGCTGTGAATGGAATTCATCGCTCTTCAGAGTATTTCCTCAGGCCAGGGAAAAGTTTTATGAATTATTCCCGGTCCAAAGTACTGTCCCTTCTCAGGAGGCCAGAACACTGTCATCCACCAAGCCAGGACTCTCACTGTCCTGACTCGCCCCTCCCAGATCACCAGGTCCTGTCCATCCATCTCCTGAACACGTGCTAGTGTCTCGGCTCTGCAATCTGCCTCTGTGATCGTGCACGTAAATCTTAGTCCACCGACTGAGAGGTAGCAGATATGGAACCTAATTTTTCTACAATTTTTCACCTTGATTTCTGTTTCGTGTCCCATCTTGTGAGTGACTCGAGCCGTGTTGCGGCTGAGTTCTGAAGGGGCTCGCAGGACACTGCCACGTGGAGTGGGTGGGTGTCTGTTCCTCTCCATCGTCTCGACCACACTGAGTGTGGGGACCTTCTGGTCTCATGCCGGTGCCCACTGCCTGTGCTCGATTCCCTGGCACTGCTAGCCGCACCCATGCTGTGCTGCCATGTCCCATGTGACTCTGCCATGCGGGGACAGTTTTCTGCTCTGGGGCCAATCTTTATTTCCTGAATCCCCCAGCACCCAGACGGTTGGAATTTGAAAGCTGAGTGCAGACAGTTTGCATTCCATGGGGTCATCCCTTCCCTGTGGTGTGGAAGGCAGAAAGCCCAGCTGGCTGGCAGGGGAGGGCTGGATGGGAGCCGCAGGGGCAGGAAACCTTGGCGACCATCTCCGTTATGATCCAGCAGACCCAGCTCCTTACCTGGTCTCTCCATCTCCCGTCCGCGACCCCAACACTCTCCGTCATTCCAAGGCGGCTCTAGCAGGGATCTTCCTGTGACTCAGCACAAGATGCCTCCATGAAATTTCTCCTCTGTGTCTTTATACCAACCCTAGGAGAGAGGTACGATTATCATCCCCAATTACAGATAAAGAAATTAAAGCTTTAAACTAAAGCTTAAATTCAGTAGCCCAGGGAGTTTACCTCCAGAACTAAAATAAAACTCGGGACCATATTGCAAGGATCCTTGCTAAAACACAGATCGAACTGGGTCTCTGCGTGGCAGTGCTAGATAAAACATCAGCCGATTCCTTTCTGTCTGATTTCTCTTCTAAAATATTTGGGAGCTAACAGCGCATCATGCATTGCTTTAGGCTCTTAGGTTATGATAGGATCAATTAGGTCACAGCTCACTCTTACTGACATTCCTCTGAAGAAGTCACTGTGCATGCTCCTGCTCATAAATACATCTCTCTGGGTCACTTCTGAAGGCCACTCCCACCCACTACATGCTGATTCCAGTTTTACTTTTCGCAGGGTGACAGCATCTTCAAGTTGCAGGAGTATCACCCTCCCAAACATGAGAAAGTGTGGGAGCGTCCTTGGAGATACTGGAGGTAAGCCCTCTGCCCCCTACTCCTTGGGTAAGATGAGCCAGGAAGCCAGTCCCCGAGGCTGGAGACCACTGGCCTGACAGCAGAACGGCTGGCGTCCGTCACTCGTCACTGAGCCCTGGGTGGCTAGTGACGCTGGTGATGCTGCCAATGCACCAGGGCCACAGTGACTGGTTCTATGGCTGCGCTTCTGTTTCTCCTTGCTTTGCGGCCAAGTTCTTTTTGAAAATGTCAGCCTGTCTCCATGGTGCTAAGGCAAATAAGGAAAAGTTTTCCTCCCTCACACACCAGTTCAGTTAATCAATATGAGATGCAAAACCAAATCAGAACCAGAAAATGAAAACAGTGTTTTTTAATTGGGGAGCATAGTTTCCTTCCATTGTCTATAAAAATATTTATCTATGACAAAGGAATTTTTTTTTTATGGGAAATCTCAAATATATACAAAAGTAGTGGTGTCTATCATCTAGTATAATCTAGTATATTGGTCAGGGTTCTTTGGAGATAGAACCAATTATACATATATGTGATTTTATATAACTGATTATGTAATTTATATAACCAATTATATATAAATTTATATAACTATATATGATTTTACATAACCAATTATACATATGTATGTAATTAACTATACAACTAAATCCATATGGAGGGAGAGGGAGAGAGGGAGAGAGACTGACTTATTTATTCTAAGGAATAGTTTCACGTGATCATGGAGGCTGAAATGTCCCCTGAACTGCCATCTTGGCAAGTTACAGGCCCGAGAAGGCTGGTGTGTAGTTCTCGTCGAGCCTGGAGGCCTCAGAACCAGAGAGCCGATGGTGTAAATTCTAGTCCGAGGCAAGAGAAGACCAGTGTCTCGGCTCGAGCAAACAGGCAGAGAGCGAATCCCCCCTTCCTCTGCCTCTCCATTGCGTCTCCACACCCCCGATGAACTGGGTAACACCCAGCAGCACCGGGGAGGGCCATCTGTTTTACTTAGATTTTACTGGGTCAAGTACTAATCTCATCTAGAAATACCCTTACAAACACACCCAGAAAAGTTTAACCAGATATCTATGTGCCCTATGACCCATTCAGCTAGACACATAAAATTCACCATCAGAGTCCGTTTTAACAATTTTCATCATGGCTAAGCTTGCTCTATCTAGAGGGTTGATCAAATTCAGGTTCAATTTTTTGGTAAGAAGACATCACTGTAAATACTGTGTCCTTCCTTTGTATGAGGATGCTCATGTCACCTGGTTTCTCTTTCTGTGAAGTTAAGATTAACCAGGGTGTTGAGGTGCTGTTAACCTCATAATAAATGTCTTCATCAAACACTCATCTCACTGTTTGAGCAGGCATTGCTGACACCTCCTCATATCCGTTTTTTCATTAGGATTTGTAAATGGTTTTATTCTAATTCTCTACCTCTATTAGCTCGCATTTTGTTAATAGGGAAGAAATTCCTTCATCAACTATTTGGTTCTGCTGGAGTATAGTTAATATAGAAGGTGTAGAACAAATGCTTGATTCTTTCCTTTTATTTATGGGTTTTCCAAATAATACATTAATGCCTTAGCAACCTTCAAATTTGACCAGTGAGGGCTTTTAAAACAATACATCATAATGAATGAATGGATTTTTTAAATGCCTGTTTTATGCATTTCAATCAATTATACCCATTCTTCTTTTTGATCCTCAAATTGTCCCACCTTTGGGTGGTGGGAGCCTGTTCAATTTGGCTCCTATGATCATTGAACACGACTCAAGTGGTCTTTGGGAGTTCCCTTGTTTCCTGTATGATGTGAATGTGTTGGAATACGCAAAATGAAACTGCTGGGCTGGGCGGGCTGCCTTTAAGTCGGTACCCAGCCCAGTCTTGGAGACTGACAGGTGCTCGCCTGCAGGTGGAGAGAGGTGGGCCTCACGGGAGAAATGCTGGCTGGAGCCTCCAGGATGGAAAGGACAGGTCTGGGTCCTGGAGGAGGCCAGCTCCCAGTAGAGTGTTTGCGGGAGGACTCCTGCCAAGCCCAGAAGTGCCAGGGAAGGTCCTGGGCTGGACCCTGTGGGAGAGGACCTGAGGAATCTGCTGGCCGCGACACGGCCCTGGCCGACCTGAGCGAGGAGTGGCCCTCAGAGCACATCGCACGATGCCCAAACTCAAGATTCTGGCAAAAAGCAGCAAAAAGGAGAAAAACAGACCAAACAGACCCACGTTCTTAGTGGGTGAGGCCTCATTTAATTTGATTATTTTTAAATTTTCAATTGTGTTTTTAAAAGAAAGATATCAAACTCAGAGAATTCACACGATACGATGTTCAAAAGGCACAAAAAGTATGCAGTTGGAGGCAATTGTCCTTCACTAGGTAAAAGGGTAAATAAATTGCGACACATAGAGACAATGGAATGCTACTCTGCACTGAAAAGAAATGAGCTAACAAGCCACGAAAAGACATGGAGGAAGCTTACATGTATATGATTAAGTGAGAGAAGCCAATCTGAAAAGGGTTACATATTGTGTGACATTCTGGAATAGGCGACATTCTCAAATAGATGACATTCTAGAAAAGGCAAAACTATGGAGACAGTAAAAAGATCAGCGGCTGCCAGGGGTTTGGGGTTCAGGGGAGATAAACGGGCAGAGCATAGAGGACTCTTTAGGGCAGTGAAAATACTCTTTACGATACTACAATGGTGAATACATGTCATTATACATTTGTCTAAACACATGGAATATACAACAGCAAGAGTGAACGCCAATGTCAGCTATGCATTTTGGGTGATGATGACATGTCAGTGTAGGTTGACACTGTAACAAAGGTACCAGTGGTGGGGGTGTTGACAATGGGGGAGGTTGGGTGTGTGTCGGGGCAGGGGGCGTATGGGAGATCTCTGTGCCTTCCTCTCAATTTTGCTATAAATACAAAACAAAAAAATATATATCTTAAGAATAAATAAATTTAAAAAATAAAATGAAAAAAAAAGTATGCAGTGAAAATTCTCCCTCTCACCCAAAAAAGGCTCCGCTGGAGGAACCCCACGCGGGTGGTCTGAAACGCAAACGGCAGCATAACATACATGCTGTACTGCATCTTGCTTTTCTTCATCTATTTTAATTTTATGTAAACAAAGGTAGAATGGAGAAGTGCAATCCCAGAGTTAAGGGAGGGGATACAGACAACTCAGAGTTCCTTACACAGCAGGGGATGGACAGATCACCAGGACACCCAGCGAGGTGAAGGGAGATTTGGGACAACTACAGAGGACACCCAGATTTGAACCAGAGGCCTGCTGATGTGCAGTCAAGTGCTTCACCCCTGAGCTACACCCCTTGCTAGGCCAAGCAGGCCTCCTTAGGGCTTCTCAGTTGGGTAGCCACACCCAAGACACCCGTAATAACTATTAGACTTAATATTTATTGCACACTTATAATGTGCTTCGTGTATATGTCTTTAAAAATGATTTGTCGTAGTACTTACTATCTCTTTTACCACAACCACCGTCACCACCCTTATGGGTGACAGTGACACAGGGAACTGAAGCAACTTGGTCCAAATCACAAAAAATAAGTGAAAGAATCAAGAGTTAAATGATCACCACTTCATCTTGCCTGCACACAGCTGCCACTTGAGGTTGCTGCCACAGGGCCAACCTTTGTCCACGGCCGGTGACAACCAGCGGTCCCTCTTCCCCTACCTCCCTGCAAACTCCTTCCCTTTGTATAATAGGGTTGCCCAGAAAAGCAGAGAGGGACCTAACCCAGGGCCTTGAGAGGACTCAACAGAGGCTTCTGGGAGTCAGATCACTTGAACTGAGGTTTTCTAAATTTGTAAATTAATTAGCTTTTGTATGAATAATGCACAAAATTGAAAATGTACAAAACAGCATACAGAGAAAAATTAAGGCTCCATTATTATTGTAGAGATCATGTTGCCATATATACATATTATTGTATACCTTAAGCTTCTAAATGTTATATGTCAAATATATCAGAGTAAAACTGGAAAAAATTTTAATAAAAATACATGAATTAAAAAGAAATCACTTAAGTCGAGTTACCATCCACCACCAAACATAATTACAACTTCTTCTCTTGTGATGAGAACTTTGACGATCTACTCTCTTAGCGACTTTCAAATATACACTATGGTATTAACTGTAGTCACCATGATGTATGCTACATCCCAGGGCTTATTTATCTTATATCTGCCTTGGTTTCCTTGTTTGTAAAGTGGGGACTAGGATGACACTTACCTTGCAGGCTTCCTGTGAGGATGAAATAAGGTGAAGACATCTCTCCAGAGGGTACAGAGTTGAGAAGTGAGAGCAACCTGTGGTGCCCAAGGAGAGAGTTGGTCTTATTTTCAGTCCAAACGAGATGCTGCATCTATGGACATCAGGTAAGAGCTGGAAAACCTCTAAAAATCTATCCTTACAGGGGGCACCCGGATTTGAACCGGGGACCTCTTGATCTGCAGTCAAATGCTCTACCCCTGAGCTATACCCCCAGGGTCAAAGTACTCCTCACTCACAACTTTATGCTCACGCCACACCCAGCTACCCTACAAACAAGTCAGTTTCATGTCCCATTGTCGCTTCAAACTGGCCTTTCTGCTCTGAACCTCAAACCACTTTTTTACCCAAGTTTGGTGAATTGATTTGGTCACGATCTTTTGCCCACAGACAGCAGAGGTCCAGGGAGCCTCTTCTTACTTAGCCGAGAAAACCCAGGCCACCTGGAGTCCTTGCCTGACACCAAGCTCCAGTCCCGCCTGTTCACTCCGCCGGTCGCCCTGCATCTACTCTCTTTTCTTTATCTGTCCATCTTTCTTTTTGCTCTCCTTCTCTGTAATTCGCCACCTGTCTTTCCTCTTCCCGCTCTCTCACGGCCTCCTCCCCACCGTCTTCCCTCTCCCAGCCACCCAAGCCTCTTAGTTCTTTATCTAATTTGAGTGTTGTCTTTTTCAAACTAACTCCTTACCTGAGATGTAGATGGAAGATAGGCCTAGCAAATAAAAGGTGGACCATTTATCTCCAAAAACGGAATAGATGACGGGAGCTAAGAAAACTGAAAATAACAGGAGCCACAATAGAGGACTTATTCTAGTGTATATCAGAACGTCTGCTAAAACACAAGACTGAAAACAGAGCCAGGACAGAACACCTGGAATCCAGACCTGGGAAGACACCACAGGACACACCACGATCTAATAAAAGATCATCGCGACCTACCTGTTCAGCTGCCCCTTCCGCCCGCCTGATGGCATCACACTTCCTCTTGCAGATACGCTTAAACGTGTACTGTTTACTCCATGGCAGAAAGACGAGGACTAAAAAATAAACAGGGGGATTATGGGAAACTTTTTACATTTTCTTTATACTCTACCGTAGTTTCCAAATTTTCTGCATAAAATGTATTATTCTCAAAATAGCACAAATTTAAGCATATTCCCTTCCAGTAACTGCAAGCAATATCGTTTCCTATTTACTTAATTAATAATTGCTTTAAGACAAAAAGAATCAATGGAATTCTAATTTGAGAGATATGCATTATAATTTACACTTAACTCATTCAAGCTTTTATAGGAATCATTATTTCCATTTTGCGGAGGAGGACACAGCCTCATAGCTTCATCAGCCATCTGGTCCCCCTTGACGTTAGGATGTGTGCCAATCTAAGCTATTAATAATGGCTCAGTGTTTACTATGTTGAGTGTTTACTATGTTGAAGGCACTGCATGTACATCTCCCATGAAGTAGCTAAAATTACCCCCATTTTACAGATGAAGAAACAGAGGCTGAGAGGGGTTAAGTAACTTTCATTCAGTGATTCGACAAACCGTAAGCACCCACAGCATCCCAAATTCTAGTCTAGGCATTGAGGGCTCAGCAGTGAACAAGGCAGGCAAACAAGGTTCCTGATGGGACTCCGTGGAGCTTCTATTCTGAAAGGTGTAAGGTGACAGACAAGCAAACAAATATGTGAGCGAGATCATCGCAGATACTGAAAGCACTATAGGTAAATAAAGCAAGGCGATGTGATGGACGACAGTGAGGGCGAGATGGGGGTGGTCGGGGAAGTGCCAACCTGAGCTGAAGTTTAATAAGAAGCCAGTGTGTAAAAATTTGGATGCAGAACATTCCAGGCTGTGGGTGTGACTGCCAAGGCCCTAATGCGGGAACTAGCTTGACAGGAGCATCAAGTGCCAGTGTGACTGCAGCAAAGGGACAGAGGAGGACAGAGGTGGGTTTTATTTCATGTCCCCTAGGGGATGACGGAGCCTGGACTGAATACAGACCTGTCTCCTCCTGTGCACAGGGACCACCACCTCCCCCAGCCTTCCTGATGGGCTCACTGCAGTGCAGGTGACACAGTCTGTGGCCTGGCCTACTGTGACAGGCTTCCCGAGTCAGGCTGTAAGCCTTTGGCCACAAATTTAGGTTCGTTATTGTTCATCCAGTCAGCCTGGTTCCTGCCCTTGTGAAGGTGACTTTCTAGTGGATGTGGCACACATGAGTGTGACACAGTCACTCAGGTACTTCTTCAGTCACCACTGTGATGAGTGCTGAGCGCCCACAGAACAGGGCAGGGTGACCCTAGTCTGTGGGGTTCAGGAGAACCAGTGACATTGCAGGAGGAAGGGAAGTTAGTTAGGATGAGTGGCCCAGGAGGACCAGGCAGTATGGGCGGAACCTCAACCGGACTGCAGAGAGGTCAGGCTGTGGAGTCAGGGAGAGAGCCTATTGTGGGTTGAATAGGGTCTTCCCCCAATTCATGTCCTTCCAGGAACCTCGGAATGTCACCTTACTTGGAAATAGGATTGTTGCAGATGTAATTAGTTAAGATGAAGTCATACTGGAGTATGTGGGTATCAATGCAATGACTGTTGTCCTTATATGAGACACAGAGATAGAGACACACAAGAACATGTGACAATGGAGGCAGATAGATACCAGAGTGATGCATCTACAAGCCACAGGATGTCAAAGATTGCTGGCCACCACCAAAAGCTCCATGAGGCATGGCAGATTCTCCCTGAGAGCCTCTAGCGAGCATCTTGATTTTGGACTTCTAGCCAATAAATTCCTGTAGTACAAGGCCACCCAGTTTGTGGTCCCTTGTGACTGCAGCCCTAAGAAACTAATAAACTAATACACAGCCCAAGATAGGGCCAGAGAGGCAGGCAGGGCCTCCTGGGCCTGAGGAGGTTCTGGATTTTACCCTAAGAACCATGGGAACCACCACCCTTAGGGTAATAAGCAAGAGGGCTATGATCCAACGTGCACTTTCAAAGGCTTCCTTCCTGCTGCCTCGCGTCCCCGAAGCATTCAAATCCATTGAGAGTCAGGCCCCACAATAAGGCCCAGGCCACCGTTTCAACGCCACTGCCCGCTTAACCATCACTCAGACTGAACCCAAGGTGCTCCTCAGACTCCACCCCAACCCCCACCTCAGGAGACCGCCTTCCCAGTTCTCACCTCTGCCTGCAGGTACCACCTACTTCCTGCAGAAAACAAGCGTGACCTGGGGGGCTTTCAGGAGACCGGTTTGGCCACATACATCAAAAAAAAAGCCTTTGAAAAAAATCCATACCCTTTGACGGGGCAATTCCACCTCTTGGAAATAACCATATATTCGAAAATGTTTTAAGAACCAAAAACAGCCCGGCCCCTCATCAGAGCGTTTCTCAAGGTTCGTTCACTTCTACATGGTGTAAATACATCTGCCACTAGCGTAACTGACCTGAACTTCAGAAAAGTGGGCAGCATGAAATGCTACCGGGGAAAGGGTTTTCATAAACCCTGTCGTTCGGGCAAACTCGGGGGCCACCCCTTCCTCCTTGGTCCCCGTGCCCGCGGGATTCCCTTTGTACCCTTCTCCTCCACCGCGGCTCGGCGGGGCGGGGCGGGGCACGTCTCCGCTCGGCCGCACCCTGAGGCCTGTCCTTTGTTTTTGCACCACCAGGTCCCCAGGCCCAGATCCGCGCCATGCACGGGCCCCACCGGACCTGGCGGGACTGGGCCGGGCGGGCCAGCCGTGCAAGGAAGCAAAAAAACACGGAAGGGAGGGCTGGTCTGGGAGGGCTGGTCTGGGGTGCAGTAGCACCACTCCGTGCCGGGAGAAAGGGCCCCTGCTCGGCCCACCCCGGGGCTTCGGGGACCGCCCCTTCCTGAGCGCGCGACCGCAGCCCGGCGCCACCACCGAGAGGCCGCCGTTCCTAGAGCGGCCGCGGGCGGCCAGGTGCGGCGCGGGCCTCCCGGCCTCCGGGCCTCGCGGCTTCGGCCGGCAGGGGGCAGCACGGCCCGGCGGCCCCACGTGGCGAGGGCGCGCGAGCGGTCCCCCGGCGGGCTGCCGGGCCCGGGCGCGCTCGGCGTGTTCCGCGGCTTGGCGAGTGGAGGCTCGAGCCGAGGAATTCAAAAAATTCAAGTCGTTGAATTTACAAAATACATATACATTTATTTAAGATACAAATCTATAGAAATATATTTTTAAATGAGAACATATGTAGTGGTTTTTATTAATCCCTGGCTCCATCGTCCAGCAGCATCGCGTGCAGCGCCCTTGGGAGACGGGCACTGTACGTCACCATTTCACAGGTGCTCACTTGGGCCCAGGCTTTGAGCGGATCGTCAGAATTCCAAGAAGAGATGGAGCCTGGAGGTCCGAGAGGGAGGCTGAGAACAGGACAAGGCTGTCCGCCAGGGGAGCCAGGACCTGGCTCTGTGGGACTCCAGGGACGTTGTCAAGGCGTTGGGGGCCAGGGATTGGGAGAGGCCGCTTCTCTGGGGTCCCAACGCCTCCGTGTTGTGTAATACGTGCGTGAATATGCCGCTGCTGTAGACAGCAGGAAGGCACAGCAGAGCAAAGCGACTTGAAACAGAGAAAGCCTGTGCACACAGAGCAGTGACAACCTGACAGCCCGCAGCCAGCCGAGGAAGGGTGGGAGGGCTCTCTGGACGCCAGGGAGATGCCAACTGCTCCATCTCCCTGCAGTTTAGCCTTGCTGTCTGCCCGCCTGCCCACCGACTCCTGACCAGGGGGCTAGGAGACCTTCCTTCAAAGGCCGGAAACCCCACAGGGTTTCTGTCATCACACCAGGCACCGTGCCACTGGGGTAGGGGGATTTGGCAGTGACCCCAGGGCCCTACCTAATATGTGGGCTGAAATATCAGAGGAAATGAATGATAAAATACATTTTAATTATATCTTAAAGCTTTTGGATTAGCTTTAATGAAGAAAGCCATCTGCATCCCAGTGGGGCAGGATTTGGGGTTTTACCTGTTTCTTCCTGCACTGTCATCTGTGACTTGTTTGTCCCTTCATTTAACATTCATTGAGTACCTCCCGTGGGCAAGATCCGGGAGCAAGCACGCAAACAAACGGAAACCACCCTTGGGAATATCAAGCACACATGCCACTAAGTGCCTGTTCTAGGTGCTCACTCAGCCCAGGAAGGCAGGAAGGAAGCTCCTCAAAGCTCCCCACAGCCAGGTTGCAGGCCCAGGGTCCTGCTGGGGCTGTAACTTGCATTTGATCTTCCCCGGCCTTTACATGTTGGTGGGTTAGCTGTAAAAATAACTTGGGAGATCCTAGTAGCTTCTGACAGGGCTTTTCTGGACATCTGTGCTATTTCCCCTGCCTTCCAAGGATTCTTGGTGGGTGTCAGCTCGCTAAATTCACTGGTGAGGCTACAAGGACTCACCCTTGTCTGACAAGACATTTCTGCCCACTAATATAGAGGTTATAGAGAATAGAAATGCAGGAAATACCCTAAAAGGAAGAAATAAACTTAAGAAACCCTGTGTGCCATCGAAGAATTAGGTAAACATGGCATGTGTCCCTGACTAAATTAAACATACGGAGTTTCAATTGAGACTGGGAAAAGTTGAAGCAAGGGTTAAGGATTGGCAGGATTTGGGATTTGAAGCAGCTTCCTCAGGTCAGCCCCACCCCCACCTCCATCCCAACCCCCACACCCGCCGGGGAGAGGGCCAAGCAGGTGTGTTTAGCTACCTCTCACTCCAACCCCCAGCCTTTCTGCCTCAAATTACTTTACATATGTAGCTTCTGAAAATGGTTTTATTTAAACAAGGAATTCTGGGGCTAAACACAAAAGCTGAAAAACACTGACATCATGAAAGTGCAGAAAATTTGATTATTTTAAACTTGATGAGGATTTTGTGTCCCGGATCTGAAAGAGACTCTAAAATATAATATTATAGATTTAGTTACTTCAGAGAGGGGATGAATTCTTCCAAGTAATCCACTTAATTTCGCAGTTGTGGAGATGGTTAAAAGTCCTCATACTGGGTGAGAAATAAAATGATTTCTTCTGTTAAATTTATAGACGAGACTTGATACCTTCTCTTGGAGAAATAAGGGGCTCATTCAATTCTAAGATAAGCCTTTAGTGTTTGGAACTCAGAAATTCCTTTATGGCCAGAAAAAAAAAAAAAGGCATTTCATTTAGGGGAAAGGGTTTTTAATTAAATTCTGAAATTGTTATGTGATTATTACCTACTAATGTGAGTTAATCTTTTTGGTAAAATGAACACCCAAGTATATTTGTATGCGCTTTATACTTGTTCCAAGACTCTGAAGAGCAGGCATAGATTTGGACAAGAAAAATATGTCTATCTCTTCTCAACATGTCTAATGTTTAAATTAAATATACTGGAGATTTGTGTGATTTGGTCTGGATATTAACTTGTTTGTTTTTTCTAGCAGAACTCTAAAATATTTGAAGTTCATTTTTTTCCTAAACTTATTTCAAAATGGATCATCAACCTTGAGCTTGGCAAGGCATCGATTATGTCCCAATCAGCAAAGGAAGAATAGGCATTTTAGCGGGACATTTCGTATTAAACTGTCCGGGGGGGTGGGGGGGGATGATGCCAAACAACTCACAGCCTTTGCTTTTCGAAAAATTAATGTGACTTTCAGTGACAATGGTCAATGTAAAATAACAGAAAAAAACTTTATCTTAGATTTTAGAATTTGCATAAATAATTCACCTGTAGAAAGTTTGATCACGGAACCATGTGGTTCTTGGATCATACCTTCGGTAGAAAAATGGCAAATGTCACATTTAATAACCTGTTTAATTTTCTTAATTGAATTTAACTGAGATCCAATCAGTTTCAATCCTTGGAGGGCATAACTTCAGTATTTGTGTATCCTGAAAATAAAGAACTGATTGAATGTAGTTCTTTAAAAGGTTGTATACTTATTCAACTATACTGATTCTAAAAGGGAACAGTTTATCCTTATTAAATAATCATTATTTAAATGAAATCACTAGTGAGAGTAGAAATTTTCATCAGTACATTTTATCATTAAAATTCAACTTTCCATTCCCCGAGTTAATTAATAGACAGTGGCAATGTTCCTGTCTCATAGCCAGAGTGATTTCGAGGACTTGGCTATTATTTTGCAAAGAGAAGCAGTGAGTTTCGCTCATGTGGTAGTGGTGGGAGGAACGGTGAGAACCCCAAGAAAAAGTTGGGGCGCGAATGCTATTTTCTCAGAGAACAGGCGTAATGATCTCCACGCATTCCTCTTCTGACTTAAATGGCTTCTTACAGACAGGTCCCAACGCCAGAGACAAACACAGACAGGGAGCCACCCCCCTCCCCCGCCTAAACAGATAGCCTCCTCCCAGAGTTCCTATGGAAGAGGGGGCCTCAGTTTAAAATGGGGCTAGCTTGGCACCCACCACCAAGGCTCCCAGCCACATCCACTCAACCTGGGTTAGGTGAGCTGGGCCATTGTCCCCATGTTACTGGGCTGGCTGGCTGGCCAGCGACATGTCCGCTTTCAGCCAGGTCCAGAATTTACGCGAAATGTCCACGGGGCGGGTAGAGCTGCAAATCAGAGAGAAGTAGTACTGTTTTGCCTTTTTTTTTTTTTTTTTTTTTTATTAAGGATCCACGTTGAAGAAATTGGGAGGCAGTATATAACAGCAGTTAACAGCACACAGTTAGGTTTAAATTCTGGCCACGTGACCTTGGGCTAATCGCTTAACCTCTCTGAACTTCATCTGCAGGGGATACGAATACAATTTCACAGGTTGTCACAAGATAAAATATGAAAGCATTTACTTAGCACAGTGCCTGGAACATGGTAAGACCCGATGAACTGTAGCGATGATTATTATTGTCCCTAATAAAATCACAGCTAGGTCTGACAGCTTACCAGAAGTTTTCATGTAAGGCCATTCACTATCAGTAGGACTTGGTTTAATTTTTTAATTTCATTTTCTTTTCCTTCCTTCCTTCCTTCCTTTCCTTTCCTTTTTTCCTCTTCCTTCTTTTTTTTAAAGAAACATCCTCTTAGCCTAGAGATACTTTTTGTAGAAAACAGAAATAAAGGAGTTAGATTCTATTGTGTTTTAACAAAAAAAGACTCATTTCAAGGAACCCAACTGGAAGTGGCAAATGCAGAATTGATTTTTTAAAAAAATTTTAAATCTAGAAGTTTCCTCTATGCCTGGGAAGCAGCAAGAGGCTTGGCAGTCTAACTGCTTTCCAGAAAGCCAGAGAGGCCTTGGCCTGACTCACCGTTGCCCTGGCAACAGTAGGGCCTAGAGGCCTCGTCCCTGATCCCTTAATCTGAGGAGTAGCTACCACATTGCCTCAGGAAAGGTCCCCACAGACACCTGGCTGGCTAAAGCTACCCTGATTAACAGGAGGGACAAGGAAAAGATGGAGGTGTGACTCTCTGCAAAGATAGCCACCTACAGGTCTCCGAGACATGGCCTCCGCTTGCCAGAGCCCCAAAGGCTGAGTCTAGAGAATTAGGCCAGTCTCCACCAGATTCTAAGGGCCCTCAAGGCAGTAGATGGTTTCCTAATCCTTTTGTTTCTTCCAGGAGCCCAGGACAATGCATTGCACAAGTGGTGCTTAATACATACCGGGGAGGCAGGAGGGGGAGGGGAGGGTCACTTGTATGACAATGAGCATCCCCTAAGGTGCCAGACCCAAGCCCTGCTCCATTCTCTGCCCCCCACCTGAGTGAGCCAGCACAGACAACCTGCTCCTCTCCATCTAAATTCCTCTAGCTGTAAAATGATAGGTTCAGCACAGGGGCCTTTATTGCATCTCTTACTACATTAATGATTTTGGCAAATATATGGCACAAAGCACGTTCTGCTTGATGTATTGTTTTCCCTAATTTTGTCTTAAATTTTAAAATCTAAGGATAAAATGGAATAATTTGAAAGAGGCGCTGGCTTTCTCTTTTTCAATAACAATTCAAATTCCAAGGAAAGAATTCTGCAGTCAAGCAAAGCACATGGGCTTTGGAGTCACAAAGACTCGAGTTCAAATCCTGACTTCACTAACTCAGTGCTGTGTGACTTTGGACCGACTTAACCTCTCTGAGCCTCACACCCTTCACCCGTAAAACATGTAAAATGATGCATATAGCAGAGTCATGAGGTGATATATGCAAAGTCTTCAAAAGGAAGACGCGTTCAATAAATGACAATTTTTCCTACAGGTACACAGCTCCATGGGGCCAATGACAATGGGCAAGTTAGGAATTTGAAAGTCCTGCTTTCTAATTAAATGAAGTGCACCCTAAGAAAGCACAGCGAGAGCATACCAGACACCCAGCAAGCAGGGGCTCCACCCCCCCTACAGACTCTCGCGTGTGGCTCAGAGGTGACCTTTAAACCAGTCTGCTCTGACATCACAACCAAGTGTATGGTTGGATTTGAACTCTCTCACACCAAATAATTTTCTGCTTCTGCCGGCTGGGGAAATTTCCTTCTCAGAGATTTTTTTTTTTTTTTTTTTTTTTTAATATACCACCAGCCCATGACCTGCCTGAACTTCTCCTTTTACTAAGTTAAGCCATCATTAGCTAAAAGCTAATAATGAAATTAGCCAACTTAATCTGAGGGGTTTGCAGGTGCCAGCGTCTTTGCTATGTATTTATGTTATATGTTATTTAAGCTTCAGAACAATAGGAACTTTATCATCCCCGTTGAACAGGAGAAGAAATTGATATTCTGTTAATTAACTTGTACAAGGCCACACAGCTATCAAGTTTAAATCCACATCTGTTCAACTCCAGTGTCTGTCTACGCTTTGGTGAGAATCCCCTGTAGATGTTGGCCTTGGACTGCTACGGAGGTTATGGAAGATGGAAAGTGAGAATCACGATGGGGTCTAGGAGTTGGGATGAGAAGAGAGATGATGGGAGTGGAAGGTGCTGGGCCCTCTGAAGGAAGAGGCATGAAGAGGGGGGCAGAGCCAAGGAAGGGTAAGCAGGGGTACAGAGCCCCCTGACAGTCCAGCTCCGTATAAGAAGTACCAGCCCTTGCCTATATTGCATCTTTTAGAAACCAGATGCCTGGGGAAAGAAAGCTCAGACCTCCAAGGCGCTTTGAGGATGCCCCAGTAACTGCACAACAAATGAAGTTGCTGAGTTTCTACCTTGGATTTCACCCTAAACCACTGTGGTCCACCACTCAAGTCGGAAGGAACATCTCAGCACAAGAACCATAAATCCCGGGACTAGTCAAGATTTGGAGCAGTGATGGCTGTCCACCAAATATCTCCAAAACATCTCTGCTAACATCTCTTAGCAACTTCAAACACTCTAGAGTTCAAAAGAGCCATTTCCTCCGTCATCCCATCAACCGCCAGCCACCAGTTCCATTATCTGTGACATGCCCATTGAACGGGTCTGGTTCTCCCGTACGTCTGACAGTGTAAGTTTCTTTCTCCTTCAGGTTCAGCCTCTTATTCCCTATGTGCATCAGTTCCCTCTCCTGCTCACCAATCTCGATGGTTTCTCACACAAGATCAAATTCCAACTCCATCTTGAAGTCTTAGCTCAAAGACTCCTTCTGCACCCCCAGTCTACTCCAAGCCAAACTTTGATCCTGTTTTCTCTCCACAAGCCCTCTCCAAAATCAATCACTTCTCTGGAACCAACTGGAGCCCACTTTCCACACTTCTGCCATAAAGGATACCCCACCAAAAGGCCTGCATTTTTTTTCATCTATGGACTCCTCTCAGCTCACAGAGGCACCTTGAATTCCACCTCCACCAAGAAGCTGTCCTTCTCCAGGCTCCTCCTCCTCTATCTGCAGAGCAACTGCTAGCCTCCACGAACTTGGCACTCAGTGTTTACTGTTCATGAATGTAACTCCTTGCTTCTGGGTATGACTCTACTTTCCAGCTGGTTCTGGAGATCAGGGCCAAGACTGGGGGCCTCTCCAGCCCCTCATGCCAGCCCGGGCCTCTGCCCTCAACTCGGGCTGCCTGCCCTGATGTCCTTACCATCCTTTTAGAAATGTTCAGTGTAAATGGAGAAGTCATACCCTTTCAAATGTGAGCTCTTGAGTATGACTTCCCCTGAGCCTCAGTTTATGCATCTTTATTAGGAGAGGAGAGGTTGATGACCTCTGTGGTCCCTCAGTCAACAATGGAGCACCTCCCTGCTCTCACTCCTTTTTCCAAACATCCTTCAGTGTCTTGTCCCTTCCTTACCACCCCAGACTCACAAACTTAGTCTGCCTGCCTTCAGCAGTTCTTGTCTCTCAGGCCAGTCTCTCTGCCTTGAGCAGAAGTCTGGCCTTCCCAGTTCTCCTGGCTGAGCTGGGCACTCTGCTAGCCTCCACGAACTGTCTCCTTGAATGGCCTGAATTCTCTCTGGGCCACCGCCAAGCCCAGGAGCAGAGCAAGAGTCAATCGCTCTGTGGGCAACGTAATATGCCCACGTTGTCTCTAGGCCTCAATGGATGGCAATTAGAAATGAATACCTAGTGAAATCAGGGTACATTCGTGCATTTAACACATAAAGAGAGTCGCTTTGGTGCAACATACAAATAACAAGTAGAAAATGTTCTGAATGGTGCCTTTTGTGGTTTCCCCAAAGACTGGCACCAGGGGCCTCTGTCCCCTTCCCTATGCCTTCTCCATGCCACCCCTCCACCAGCCACACTTCAAGCTGGGCAGGAAGGCTGCTTGGTCCCAAGGGACACACCCAGCTTTTGCTGTAGGATCGTCTTTCCAGCCCATTCCAGATCTGTCACTCTTCCTGCCTCCCTCCTGAACGCCCACTGTCCTACGACATCAAGGTGCCAGGAGTTTCCACCCTTCCTTTCGCTCATTCACTATTTCAAGCTCATCCTCTTTTCGATTTTATAATCTGTGGGATCTGCGTCCCCTTCACCACCCAACACAAGGAAAAAGCACATAAATGAGACAACAGAACCTTTCAGCTGACACTAGGCACGTCCCTCGGACACCTTCTCAACCCCTCCCCTTCATAACCAAACAAAAACGGCAAACAGGAAACGCTCGTCTTTTAAAAATTACTCTATTATTATCAAATAGAACCACAGTATCCAAAAGGTAATTATAAAGTTCTATCCCCAACTAAGTGGCCCTGCACCAACCCTCCGAGTGGCCGGCGGCCGAATCACTCCCCCCGTGCTGATTGGTTTCATCCATTTTATTGTCAAGGAAATTAACAGCCCGAAAGGGTTCCCCAGGTTTGCGTTCTCCCCCCGCCCCGGGGCCCCGGGTAAACACGGCAGCAAGCGACCTGGTCTCAGGACCCCCGTGTCCTTGGGAGAAGGGATGAAAGGAGAAGAGGGCTCACAGCAAAGGGGCTGGGACCCTGCCCGCCGGGCTCAGGCCCCGCGGCAGCCAGGCATCTGCCCAGGGGCGGGCTGGGCCGCGCACCTGGCGGCACACCCGGCCTGGCGGCCGCACGGGGGCGCGCTCACTCGCCCGTGTGTGTCCGCAGGTGGTACTTGAGCGACTGCTTATAGCGGAAGCACTTGGCACAGTGCGTGCAGGGGTAGGGCCGCTCGCCCGTGTGCGCGCGCTGGTGCTCCAGCAGGTGGTGCTTCTGCGTGAAGCGCTTGCCGCACTCGGCGCAGTGGTACGGCCGCTCGCCGGTGTGGATGCGCCGGTGCTCCAGCAGGTGGTGCTTGCGGATGAAGCTCTTGCCGCATTCGGGGCAGGCGTGCGGGCGCTCGCGCGAGTGCACGCGGCAGTGGTTGGTGAGCTTGGACTTCTCGCTGAAGCTCTTCTCGCATTCGGGGCACTTGAAAGGCCGCTCGCCCGTGTGAGTCCGCTGATGGCGCAGCAGGTGCGACGGGCGGCTGAAGCTCTTGCCGCACAGGCTGCAGATGAAGGAGACCTCGTGCTTGCCCGCGTGCACGCGCTGGTGGATGACCAGGCTGATGTGCAGGCGGAAGCTCTTCTTGCACTCGGGGCACGTATATGGCCGCTCGCCCGTGTGTGTGATCTGGTGCTTGGTCAGGCTCGACTTGTGGCTGAAGCTGCTGTCACACTCGGGGCACTTGTAGGGCTTGGGGCCGCCGCCGCTGCCCGAGCTGGGCGACTTGGGGCGTGGCTTGAGCGCGTGCTTGGGGGTGAAGCCGGGCCCGCGCTCGGGCGACACGTAGCCGCCGCGGACGCGGTGGATGCGCTGGTGCAGCGTGAGCTGCTGCTTGTGCCGGAAGCTGATCTCGCACTCGGCGCACTCGTACGGCCCCTCCTTGATGTGGTTGCGCTGGTGGATGATGAGGTTGATCTTCAGCCGGAAGCTCTTGCCGCACTCCATGCAGGTGAAGGGCCGCTCGCCGCGCCGGTTCCGCTGCTGCTGGCTGGAGGAGCCCCGGCTGTCGCTCGAGTGCCGGTCGCCATGGGACACGGGCGCCAGCCTCTTCACTGCGGGGTTTCCCAGCTGCAGCGGCGGGGGGCTCTCCTCGCCCTCCGGGGACAGCTCCCCCGGCAGCGGGGTCGGATACATGCTGGCCTCGTACCTGCCGGACAGCTGCCCGAGAGCCTGCAAGTGCTGCGGCAGCTCGTCCTCCTCCTCCTCGTCCTCCTCCTCCTCTTGCTCCTCGGTTTTGATCACGATCCCCTCTGCTCCAGGGACAGGGAGAGAGACAGCAAGAGGACGTTAGCTGTTGCCTAGCGGCCGAACCTGGACCAAGGTAAGCATCGCTCCGACCTCACCGAGCATCGCGTAGGTGCTGTCGGCCTGAATTCCTCCCCGGGGGGAAATACCTGTCCACTCCCTGCCGCCGGTGGTCCTCGCCCCGCGGGGGTGGGCCTATAACTAGCGTACCCGCTCGGTTCGGGGGTGAGCCCGGGCCCTCTCTTGGGACCTTATGCGGACGCAGGGAGGATTGCGGTCTCGGGATGGGAAAACGACAGTGCAGGTGCCCACTCCCCGGGCCGCCAGCAAGCGGTCACTGGTAGCAAAAAAGGCCACCGGCATACGAGCCCCCCGGAGGCACTCGGGCCCAGGCGTCTGAGGTTGGCACTCTCGTGCACCTACCAGGTATCTGGGCCCATAAATGCGGCTTTTTCATTTAAGCTACTTAAGGGCTGGGTTTCTTCTGCCTGTATCAGCGGGTCTGGCCCCATCGAGTTCTCGACCTTTACCCCTCTACGTCTCTACCTGAATGCTGCGCGGCCCCATGGGGCTTCTTTCCTGAACTCGCTTGGAGATCTCTCAGGCGCCTTTACTCACCCTGCTCGCCATGTTTCCAATTCGTGCTCATCGCTTAACACCCAGCTTCAACCTCCTCTCCTAACACCTTCCTTCACCATCCCAACCTGCAGCCCTCAACTTCTCCCCAGCTGCTGCGCCTCCCTGGGACAGAGGAGGTGGGCGGTCCCCTGCGGCATCTTGCCTGCACAGGTGGATGACTCACCTGCAGAATCGGACTCTACCATCCCTTAGGCTGGGGCCGGGCGCTTCCCCTGCCTTTCCCACACGCCCTGGTGTGCAGCGCCACCACCGCACTCACTAAGGATGCCTTCCCCTCCCCTCCCCCTAGAGTCTGACCTTTTAGACCTAAATAAGGCTGTGGCCCACAAGCATGTAAGTCCTAGAGAAAAGGAGTGGCCTCCGCCACCTGTTTAAGTTTTCTCAAGTGCCTTGTACTTATTTGGCACTCCCTAAACAGTTAATGGGGACTCTACTTTTAGTCACTGTGTGTGACATAAGAAAGTCAGTCACTCACTTTTCTGAGACCACCTGTGAGATGAAAGATGCAATAAGTCTGCATTTGTGGAATTATTAAAAAGCAAACAAATGAGAACTTTTTCAAATACTTCAAACCTGTTCTCTTTTCATATTCACCTCTTATTATAGGTTAAGTGAGCAAGACTTATCCCCATTTCACAGATGTGGAGCGTCCAGGCCTGGAGATATCAAGTGATGTTCCCAAGTAAATAGTCATGAACCTTTTCAGAGCCTGCAATTTGGGGGCCATCTAGTTTACTCCCTCAACTGACAGGGAAACGGAAGCTGTGTCTGTGACCTGGTCAAGGTCTTATCAGTTTGTTAGTGACTGAAGCTAATAAAGTGCAGTGTTAAAGTTAGAACGTAGGTGTGCCGAGTTAGAACATAGGTGTGCCAAGTTAGAACGTAGGTGTGCCCAGCTCAGGCCGTGCCATTAGACCATGCTGCTCGGTACTGTTACAATCCTCAGCGGAAAGTGATTCAGAAGTTCCTTGAAACACGACGCTTAAGAGATCGGGAAGGAGGAAGCAGCTTCAGAGGTTGGTAACAAGTTGCCCTGGGGTTTGTCCTGCGTGGGGGGCATTGGGCCGGTCAAACTCTCCCCGAGCATCAACGTTGTTTTCTCTTACCGAAATAGGAATGAAACATCTGGTTCTAAAATTCAGAACTCAAAATCGCACAAAGTACTGTTTAATAATTTTCTAAAGTTCTACTAAAATTAATAGCAGATGCTCAAAGGACAATCGGGAATTTCCGTTATGAGGCTCTAAGTTAGCCTATACTCACAACTGGCCTTGGATCTGCCCTACTCTTTTGTGAAAGACAATGTGGTATATTAAAAAGGTTTCTGGGATATCATGCAGTTATTTAAAAATAAGGAGTTAGATCCACATCTTTGACCAAGAAGGATGTCCATATTTTATTAGGTGCAAAAAGGCAAACTGCAGAAGAATTATCTACAGATAAAATAAAAAAAATGTTTAAGTCATCAACATAATGCTTTAAAAAACCTAAAATGGATGTGGATATATTTCTAAATATAAATAATGTATAAATTGATATGATGGTTAGTGACTTTTACATGTAAACCAAACATCCAAACAAAAACCAAAACCCAAGTGAGTTCTATCAAATTGTCAACACACTTAATTCCGACCTTATACGTTCTTTTCAGAATATAGAAGAAAGAGCCAAAGCTCCCCAGCTCATTTGGTAAGTCTAGTACAATCTTGTTCCCAACACTAGATGAAGACGATTCAGGAAAAGTTCAGGTTCATGCACTTATGAATAGAGCTGTGAAGTTCCTGAATAAAACAGTGGCTAACTAAGTGTGTTTAAGACACCGGGACGACCAGGTAAGGCTTTTCTAGGACTGTGAGGAAGGTACAGCATTGGAAAATCGAACACAAAAGATGTCCTCGGATGAGGCCACCGCAAGCCCACTTGCCTGTTGTTCTCCTGTGGTGTACAAAATGTTGACTTTGAGGTTTTATATTTAAAAATGATGCCTAGATTGCCCCCAGAAAAAGACACTACTATTGGTCATTTTAAAAAGTGTGCTCTCCAAAGGCTGAAATCTTCATGTCAGGCTTCTATTGTGACACAACGATCAAGGACAATCAGGAGGAAGTTTGAGCTTTGCCACTATCTCAGGCAATTTATTAGACCTTCTCTGCCTGTAAGAAGATTGGGTCCTTGTCTGACCTTGTGCTTGGCTGTCTTACCTTCTCTAGCCAGGAGACAGATTCTTATAAACCCTGTGGCAGGAAACCTATACCTGAGGTGGTGCTTGGGGCTGTCACACCTGTGGACCCACCAATGTCCCTACCCCCAACTGACCTGTGCAGTTTCTCTGCTGCACCAGCATCTGCTTGAGCTCGCTGAACTCGCTGGAGCCTTCCGCAGCCTCCTCCAGAGCGTGTTCCTGCTCCTGCATGTCCAGGTCTGGCTGCTCTCCACACGGGTCGCCCAGCTCCGAGTCCTGGAAGCCATGCTCTTCCACCTGTCCCATCAGGGGCTCTGGGGTCTCCAGGCTCTCTGAGCCTTCATCATTGGTCTGCACCTCGATCTTAATCACAATCCCGTCGTGGGCTGAGAGAAGGTGGGGAGAGGGGGACAGAAGAACCCAGAACACGTTCATTCCACCTGCCCTAGAATTTACACTTCAAAATTCTTATTTTAGAGACCCTGAAGAAACATAATACTGAGTTGGCACTGAGTAGACAAATAGAATTTTCTGGACATTGGTGCAACCTCGAACACCACCACAAACTGGAATAAGGTTAAAATAAATGCGAAATTTGTTTTCTATGACACCTTCCCATTTTAAATAGTGTCAGGGTTTCTTTTAAAGAGATCCTAATTCCCCTTTCCAGGTTAGGCCAGCGGCTCAAGTCTCTCTCCTCGCAATTCAATTGAATAAAGCAGCAGCCAGTCACCTCCTCACCACACTGACGACCAGACACCCCCAAGTCCCCTCCTTGCCCACACTGACAAGCAGGCACATATGCACGACAGGAGCTTTTGGTTTTGTTTTTTAGTTAAACAGCATCCAATTACACACATTACCCCCCCACACACTTTTTTTTAACTTGCCTATAGGTCTATAGGTTAATTTCAAATGTCATTACGCACACAGGCATCATTTGACATAAATGGGATCATAGCGCATGTTTCTGTTTTTCAGTGTTTTTTTTTTTTTCTCTCCTTTTAATTTGCCTTCCCTTCCCCTCACTTCCCATTTCACAGTTGGGGCCTTCCCAGGTGACCCCTGTAACTAACTTAGTAGTTTTCTCTATGCTTATGTTTTTTGGCCATTAGTGGTCTTTAAAACATAAAATTGCCTTCTACATCGTCCTCTGTATTCCTTTTCTCAAATGTTTTGTAGAAACCCCTTCACACCAATTCGACAGGGCTAGCGCCTCCCTTTTAGGAGCTGCGTGCTCCACGTGAAGGCAGCGCTGTGACACCCCAACCACGCCCTTCACTGAACAACACTCACTTTCTGTTCCTGGCCTTTCGCCACGGTGAACAATACCGCAGTAAACATTTGTTTATTTGTGTCTCTGCCTACAAAATCTCTATGAGAGTCCCAGGAAGGGAACTGCAAAGTCAAAAGATGTCTGTATTTTTAACTCTGATAGATGTCATCAGACTGCTTTTCAACGAGGCTGTGACAATTCATATTTCCACCAGTCCTGAATGAGATGCCCTTTTTGTCACATCCCTGCCAGTAGCAGACACCACTGGGCTCTTCCAATTTTCCTCAGTCAGATGGGTGTAAAGTGATCATTTAAGACACTCTAATTCCACCTCCCTGACTAGGGTAATCTGAGGATCATTTATTTACTGGCCTCTTAGATTTGATCCTGTATCAACCGTGTTCTGCTTGATTTGTAAGAGTCCTCTGATCTCAGTTTTAAAGATAACCTCTTTTCTCTCATCGACATTTCAAATGTTTTCCCCAACATACCGTCTGTCCACTACCTCTGTGTTACCTTTTACCACACAACTTCCTTAAAGTTTTCATACTGTCAAATGTGCCCCTCTGTTTATGGCTCCTGGGTTTTCTGTCTTAGTTAAGAGGGTCCCCCCAGGTCCTTGATGGTTGGCATCTTGTCTCCCAGATCTCATTCCAAGGTTTTTATTCTTCTATTATTTACATTTCGGTCTTCACCTGAATTTTATTTTTGTTTTGCACATGGTGTGAGGTAGGGGGTTCCACTTTATCTTCTTCCATATGGGTCAAGTTGTGCCAGCATAAACCCCCTTCCAGGCTGAAAAATCACTCGGTTAATCAAGGAAATTATAAATATAATGCATAAACATGTCCATTCATTTATTGAGCATTCACCCAACAAACATTTACTGAGGACCAACTATGTGCCACGTGGTGTTCTAACGGCTTGGGATACACCAGTGAACAAAATGGAGCTCCTGCCTCACACACCTTACACAAGACAATAAACACGACTGGGACGTCAAAGGTTACGGTAAGTGCGGGGGGAATAAAGAGAAGAAACCAGAAAGCCAATGGATAAAAGCGATAGTCCCTGTTTTGTTCTTTCACCAAATCCCCTTGTCATTCCAAAGTAAAGTGGTCCAGTCCGTGAGAAAGCAGACCCACCAGTATGTCAGTACCTATGCCGTACGACTCCAAGCTGTTCTTTCCAGTGTTCGGCAGTCCTTCAATTCCTCTCTGATTAGCCGAGGCAACCCAGGTTGCATACCCCCCTCCCCCCACTGCACCCCTCCGCCCTGGCTTTAAATGCAAACGTGGCTACATTCCCTCAGAACCCAGTCTCCAAAGACGTCTTCTCACTCTCCAAAGTCATCTGCATCCTAGTCTCTATCTTAAAAAATTCATCCACACTTACATCCTATACTTCTCTCCCCGCCCGCCCCCCCCAGCTCAAGGTCATCATCTTGACACCCCGTCTCTTCAATCTCAGGAAAAGCAGTGTCCCTCCTCCCCTAACCTAGGTCCTCCACTTGCTGCCTTAATTCTGCCCATTCTTCTCTCTGGAGTTCTGCTCCATCGGCTGTGCCCTTTTCTTCTCTGTCCTCACAATCCCTGTCTGCATCAGACCCACAAACATCACTGTGACTCCAGCATCAGAAAAATATCTGCCCTGACTTCACAAACTCCTTGGAGTATTTTGCTTGTCTCCTCCCTAAAATAAAAATTTAAAGCTATGTACCCTTTGCACCTTTTTGAATAAACATATAAAATGCTTCAGTAACTGCAAAAGGTGCAATTTCTGAAGTATTATAAATATTGATATTTTAAAATAAACTCCATTACCCTTTAATGTCACCAGTGGAATCTGAGAACCCTAGCAATTTTAAACCCACCATTATTCACTTAAAAAGTACATGAACGAATTCTTCTTTGATAGTTAAAATTTTTATGATTCTCTTCCACCTAGAACTTCTATTTCCATTCCCACTTTGCCCATAGAGCTTTATCCTAATAGAACACATTTTTATGCTTAGAAGCCTTTGACTGGTCACCTCACCTACCACTCTACCACAAAAGTGTGTAAATTGGAAGATTAATTTTGCTTTCATTTCTAATAGCCACAGGTCTCTCTAAGTGTTCTCCCCCCCCCATTAGATTATCCTTAGTTATTATTACTGTAGAATGATAAACAGTTATTCGAGATAGAAAAGAAAAAAGTTGTTGGGAGTGCATCTCTTACAGGGATGGGTAGAGATTTTTCCCAATTGGTTCACTTATCTGAGAATGAATATTCTCATTGTTTGAGTGAGACAGAGTCCAGAATAAAACCAATTCCTATTTTTTGTTTTTACAAACACAGGCATCAGGGAAAGCTCATTTATATTGATATGTGACAGCTGGCAGGGGCTTTGTTATGGGACCGTCACTCGATTCTCTGAACTTCTGAATTATAATGCTATGAAAGCACATGGTTAACATATCCTCAAAAATTGTTTTCAGTGACCTATTAGCTGACAACTTAATTAGTTTCTTATTCAATTCTGTTGAAAGCAAAGTATTGCAAATGGTCTAACTTGCAAAAGAATTCACCATCTAGGCCTCAGAGCAATGCACTTCCGTTCTGTACCCCAACATTTGGGGATGTCCCTTTGTTTCGTGACCCAGGGGGCTTCCTATACTTCAAATACTCCATAATAAGGTAGGGATGGGTGGGAGGTGCCTGTTCTTTTTCTGTGGATGGTGGGGGTGGGGGAGAGCACCAGCATCAGCACCAGCATCGCAGGCGCCACAGGCGCTGCGCCCTCTCGCCCTTGAGTTTTACGAATGAGAACAGATGAACTAAGGACCTAGAAACTGAACCTTCGACACCATCTCTTGAGTCTCTTCTGGATCCTGTACTGTCACGGGCATGGGTACCCCAGCTTGCAGGCCACTGCCTTCCAATACCTGCCCCTACATCGAGACCCCACTCCAATGTCCCCCACTCCATCGAACTTCTTACAGTGCTCTCGGCTGAACCTGCTGCGCTCCCCTCTGAACCCCAAGCACTCTTCTGCTCTTCTCTACAGCACTGAATTCTTTCTCCCCCGAAACAACTGGTATTTACACATTTTCACCCCACCCCATTTGTTAGACAGTAAGGAAGCCAGTCATTTCCCTCAGGTCTCCCCGCCCAGACGACTTCTGAAAGAGCATTGATAACCGACGTGCATTCAGAAGAAGCGATTTGTTCTCCCATTTAAAAAAGCTAATCGAGGACATATACAGTTGTGGGAACATAGTTTATGACCAGAGGTCGCATTTCAAAAAGTTTGAAAAAACATGGAGTAGAGATAACCAGCTTCCTCACTAGAAGGGGGAAGAAGCCAACGTCACACATCTCACCTCAGAGTACATGACCAGTGAGTCAGAAATTTAAACATAGATAATAAAGTCACACTAGTATTAGGAAAAAAAACACAGCCTTTTTTCTCTTTTTCTTCTTTCAACTTCGAACGAGGAACAGGCTATTCCTAGACCTCTGGGACTTCAGATATTCCTTCTGGAGGCTGCCTGGAGTCATTCCGAATGCATGCGATGTGCCGACCCATTGCCAGTATAATTTCTGCTGTAATTGTTTTGGGAATAATTTTGGTAGTTTTGCCTTGATATTGTTTGGCTATAAGAAACATATTTAATTTGTGATTGCTTTTTAATCTTTGTGATCACGTTTCTTCATAAGAACTCTTGTGAGATGGGAAAAACCTGTCCTACAAATTGTTTTCGAGTGCATTTAATGTTTGTTAACACTAAATTTAATAATTAATGAAGCTGATAGAATGTTATATTTGTAGATGCTAAAACATTTAATTATTTACATTTTGCAATTTCCTTTTCGTTTTCTGGAGCAAAAAATAATTTATTTCAGGTTTCAAATATTCTTTAATAGAATATTGAAAAGCTCATAGGCCCAGGGCCTTCAATCATAATGTTTACTTAATAATATGAGCTGAGTAAGTATTTCTACACTTGACAGGATACCCAGACACCATAAAGAAAGTCACTGGTAAATTTGAATACATAAACACTTAAGATTGATAAATTTGAACACATGAAAATGTGAAACAGCTATACGGCACTCACATAAATACTATACACAGGTAAACCATAAACTCGGAAACGTATTCACGTACATAAAGAAATAAGAGCCAATAGCCTTAATATTTAAAATGCTTTCACAAATCAATAATAAAAAGATGAATAGTCCAAAAGAACAATGGGCGAAAGGCAATTCATAAAAGAAGACATACTGGTAATCAATAAAGGTATGAAAATATACTCAAGTTCACTCTTAGGGAAGTCAAATGAAAGCATCAAAATATTGTCCTTTCTAGCCATCACTCTGGCAAATAATAAAAAAATAACACCTACTATTGCCATGGGTGTGGGGAAACAGGTGGTCTCACATATGGATGAAGCTATATAAATTGACTCGAATGTTTTGAAGGGCACTTGCTAATATTTTATTAAAATTTTTATTGGGTCTATCCTTTGACCCAGAAAATCTACTTCTAAATAAGTTTCAGACAAATGCACAAAGATATATTTATAAAGGATCTTTAGTGAAACACTGAAACTTATACTCTAAGTGTACATCAATTCGAATTTTTTAAAATAAATTATGAAATCAATACACAGAATAGTATGGTCTGCTATTAAAAAGAACAACATCGATTTACATGTTCTGGCCTGTGAAGATGTCAAAGATATACTATTGAGAAAAGCAAGTTGCCAAACAATGTACTTCCATATTGTTTGGATTTTTGTTTTTTCACTAAGTACATATTTATTATGCATTACTTATATAATTAAGGCTGAGAGAGGGAGGGGGGGAGAGAGGGGGGAGGGAGGGAGAGAGAGGGGGGAGAGAGGGAGAGAGAGAGAGAGAGAGAGAGAGAGAAGAGAAGAGAGAGTGTGAGAGTGTGTGTGTGTGTGACCACATGCACATAAATTAGAAAGAATAAACTCACTCTTGAGAGAGAATTATGTGGGACTTTTGTGCTCTCTGCATTTTTTCTTTTTGAATTACATTGATGAAACTTTGGAGATTTTTAGAAGTGAAAACCAGTATTGATCGCCAAGTTAAGTTTCTCTGCAAGCTCAAAGGGAGGAAATGGTGGGTTGACACTGGCTCTCCAACCTTCTCACGGCTGCACTTTGTTAGATTTGCAAAATTTTGGTATATTAGTTCTTTTTATCTTTTTTTTTTTTTTAAGTTATACATGCACATTGGCCAGAGGGTCAAACGGTTCTTCGAAATCTGTTTTTCAAAAGCTCTCCTCCACCCTAACCCCATATTATCTGCTCCCTAGAAGCAGTCACTTCCAATTCCTGTTACTAATTCTTTTGCCATTTATCTTCATAACTCTAAGTAACATTTATGTTGTTACTCCTTGAATGTTCAATTTTACGTGTAATCTACTGACTTCCAACAACTGCAGGGTGAGGACCACCTCTTCCCCATCTAGCCATATTTCTTCAAAATCCCTGATCATTCGAATTTAGTTTGTAATTCTGGCTGGATCAGTACTGGGTGTTTTCTGTTATCAGATTATGTAAATGTTATTTAAAATTGAATAATATTGTATACTTTAAGTACTTTTCTATGCCTATAAACCTTTTTTGCTTTCCCCAGTACTAATAACTTCTTCTGCTTGGCTTACTACAAATTCTCATGAACTCAGCTCCGAACTCTCCCCCAATTCCGCTCTGTAACTCTCTCAAAACGTTCACACATATTGGATATTTCTCAATTTCATCTACTTGAAAAAATTTCTAGAAACTTCTGACGTGCTCCAGTCTGGCCCAGCTGCCTGCAGGTACCCAGCTGCCTCCTCGGATATCCCCCTCAGCAGCACCCGGATTCTCTTCACCTCTCCTGCGTTGGGAGCTCCTAAGGTCTCTTTCTGGGTTTATTTCCTCATTGTGGCAAAGCATCTCCCCCAGCTTAAGACAGGCGGGTATGGGAAACCACGAACTCAAAAGTGTCTCGATTTCATGCTCTCTCATATTTAATTTAGTCTGACTAGATACCAAATTCTGGAATGGCTGGACAATATTTTCTAATTTTAACATTTAAAAAATTTTAGAGACATGTTATCTTGTAGCTTCCCATAACCGTTGAAAAGTCCAGAGCCATCTTAAGTCTTGTTTGTTTGTGTGAATCCGTTTTTTTTTTTTCTTCACTCTGGAGCGTGCAGGATGGCCTTTGTCCTCAGTGGCTCTGGAATTTCTTGTTGAACTATCTAAGGTGTGGGCCTATTCCCATCCACTGTTCTGGGCAGTTGGTGGGCTCTTTCCATCTGGAAAACCATGTTTTCCAGTGCTAGAAATTTTTCTTGAATTATTTTGTTGCTGATTCCTTCCTTTCTGTTTTTGCTATTCTTTTCTGATATTCCCATTATCTGGATGTTGGACTTGTATCCTTTCCCTTACTTTCTGTTTTCTTTTCTTTTTTTTTTTTTATTTTTTAACGCCTACAGCACCTGGTCTTCCTAGGTGGTCTCCCATCCAAGTACTAACCAGGCCTGACCCTGCTTAGCTTCCGAGATCAGACGAGATCAGGCACGTTCAGGGTGGCATGGCTGTAGACTTGTTTTCTTTTTTGTCTTTTTGCTTTATTTTGAGATGTGTACTCAACGTTATCATCTAATACTTACTGCTACTGAGTTTTAAATTTGCATTATTATATTTTTAATTTCCAAGAGATTCTTTATACTTTTTTTTTTTAAAGAAAAACAAGCATTATACTTTTTCATCATGGATGCGTTCATTTCTTTTACGTAAGGATTCTAGGTTTTTTATATATATACATATACACAACATATGTATTTAAATATTCTTTTCCCTCTCTGCAATGTCTCTGTTTCCTTAAAATTTATTTTTCCTGCCTTTTTTCCTTTGGTCTCTTATGCTAGGGCTTTTCCCTAACATCTTGTGGTTCCTGGTTGTCCGTTTATACTAAAGGTGGGACACTCGGAAGAGAACTGAGTCTGGCGCACTCAGGCAGGGCGGGCTGACTACGGCCTCCCAGGAGGACGACTTTGCCAGGTCGTTTCACTGGGAAATCTCCTGGCTAGTCCCCAAGGTCTCCCACTCTTCCAACGTCCTGCCCCAAGGGTTTATCCCTGGATGTCAGCACTGTCTGGGGAGCCGAGTTAGGAAAGAAGGCTGGAGCTCTCAACATCCGTACGTCAGGTTTCGCTTATTCCCTTGTTTTCAGCATGGTATCCCACTCTCAGTTGTGCCTGGTGCCCTGTCAGGAGACCCTCCTGTACGCCCTCTCCAGAGAACAGGCCTCGCTCACCTACCGGGGTTGGAAGAGGCAGATGCCAGGACTGGGGGAGGTGACGAGGGGAGCAGTGCCTTTGAAGGCCTCTTTTAAGAGATGTTCCTCGAACTCCCTGTTTTAGCCTCACCTTTGCCCCCATTTTCAAAGACACTGGAGTCTCTGGTGCCGATTCCTAAGTCCCGGAGTGTGGCCGGGGGGTGGGTGGGGGGTGGGGGTAGAGAGTGCAAACCGGGCCTGCTCTCAGCTTTCCCAGATTCCAATTTTGATTCAGCTTTCTAAGAAATCAGTAATAGTCCAGCCATTTGCTTTTAGGATTCCAAAATTTGGTTGCTGTTGTCTCCTTGTTCACTCTTTTTAAAGTCCCTTCACTCTTGTTTTAGAAGGACTGTGGGAGGCGGGAGTAAACACACGTTCGACCTGCCATCTTTAACTCGAAGTCTTTACTCATGCATTGTTTTTCAAAACAATCATTTTTACTCAGTAAGACTAATATGTGCTCGCTTCAGAAAACTGTACAAAGCATAGAGTAATATGAATTTGGCATGCTTCCAACCAGTTTTTTCCTGTCTTTTGTTTATATCACTGACTTTTTAAGATAGTTCCATGTTCCACTTCTGTGTCTTGAATCTCTCCTATCAAATGGATCATTCCTATCAATATTTCCAACAGGCTTTCACGATCTCCATCTTAAGCAAACAAGAACCCCCAGCACCCCAGCTGCTGCCCGTGTCTCCACTCCCCACTCACAGCTGAACCTGAAACCACCGTTGATATGAGCTTCCTCCCCTTCACTCCACAGCCCACTCCGACGGCCTCCACCCCTGCACGCCACACTTCCCTCGCTAAGGTCACTGCCACTGCCCACTCGCAAATCCAGCGGACGCCTGTCGGCCTTCGCACCGTCACACCACACTGCAGGGTTCAGCGCCGTGGGCCGCACCCCGCTCTTCCCTGAAACACCCGCACAGCACCACCCTCACATCTCGCTGCCCTCCGGCCGCTCGGTCGGTTTCCTTGGATTTCCTTTGTTCCGCCTCCTTTTCCCAAACCCTACTACTGAGCTTTTTGACCTGGCTGTGCAAAGAATCACCTCAACATCTTTTTTTAAAAAAATACAAACTCCTGGACCCCACCCAGACCAGCATATTTCAAGTTTCCACACCTGGGTCAGGGCTGCCACGGGCCTGGCCTGTGCCCCTCTCGCCTCCCCCTGCACCCCGCGCCGGCTGATCAGTCTATGCCACCAGCGTCCGGACGTCTGTCTCTACTCAGGTCTCTTTAAAAAAAACTCCTCCATTCTTAATGTTTCACAGGGATCTCAAACCTGACATGTTCTTGTCACTTCTCGAGATCTGAACCTCCTGTTGTCACCCGTGTACCCTCTTCCTCAAGTCACAGCCCTGGGAGTCAGCCCTGGCGCCCCTTCTCCCTAACATTCGACATCCGCCTATGCCTAAGTCATGTGAGTCTCCGCCGAACGCGCCTGGCGGGTATCCACCTCCGCCCGGGGGAGGCCGCGGTCTCCTACCTAGGCTGCGAAGGAGCCTCCAGCTGTCTCCTCCCTTCAGTGTGTTTTTTTTTTGGAGCAACTAGAACCCCCAACTGTTCTTTAGGTTTCCACTAAAAACCCTAATTCCTCAAAGGGCCCTTTCGCATCTCCCAGTCTCACTATGGTCCCCCACGCTGTCTCTCACTGCCCTGGGCGCTGGTCTTCACAGCTCATCAGAGTTGGTGACCCCGTATTTTTACATATGTGAGTGTTCTGGTAGTTAACACAGTACTTGGTACAAAGAACATTTGATGAACTACACAATAGAGATACAAGTGAAATTTACAGTATAGAAACTGGTCATAAACATGATTTTTGTGGCTGCATAACAACTCATCACAACAGAATGTAATATCTGTACATCTTCATCCACACTTTGGATTCTTTCCCAGGCCATAGATTCTCAGAAAGGAAACGATTAGGTCGAGTACATAAACATTTTAAATATTTGAAAAACATTTTAAGAACAGAAAATATTAAGTTGCTTTCTAAAAAGACTGCAACATTACACACAGCATACGCGAACGTGGATCTCGGCCATGCCTGCCGGTGTGTTTTACACTCTGCTAATTTGTTAGGCGAAACGTTACCTGGCTCCTCAGGCCTCCACTGCCACCCTTCTGGGGCCATGGCTAGGAGCCCCAGGCCGAGTACGTTGAGAGCAGGGCTCCTCACCCTCAGGGAGCTAAACCATAGATAACAGTCTCGTGAATGAATTTACTTAGCCAGTCAATAAAATAGCCACATTGGGTCTATTTAGAACTATGAAAATTCTCAATTTTCTAGACTTTCCCCCTTGGTACCACACCGTTGGGTCTGGCCCAGGGCCGGCTTTGCAGCCGCCCTTGTAAGGGAGAAGACACATGGACAGACAGGTCGCCACTGGCACGTTGGGGGCGTAATAACTGCAGATGCGCAGAACCGCCCTGCTCTCCAGAGGCCGGGGCCTTCGATTTTACACAGAGGTGCGGGTTTGAGGCCATGAAGCAGTGGTTCCCATGTCCTCTCCTGTCCCCCCCTCAGTGCAGGCTCCAAGTAGCTGGAGATGGCTACTGGGACAAATGGCGCGTGCCAGCCATTTGAGGCGGCCTTTGTGCAGCCACCGCCCCCCACAGAAGCTCAGGCCTGGATGTGCATGGGCCAGGTCCCAGCCCGGGGCAGGGTGGGCGCGGTTACTTCCTGTTCAATTCTGGCCCCACTCTGGGGGAGGCCCATCTGTGAAGAGGGTGTGACGAGCTGACGCTGCCATTCCAGCCCCTCTAAGAAGATGCTGGGAGAGCAGCACCTGGACCACAAAACCGCACTGGGACGTCAGACTGGATCTTAGAGTTTTACCACCAATTACCTCTCCCATAGTCTCATTCTTTGCCTTCTTTCTTATTTCTTCTGCTTTGAATCTATTCCCACTTGGCCCTTTGTATTGAATGTGGCCAAACAATTCAGATACAAAGTTCCTTTCCCCCAAGCAAAAGATCACTCTGCCATGTGCCACATTTTGTCCCTTACCCCCAATTCTCATCTACTTTTAAATCCATCTTTTTTGTCTGCCAGATGAATTCAGGGTCAGCCTTTCCCCTCGATTTAAATCTCTAGAACGTAATGACACCGATTTCTCTGAAAGACATCGGCACTTATTTTTCCATGGGATTCTGTCTCTTCCATAAGCTGCCTTCACTCTTAGTCCATGGGGCTGACTTCGCATCCACGTTTCTGGGCCTCGTCCTTGGAGCCAGTTTACAGGTCCCAGAACCAATGACACGGCTTCATAACAAGACCTGACTGTTGGCCCCACAGTGTTGTCCTGACGGATTATCCCCCATCACCGCCAGTGATGTGAGGCTACAACGGAAAGGGTCCACCTTCCCCGAGGGCCTTCGAGGTGAGCGACGCAGGTCTGAAGGCCGCTCCACACCAGGAGCTCCCAGAACGGACCACAGACCGTGACAGCACCACGGAGCAAGCGTGCAGGCTGCTGCGGTGGCCAGCGTGGAAGGGGCAACGCCCCACGCAGAATGGCGGTGGCTGGGGTTTACCAGGCCGTTGCTGCATTCCAGTCACCACAGTGGGCCCTAGATATCAGTACCCGTCCCGTTTAATAGACGAGGAATGAGGCCTCCGAAAAGGCCGAGAACTGAAAATCACACTGCTAGCGAGCGGAGAGGCCGGGCTTCAAAGGCAGGCAGCCCGATGCAGGGGTAGGCACTGGAGCCCACGGCCAGTCCTGCCTGGCACTGCTCTGCTGCCGCCATCTACCAGCCTCGTCTCGACACTCTCCTGCACACTGCAGGACACTTCGGGTCAAGTCCATGTCTGTCCCTATCCTTCCACAGACTGGCTGCGGGACCGGGACGTGGCCCTTCTCCAGGGAGCTCCAGGATGCACGGGCACCCTGACAAGTGATCACCTTTCTTTCAATTGTTGTGTTTCCCGCAGAGAGTGTGGTGACACTCGGTAATGTCAAAAACTCCCTGAGACAAGGACCCCAACAGCATACCTATTTATCAGCTGGGCAGTCATCGGGGCCCCGGGCAGGCCCAGCACCCGCAGACGAGCCTCCTTCCCCACGGCTGGCCAAGGTCTCCGTGCAGGGCCTACCCTGGCCTGTAGTGCCCCGCGCTGAAGACCTGGAAGGCAGAGCTCTGGGCCACGGCAGCCACTCACCAGCACTGGGATCTGCAGGCGCCTCGCCCTCCTCGGAGTCCTCCTGCTCCTGCATGGTCGGCCGCTCCCCGCGCTCCATCTGCGACATGAGGTCTGGCTTGGAAATGGCATAGTCTGGGCAGGAGGAAGGAAAGAAGAAGATGCACTATGGGGTGAGGTCGCACTGGATGCTGCGACGGCGTCACCTGTGTTAGTGCGACAGCAGGAGCAGTTCCCCAACCTGGGGCTGACCATGTTGGAGAAGAAATGGGTCAAGTTTACAGCTTTTACTTGGAGCCCACTGTGTGTGTTAATCACATTCTGTGTCCTTCCCTGCAGGGACCGGCGGTGAGGCGCTGCCTGTCACCAATGGAAAGCAGCCCTTTTGCCACCTGTTGCTCCCGTTGCTCGCAGGTGGACGATGCCTGCTCAGCTTTTTCATGATAAAGGCACAAGACATTTCAAATTTTATGAAGTGAAAAACTAATCCTGATAAAGTCTAGAAGCCATACCACAGAACACTGATAGATTTCCTTGCATTAAAAAATGTTTAAAGTTCTTTGGAAATAAAGTTAAAAGATGAAGGAAGTTGAGGAAATATTATTACACTCACATTTGTCATATGTAAGGCAAAAGGTTAATATCCATAATTACATATGAGCAGCTTCTGCAATCAAGTAAAGAATAAAAAAGCAAAGATATGAATGGGCAATTCGCAGCATAAATGCAAATAGCCAGTAAACATATAAAAAGATGTACAAGTTCGCTAATCATCAAAGAAATACAGATTAAAATAATAAGGTGTCGTTTTTCACCCCTCAGAAAAGACAAATCTTTAAAACAGAAAAACATCTCCTGGGCTAGGGTGTGGAGACGTGGCACCGTCACACACAGCTACACAGAGCCTCAGGAGGGGGCCGTGGCCGGGACACTGTGAATGAGTACCCTCTGCTCCGCACACCTACTTCTGGGACTCCGTGCCACTGAAACGCTCAGGTGAGCGCAGAGACACGACGATGTTTATGGCAACCCTGCGACAGAGAGGAACCAGGGCCCAGCCGCTGCTCACCAAATGCCCGGTGGTCCGTCTTCCCAGGCAGGCCCGGGCGTGCTGACACAGAAAGCTGTCTGGGACCCACCATTAGGTAAAGTAAGTGTATGGTCCCATTTGTGCAAACCACAAACTGCGTGTGCACGAGTGCATGCATTGTATGTTTGCACGCACATAAAAAAATAGCTGAGAAACCACGCAGGCCAGTGGGCTCAGAGGCTACCTCTGAGGAGTGGTACTGGTTAGAGGGTGGGAGTTGCTCTTTGTTATATAAATCTAAGTTGCTGAATTTTCATGGTTATGTAGATACTTTAAAAAGGAAAGAAACAAATTTAAAAGAGAAGTTACCTTATGGAGAGCTATCTGTGTATAAAATTAACAATTCTAGTGAGAATCAACATTTCTATACAACAGAGTATTTAAAATTTTCGAACTTTTTTGTATGCCCAAAGAGTGATCCATATCAGAGAAAAAGATACATAGAAAACCATAGTGATTCCAGGTTTTCATCCTTAAAAGCTGTTATCTAGTGAAAACAACAAGACTCTACAGAGTTTGGGGTAGGAGAGAGCTCAGTGAAATTGTGACTTCCTGGTGGGGACCTAGGACTTCCCTGAGTCACAGCCTCCTCTCTGCACAATGGGGTCAGGAACCCAAGGCACATTAAGGCCTCAACAGATGACAAGGGTTCAGCCACCTGAGCCGTACGGCAGGAGTGCCCACACCTGTCCTAGCTCCCCTACAGAGGCCCGAGGACTACAGGAAAATAACGTGTGCTGCGTGGAAAGCCTCCTTACCCATGGAAACCAGAGACTCGTAGTTGCCCCTCATCACATTCTTGTAGAGCTCCTTCTGCCACTCGGACAGGTTACCCCACTCCTGCTCCGAGAAATGGACGGCGACGTCATCAAACGTGACAGGGACCTGAAAACACAAGACGAACTCAGCTGGGACCAACTGGAGGAGCAGTCAAAGGCCTTCGGCTGCCAAATCCCAAGGCAATGGATGGCTCCAACCCCCTGGCCTGGCTCAAACACCTCTTCCTAGGATGGGAGTGGGAAAGCCCTAAGGCGCAGTTCTAGGGTGTCACCAAGCACCTCTCTAAAAGTCTGGTCCCTTTCCTAACGGGATAATCCTCATGGTTGCAAAGCATGGTGTGTAGACCAGTGGCAACAGCACCACCAGGGAACCTGCTAGAAATGCAGACTCTCTGGCCCCACCTGAGACCCACTAACTCAGATTCTGCATTTAGTAAGCTCCCCAGGCGACTCACGCACACAATAAAACTGGAGAAGCGTGGCCCAGAGGATATAGGCTGAGCCGCTTCTTGCACGAGGCTGTGGAAGGGGCAGCAGCCCAGATGGACGGGGGGAAACCTGGTCCACATTCAAGGTCTTTCAGAATCTTGGGATATTAACACCTAACTGTTCTCTATAGTTTTTTAACGATCCCTCTTGAAATCACGTTTTTACTGGCATTCACGTGATTTATAAGTCAGCTGATAAAAATGTTGAGCCGGACAGAGCACCATACTATTCCGAGCTCTCCCTGCACCAATGGTGAACCGCTGATCACACTCCCGGGTAACTGATGGTAAAGCCTGGACACATCTGTCACTTGGCCTGCGCTTTGCCTCCTTGTCCTTTCAGACATCCTGGGCTGAACGCCCTTCTCAACTGACAACCTGATCACTAGGCCATTTCTCTAACCTCTTAACCTACGCCTTTATCAGCAGGAGAAACAATCTGACTGTGGCCGCCCTGTTCTTTGTGAAACGCTGCTGGCAACTAGGTATCGTTGTTATATTTTTTCCCTTCTTGACCATCGCTTTCCCCTTCTTCTCTATCAAACTAAGTTCCTGAAGCACATCCCAATTGAGATCACTCCTTGGGAGCCCCAGTTGGGACGGGGTTACCTTGGGAACTTCTCCATTGCTGCCGGGGGGCAGCCGCAGGATCCAGAAATTTCTGTTTTTCAGCAGGTTCTCCATGTTCTCCAGCCGCCTCTGCAGCAGCCCGTACTCCTGCAGCAGCGTCCCCAGCACAACCCACTTGCTCTCCAGATGGTTTGCAAACTCCACGGCCGTCTTCTCGCAGTCGGCTATCTTCTTCTCATTTGTCCCCGTCCGTCCCTCCAGCGTCAGCAGCCGCATGGCCTGGGCCTCCAGTTTCCTCTCCACCGCCTGGACTGCAGCCCACACGGCCAAGCGGGTGATCTCCGCCGTCGGCAGCGGCGTGTCCTTCTGGGCTGCGGAAGAGACCTGGAAGGGGGTGTCCTTTTGGGAAACTGGGTTCTGGAGCAGGGGATCCATGTTGGTCTCGGGAGCTGTGGGGGAGTGGGTGAGGGGATCTTTCTCAGGAACTTCAGGGGAGCGGGGTGGGGCTTCTTGATGGGTGGACTGAGAGAGGAGGGAGGCCTCCTGATCAGCGGCAGCTGGGGGCGGATACTGGGTCTCCTCCTGGGAAGTCAGGGGGCCCTGGCGCTGCGTCTCTTGCTCAGGGGCAGCAGGGTACTGGAGTGAGGATCCCTTCTGGGACACGTGTGGCATCCGGCCCGAGGTCTCTTGCTTGGGAGTGTGGGGTAGGGAGCCTTGCCGGGGAATGGTGGGATTCAGAGAAGGAATTTCTTTGGGGGGAAGAACACGGGACTGGAACAGAGTGTCTCGGGGGAGACCGGCAGGGCCCTGTCGCGGGGGTTCTTCCGGCAGAACACTGGGGAATGACAGAGGCGATGAGCGCTGAGTCTCCATGTCCAGCTGCTGGGCCTGTGTTGAAGGAAAGGGCAGGATTGAAGGCCACCGCCTCCGGCTGGCAAAATAAATGCCAAAGATAAGTGCCCGCATCAAAAGGGCGTTGGAAGCAATCAGGTATGTTCCGTGGACATGAATCTTTTCTTGAGACCCTAGCACTGATTCAGACGTCAATTATAAAACTCCTGTTCACAACAAGTAAAAGTTGGTTACGCCGCTTTCTGCACTTTATAGAACACCTCCTTTTTCATAATACACGTTCCACAGGAACCATCTCATGAGCTGCAGGGTCAGTGAGGAGAAGGGGTCCTGGCTTTGAATTAGAACACTTGGCTCTTAGGCCTGTCTACATCTGTTACTGCCTGTGTCACCTTGGTCCGGTTATTCAACCTCTCTGTTCTCAGTCTTCATCAATCAATAAAATGAGGATGATTATCGGACACACCTCCTACCTCACTGAGCTCTTTGAGCACTGAGCGTGAAATAAACTCTGAAAAACAGCACAATTTTGTCGATGCCAGGCATTGTTCCTATCCCGCGAGTCCCAGCAAGGTGGGGGGTGATCACTGGCGGGGGCCGGTGCCGCTGACCGACTTACCTCCCAGGTGAACGTGCCCCGCTGCTTCTCCTCAAATTATCAGGCAGTTGTGGTGCCCATGTTCTTTCTCTCACTGTGTTCAACAGCGAGGATACACAATGACCTTAAGTTTCACAGACTCTGATAAAAGCTGAATTATTGACATCAATAAAGTTCCTAAAAGAGTTTTTTACACTATGGGTTGACCTTGACATAGGGAGGCACCCTATGGCTCGTGCGTTGGGGAATGAGGAGGAAGGAGGCCTGGAAAGAGCCGAAGTCACTCAGTTTTGTGACTTGAATCGAGACTGGTGGGGACTAGAAGCAAAATAAAGATTGATTCCTTTTGGGATTTCAATTAGTCGCACTCTCCCTGCCCCCCACCTTCACACATCCACGCTGAGAGAATTCTTGTGTCTCTCAGGGACATGGAGCCAAGATCTTCCAAGTGACTAGTTCTGTATTTATCTATCCAGACAATCGACAGTTTGTTGGAACTGACCAGAATCCCTCCTATACCAATGTTTGCCCATTTCCTCACCAGAGATCTTCAGTGGATTCACTGGATGCCAATCACTAAGCACCATACACAAGTGATGTTTAAAGTAACTGAAATCCCATTTTCTCTGTTTGAAAATTAACATATCTCTGGTGTCCAGTCTGGAATATAGTACGTCCTCAATAAATGTCTGCTGCATGAACAAACAGTCAATACTGTTGAGTTATGAGAAAAAAATGAGGGTAAATAATGAAGTTTCTCCAATCATTTACCAAAGATCATCTAAACCTACTGTATCTTCTAGCACATTCATTCATTCATTCACTTGTGGGTCTCTTAACTGAAACAGCATTACATTTTTAGACCAAGGATTGAAGGTTTAAGACCTTGTTTTGGCAAATTCAGAGCTAATTACTGGGATGATACTAGCAATTATTTGGCATTTACTATATGCCGTGAACTGTATGAAGCATTTTAAAGAGTTATCTCATTTAATCCTCACATAACCCTATGAAACAGGGACTTCTAGAGTTATTGTCCACACTTAGCACGTGAAGACATTGAGGCCTGGAGAGGCTAAGTAACTGCCCAAGGTCACACGGCTCTGGCGCCGGGGCCCTGGATTCAGCTCACACTGTAGGTCACCTCCAGGTCTCAGCAGTCAACTGAGGCAGCTGGTCGGTGCTCTGAACCCTTTTTACCTCTAAAATCCAGAGCCTTGGAGATTAAACAAAGATCTGTGGGAGGTTCTCTCATGGGGGAGTTTGAAGGCCTGCCTGTGAAGACATTTCCATTTAAAACTGAGGTCAGGGTTCCCTCTGAAAACCTAATTAAAGCAAATGGCTTCTCCCCCTCAAAAAACATACATGGTCACATACACAAAATTCTGCAAACACTTTCAAGGGATTCACAGGACCCCAAAACCTGAAGGCTTGTGAACAACTAAGCTACCTCTCTAACTCCTCACAGGTGAAGGCAAGACTGGACTTCCCTCTGGAATAGAAGCCTCAGACACAGGGAAAGTGACTAGTGAAATGTGACACAATAGACACATTATGGTCCCATTCTCAGAGGGGATTAGGGTATTTGCCTATAACTAGTAGGAAGAAGGGAAAATCCCCTCAGGCCAAGTTAGTCTCCCTGAGTAATACAGGGGGTTTAACTAAAACAATGAAAACAAGCTTCAGTACAGTAAATAAAGCCAGCAGAGCAAGACATCTTAACCAACCAGTCTAATCAGAGCTCTAAAGGAAAATACCATTTCTTTGCTCTCCATTATTAGACTGTCTCTCTCCACTTCCGGATTTGGAGGACTATGGAGAAACGAGGGGCCACAGGGCCATGTCCCCTCCCCCGCACCAAAATAAAAGCCCCTTGCTATCATTTCACAATGCCTCGGTTTTACCCTAAGCAGAGAGAAATGGCTAAAAAGAGGAATGGAGCTGCATATATCTAACATTAATAAGCTTGTATTTTCCATCTGTGTGTGTGGAGGGCAGGTAGAATTTTTCTGAACCGTATTTTATAACATTTAACTGTCCCTTCCTACCCCACGAATCCTAAGTAGATGGAATCTCCAGGATTCATGCCATATTAGCAGAAAACTACGTTAACCACACATATCTGACTTATAAAGAAAGCTGTGCCATTTTCTTGTATGACCCAGTGTGGTTCACCCAGCATTATAGAGCGCCCTGCAGACCTAAGCCTGGAGGAAGACATTTAAAAATCTTCATTTTATCTTTCTAACAATTTTATCGTTATTATTTTTTAAGAACTAGAAGGCTCTTTAGAAAGCCTAGTATCCTCTATCCCGACCCCTTCCTGTACACAATAGGAAACTGAGGCTCAGAGACACGGGCTCCCATGCAGCAATCCTCCCAGCATGGCTGCTGCATCTCCAAGAGCAGGTCTGCGGGAAGATTTTAAGACTGATTGATAAGAACGGCTCACGGAAGAGGCCCATCAGCCCCCAAGCCCTTAGGAGCTCGCTCCCCAGACCCCCATCCGTCTGGACACTCAGAGTTTGGCCTGAGGCCCTCCAGGTGCCGAGGCTGGAGGCCGAGACGCCCGAGCCCGAGGGTCACCTGCTCCCCACGGCGGAGGCGCGGGGCTGGGCGCTGCCGGGCCTCCCATCCGGCCACCGCCGCCGCCCGCCCCCCAACCCCCGACGGGCCGCGTCCCCCGCGCACCGATCCCAGGCCCCTAACCCGAGAGAGGCCGCCGCCAGAGCCGCCCCCTCCCCGTCCAGGCCCGCGGCCCGGGCGGCGGGCATTTCTGGGGACGCGGGCGCCGCGCCACAAATGGCTCGCTACGTGACCTTGGGGCAGGCAGAGCAGGTCGCCGCCAGGTGTCCGTGCCTCAGTGTCGAGGCTCTGCGAAATGGGGAGAGCCGCGTCAGCGCCGCGCTCCGGCCGCGGGAGGCTCCGCGGGGCCGAGCTCTGCGGAAAACGTGCGGCGGCAACCCCGACGGACGCAGCGCCGGCGCCGCAGGGAGCGAGGCGCGCCGCCCGGGGCGCCCACCGCCCGCCCGCGTGCGTGCCAGGCCCGGCGCGTCCCCGCCGCCTCGCCCGGACGGCGGCCGGCTCCGCGGCGCGGCTCCCGTCCCGCAGCCCCCCCCCTCCGGTTCAGGGGCGCGCGAGCCCTCCCCGCCCCCACCCCCCCAACGTCGCAGCGTTTTTGTCCCTTACCGACACCCCAGGCCGGGCCGCCGAGCCCGGGACGCGCAGGCCGTCCCCGGGGCCCCGAGTCCGCGCGTCCGTGCGTGCGCGGGCCGCCCTCACCGCCTCGGCCATGGCCCTGCGCTGTCCGGCCCGGCCCCGAGTCGCCGCCGCCGCCGCCGCCGCCGCCGCCGCCGCCGCCGCGCGGCCCCACGCAGGCCGGCCCTCGGCCTCTCCGCAGGCGCCGCCCGGCCGGCCTGGCTTCCCCGCGCGGGCTCGCGCGGCCGTCGGGCCCGGTCTGCTCGGGGCGCGCGGGGCGGGCGGGGACGGAGCGGCCGAGCCCGGCGGCGGCGTCGGAGCGGGGCGCGCGGCGGTGCGGGCGGCCCGGCAGGCTGCGCCCCGGCCGCGAGCTGGGCCCCGGCCCTCAGCACCGGCCCCCGGTCCGCGCGCGGCCCCTCTGCGGCCGCGGCTGCGCCCCCGGCTCCGGCCCCGGCTGCGAGCTGCGCTGCCGTCCCGGCGCCTCTTCAGCAGGGGAGCTGCACCGCAGCTGCCATGTTGATACAAACTGCATCCTGGGAGGCATGTCCCTCTCAGGCCGTTTAAAGAGAAACACTCCGAGGCTCGTCGGAGGCTGCAGGAACCCAGACAGCTCCATCTACAGCCGGTAGGAGCGAACAGTGTCGAGCGAGCAGCCAGGCGGCGACGGACACGCCCTGAGCCCCGGGCCAGCCCGTCGTGCAGCCCGGGCCGAACCGCCCGGGCCTCCCACCCTTCGGGACCCCCGGGCCTCTCTCACCTGGGGTCTTCGCCTGCCCGGGCACCCTAGGACGAGACCCGGAGGCGGGAGCGCCGAAGAGAAATAGCAGCGCGCAGCCCAGGCGACGTGGTGGGGTCTGGAGGCGGCTTGATTGGCTCCGACAGCCTTCCCCCCGCCGGATCCCCTGCTCGTCTCAAACCCAGAACCCGGTCGTTCCCTTTCAAACCTGCGCTCACAAAGGGATCTAAGACACCCGTCACACCAAAGAAAGCCCGAGTTCATGTGACCAGCTCCGTGCAGATAGGGTTCCAGGGAAGCGGGCTGGGGTTCCAAGGGTAGCAAGGGGGTTGGGTGCTTTTGTGAAATGCCCGAGTGTTGTTTGCGACCTGAAGGGACCGAATTCCGAGAATCATAGAGTGCTAGGGCTGGAAGGGGCCAGACCCGTCATTTGGGAGGAAACTGAGGCCGAGTGGGAAGTGACTTGTTTACCCCTGAGTTGCAGTTTCGGTCCCTTGTGTGAATGCTCTTTCTAACCATGAGAGAGAGCCCAGAAGCCACGGTAGACCCAGGAGTTGGCGACCCCCTTTCCTGGACAGGTTCACTTACGTATTCATGGCGTACCTACCTAGAAGGGGGCAAGAACTGGAAGTGAAATCAGAAAAACAAAAAACAAAAAAACAAAAAATACCCCAGAAAATACAGGCAGGCCTCCTAACCAGGTTACAAATGAGGAAAAGCCAACTGGAACTAACTTAAAAGGGAGGGGGGGGGGGAGAAGTGGAATATATCTGTTCACCTAATGGAACCCTAGAGAGGTCGGAAGTGGAGCTGCAGGGAAGGTAATAGGAGCAAGACTCAGTATGCTGTCAGCTCAGACCGCTCAATAAAAATGGAAAGTTCTGGCTAGAGATAAAGCCAGTGCCATCCAGTCCTTTCCCTCCCCTTCCCAGAGTTTAGAGTTCCCCCTTCTCTTGCTGCCTTTCTTACTATCTATCGGTAAACAGTGCATTCCACTGGTTTTGGTATTTTAAAATTTTATGTGAGTGATGTAATTCAGTATATAACCTGTTGGAACTTTTTTTTTTATCGTTGTTTTTGACATATCGCCATATTTAAACAAGCATATCTGGTTCATTCATTTTAACCACTATATAGTATTTCATTGAATAAGTAAACTCCAGTTTACTTTCCATTTCCCGAGGGGAATGAAGACAGATCTGCTGCCAGGAACATCTGTACATGTGTCACTGTGCACCGTAGGAGACACAGAACACGGGGCAGAGCGACAGGAGCGCCTCCATCTTCCCTGGGTTCATCAAACTGCTCACCAGAGATGGTGCCCAGTGATACCACCAGCAGCAGTGCAGAGGGGCCTGTTTTCACATCCTCACCAACACTCACTGACAATGGACTTAGAACCTTTGCCAGCACCATGAGTGTGAAATGGTAGTTAATCATTTTACTGCATATCTATATTTGTATTTCCCTGATTAAGGCAGTTAAACATCTTCTCATACTTACTAGGCATTCGGTTTCTTCCTCTGTGAATTTCCTCTTCATATCCTTTGCCAACGTTTGTGAAGTCTTTTTCTTATTGGTTTATAGGTGTTTTTTTGCAAAACATTCTGGATATTAATCCTATCACCAAACAACTTAATGTAATTACTGATATGACTGCAGTTAAGTCTGCCATCTTACTAGAAGGTTTCTGTTTCAGGCATTCGATGATACCTGCCCCACTGTTTTGCCTGCTTTTGAGTTTTTAGTAATTATGTTTTTCACCACTTATTAGTTATACTGCATTTTTAATGGTTGCCCTAAATATATTTTTATAATATACATCTTTAATTTTTAACAGCCTCCTTCCCACAAATTACACCACTTCACCTGCAGTGCATTAACCTTACAACAGGTTATCCACCACCCTCGTACTGGTGTTAGTTTACATTTTATGTTTCTAAATGTTGTAATCTGCATAATGCACTGTTGGTTGTGCACATGGCAAAAATCTTCTCCCAATCTGTCTCTTCTCTTAACATTTTTCATGGGAGGTGTTGCACCAACATTTATATTTAAATGTAATCAAATCTACTACTTTTTTTTTTTACGATTTGTGCTTTTTGTCTTTTTTGTTTGTTTCCTTCCCTACTCCAGTGCTTTAATGATGTGCCTTAATATATTATTCTAAAACCTATACAATTTAGCTTTTCACAGTTAGGTCTTTAAGATTTTTTTTTTTTTTTGGCTTTTAATAAACTGCACCTTTACTGAGATGTAATTCACATAGCATGAATCATCCATTTAAAGTGTACAATTCGATGCTATGTTCATATTTGTGCAACTATCACCATGACCTAATATTTCTCACTAAAACTTCAAAGCATAGAACTGGATTTTTTTGTTTAGTTTCATGACAATTTTCTTTCGACTGGAGAGCTTATTTTCTTGCCACTTATGGTGAATAGATATAGTTGGAATTTTTTTCTATCATCTTATTTTGTGATCTTTTTTAACCATGGATTTTCTTTGCTTCTTTTCCCCTTTTCCTACTTTCTGTTCATCATCTTTTTTCATCTTTTCTCCCTCTGCTAGGAGCCATTCTACTTCTGTTACTTTAGTGACTATGATGAACATTTTAAACATGTATGTTTCAGTTACAAAGTTGAAACGGAATTGATATCTCTGCCCTTCTCTTGAAATCACAAGGACCAGAGGGTGCTTTCATTGAAATCATGTTCCATCCTTCTTACATATTATTGTCTTCTAGTATTGTAGTTCCATCTTGTTTTGTGTCCCCCAGATTTGTCCCTTTTATTCTTAGAAAGTCAACACACATTAAGATTTACCCACATCTACTAATTTTTTTTTGCTTACCATTCTCCTTACCTCCTTCACCTTCTTACTGGGTTCAAGTTTCTTCTTCCCAAAGTATAGTCCTCAGCAGTTTTTCAGTGATGGTCTATGAATGGTACATTCTCAGTTATTTTCCGAAAACATTTTTATTTGATTGTGTTCATGTATGACAGTTGATCAGGGTATAAAATCGAGGTTGACAGTTATTTTCCCCTCACCATTTTGTAGGTGTTAGTCCATCTCTTTTGGCCTCTGTTTTTACCATAAAAGAGTCTATTGTCAATCTAATAGCTTTTCCTGTGATGTCAATTTGTCTTTTTCTCTCGAAGACTTCATTTTTGTCTTTATCAATTCTTGAAGATTTTCAGCCATTCTTTTAGAAACATTTCTTTTCCAGTTTCCTAATTATGTTTCTAGATGAGAAAATCTGATTAGATAGATGTAGTGTTTCTAGCTTATTCTCTCGACATACCATGTTTCCATCCATCATTTTATCTGTCCTCCATTCTGCGTACTTTCCTCATCTTTCATTTCTTTTCATCTGTGTCTAGGTCTGCTATTTAACCAGTCCATTGAGTTTTTAAAATTTCAATGACAATATATATATTTGGAAATTCTGTCCCCCCTGCCCAAATATTTCTAATAATGTGTTGATTTTTTTTTAAGGTTTGGTGATTTCTATTTACCATGCCTTTTCCATGCTTCTTCTCCCGCTTTCTGCCCTGTTTTAAAGCTTATAAAACTGTTCACGTGATGCTCGAATTTGGATGGTCTTTCCATGAATTCAAGTTCTTGGATTTTTGATTCTGCTGTATGTTGTGTTCTAATGGTGGACTATTTTCTTGTGGGTTTAGCAGTTTGTGACTGTGAGCTTATATTGAGCCAGGTTTGTGGTCTGGATTGTGGGATAGTTCCTCCTGTTTTTGAATTCCCTTCAGCCAGAAACCTCAAGTGCTATCATTGGCCCAGGTCCAATTTTAAAGACAATTTATCAGCCCTGTGGGTAATGTAAATTTGAATCCCAACCCCTACGGCATAATAGCTGTGGTTCGGGATTTTCAAGGAAGATACCATCCCATCCACTACCATCACCCAGAGCCCAACCTGAGAAAGATAAGCTTTTTGTCATCTGTGGCAGCTGTGGAGTTAAGCCACTCAGATCTCTATTCAAGAACTTACCATTTAACTTTCAAGGAGTGCAGTCAACTGACAGTTCCAGTTATTACGATCTTCAGGAAATGCCTTGGCCTTCAAGCTAAGGCCACACTTTTCTTGGGCAGCCCTAAGCCCTAAGTGAGCAGGTGGGGTCCTAGGACCTGGCCATTTCTGCCCCGCACAGGGCTTCTCTAACAGGCAATGTTTGCTCTACAACCCTTTGTTCAGTTGGCCGAAACTCTGTCAGAGCTGCTTCACGTTCTGTTTCTGCTGCCCAGACCTGCTTCCTCTCCTTTCGATTCGCGGATGTTGGATCTGCATCCTGGTCCGAGACTTTATCTGCAAAACCCTGCTTCCTCCTCCTTTTACCTTTCATAGGCATTATTCTCCAATAAACTTCTAGTACTTCAAACTCTCTCAGCATCTGATAACCAAGGAGCCAACTAACACATCTTTTGATGCTGGGAAGAATTCTTCTGAACCATGGGTTTTCTGAGCACAATGCTGTCCAGAGACTTTCTCTGGAGGTGTCAGTTCCAACTTCTTACCTTCATGGGCACAAGGCCTATAGTCCCTTCTCCTTACCCCCAACTCCAGGTAGGTGCAGCAGCCCCTCGCATGCTTACAGTGTGAGTGTTCGCTTTTGTCTCCATTTCTGGCACACTCAGGTTTCCCTGTATTCCTTTCCATCTTAGCTCTATATTTAAAACTGTTTATTATGTCCCATTTGGAATGTTCAGGTGTTTAAAATATCGGGAGTGTGTTCAGGATATAAAATCCACACAATATGTCCATTTTCTACTTTTTGATCAAAATTTTCTAAAGACAAATTATTTAACTACGTATTTAATGTCTAAATTGTGCTTTTAATATTTTTTAAATAATCATGTATAAATTGTACAATACTCAGGGTTTAAAGGAGTTTGACAATTAACGCCAAATCAGGAACTTTGTTTTATAGCTGTCAGGGAATAAAGCCTTGTGATCCGGAAGTCCAACGCCTCATTTTTATACATACACCTTTATACACACTTCCAGGAACATGTTATGTACAAAGTCGGGGGAGTCAACTAAGATGACAGGAGTCTGAGCAAGGGTCCATGGAGAAACAGGGAAGGCATCGGTTCCACCTGCACAGACTGCGGATGGCTGGATGACACAGAGCCATTACCTGAGGGCTCAGGAGAGTATCAGGTGGGCCAGAGGTGAGGGGAGCAGAGACGCTGTATGCAGGCGAACAACGTGCAGAGACGAGGGGCAGCACGGCGCTCGGGGAAGTTTCACTTAGAGGGTGAGATGCAAGAGAAACTGCAGGAGATGGGGACAGGAAGGAGCCACCTCACGAGGGGTCAGATACGCTGTGCTACAGTGCAGGCATCTCTGCAAGCTGAAAAAGGCGAGGAACCCTTCTCCTCCGGAGTCCCCAGAAGGAACCGGCTTGGCCGACGCCTTGGTTTGGCTCTGTAAGACTCATGGGGACTTCTGACCCCCAGAACTGACGAGATAAATCTATGTAGGCTCAAGCCACAGAATTTGTGGCACTTTATCACCACAGCAATAGGAAACTAATGTAGGAAGGGACCACTGTGCTTTGGTCTCAGCAGGACACCTCGGAGCAGTGGCAGAGCAAGGGTTCCCAGAAGTCAGGGAACAGTGCGAGGTTCCTCCCATTCCATGGTGCTTGTCTGGTCTCCCTAACGACTGATTGGGCACCCCCTTCTCGATGTTTGAAACTGAACCCAACTATTCCCTCACCTCCATCCCACATTCTGTCTTGGAGAGCAGCGCAGCCCAGCCAGAAGCTCAGGGGACCTGTCACAAGAAGCTTCCCGCATGCAGAGCACGTGGCCGAGACGGAGGGAGAGGCTGCGTGAGGCCCGGGAAGGGGCGGTGGTGGCGGAGACTAAAACACGAGATAAAATGTTAGCAACTGTTAACTCTGGCTGGTGGGAATGGGTGTCAGCCTGGCTCAAACGCCATCACGGAGACTTCACTCCAAGACCAGGGACACGACAAATACAGGCATCACCCATCCTTCCTCACCTCGGCCCCGCAGGAAGAGATGCAAGGAGGAAACGCCCGGCACCTACTCTTCTTTGATGTTCTGCACCTTTTCTCCCAGGCTTTCCTGTCTTCATGTACGTCACATCAAATTAAATACGACCAAACTGCACAAACCGTGACTATCTTCTGAAGCCAAGTGACGGGGTTGGTTTGATTTCCAAGCGAATGTCAGTTTATCTCCATCCAGACTTTTCTGGCCTCTTCCATTCTTAGCTCTCAGGGACAGTCGCCTCCCTGGCTCCACGGCGACCAGGTGCTGGAGGAGGGCACAGGGAGCTGGCTGCACAGCCACCTCAGGGGATGTGTTTAGAGGGAACAGCGCCTGAGACGCGGGTCTAAGAATGGAAGCCACCAAATCACCTCGGTGCTGGTTAGGTTTTATTTTAACAGGATGTTTCCTCTTCATTTGTTTTTCAAAATATCAGTTATATCAATTAGAAGTGTAAACAGGTACAAAATATACAGTACATAGAAACAATCTCCTTAACTAGTCTATTGCCTAATAAAAGTACGCATGGGGGAGCTGGATGAATGGCAGCCCTGGTCTCTTCTCTGAGGGGAAATGAGTCACCCGCTTTAGATAAGGGACCCAGTGGTGGCTTCAACAAAATGGGAACGGACAGCTGTGTGGCCGGGAAAGCACTGCGGTGGAATCAAGAAACCAAAGCCCACGTCTGATTCTACCTTTAGGATGTGCGATGGGCAAGAAGCGAGTCACCCTGCAGCCAGCCTCCCAGACCTGGCCGGGAGCCAGAGCGCGCACACCTGGGCGGCCAGGCTCAGCTACGGCCCGAGGCCTGACGACCTCGCTCACGCAGACGTGGGACAAGTCTTCTAAGACAGCCAAAACGAAACGGGAGGACGGGCCGTGTCCAACCCGAGGCTTTTCCCAGCTGTGGTGATGTGCTGCCTTTGAGTAATTTATTTCCTCATCTCTTAGAAGAAAAAACACTTGCCCTGTGTGCTTCACAAGGTCACAGTAACAATCAAATGAGGTGCGATGTGAAAGCATTCTGACAACGAAGAGACACCACGCAGAGAGGAAACAAGCATCTCGCTGGGGAGGAAGCAGCCCCGAAGGGCTGGGCGGCCGGGCTCTGCTCCCCGCTCTGCTCGTAACTAGAAGGTGACAGTGCCCACGGCCCCCGCCTCGCCACCCCTGCGGCCCTAACACTGTGTTTTCAGACAACTTTTCTTTACGAGGCCCAAGAGTCACGTAACAGGGCGACACTGTCAACAGGTGGCCCCTAACAGGGACACATAAGTAGGACCAGCACTGTTGGGGCCCTTTTCAGAGGGGGAGGCAAGCTGGGGATGGACCAGGCCGCTTCTGGACACGTCCCTCCTGCTGGGTGAGGCTGGGCCCCAGTGCCCAGCTGGCCTCACTGCCCAGCGGGGCTTGGAGCCCCAGGCCCAGGCCAGCACGGGCCCAGGCAGAGCAGGGGCCTTGGCCTCACCGGGGCTCTGTGCTAAGGCCATCCCATCCCGAGTGGTCAGTGGGGCCAGCGGAGGTCCAGGTCCCTCACTGCGTCCCCCAGCCACCCAGCCTTCCAGCACAGCCCCTGTCAGACTTGGTGAGAACACAACCCACATAACACGCTCCAGAAACCAAAAAGGTACACTAGAAAGTTTAAACTGGTGCTACTACTATTTTCCAGCTTCTTCCTCAAGAATTAAAAAAAAAAAAAAATTTTCTTTTCGTAATTAAATTACTTAAAATTCTATGGTGTTCAGTTTCACAATCAGAGAACTCTACTCCGTTTAGAGCTGGGAGCCGAATCGTTCCATAGTTTCTCTTCTTCCAGTGATCGGTTCAGCAACCAGGAGACGCGGCCTCCCAGCCTCGCTCCGGCCTCTACCGTATGCCACCACCCTGACGCCGGGCAAGGGGACTTTTTACACTTGAGGCTCGCAGAGGTCAGAGGGCCGGGCAGCCCCGGCCATCCTGGGGGTGCCTCACAGGTCCCCGCCATCGGCGGGTCCCAGGACACTCAGGCCACAAGTCCAGTCAGTCACCAGGTCTGTGGAGGCCAAGGGTCCTTTGGAGGCCGGGCTCTTGAAGGGGTCCGGGGGGCCGGCCGGCAGCGGCGGCAGCGGCTGGCCCCGCGCGGCGCCCTTGGCGCCCGCCGCGTGGTTGCGCTGGTGCTTGCGGAGGTGGTCCTTGCGGATGAAGCTCTTGCCGCAGACGGTGCAGGTGAAGGGCCGCACGCCCGTGTGCGTTCGGTAGTGGTCGATGAGCTTGGAGCGCTCGGTGAAGCGCTTCTCGCACTCGGTGCAGGGGAAGGGCCGCTCGCCCGTGTGCAGCATGCGGTGCCGGATGAGGTGGGCCGGCCGCGTGAAGCATCGCCCGCACTCCCCGCACCGCAGGGCGCTGCCGTCCCGCGCGCCGCCCGCCGCCCCCGGCGCCCCCTCGGGCAGCCCGCAGCTGCGCTGGTGCGCGCTCAGGCTCACCTGCAGCTGGAAGCTCTTCCCGCACGTGGCGCAGGTGAAGGGCCGCCCCCCCGGCGGCGCCGCCGGGTGCTTCTTCAGGCCTGGCTTGTGGCCGAAGCCTTTGGTCCGGCCAGGGTATTTACAGGGGTCACTGAAGGGTCTTGGGGCCTGGCCGGGGTCCAGCACAGCCTCTCCGTTGTCAGGGGCGGGGAAGGGCAGCCCCTCAGGCCCAGTCCTCGGGTTCAGGCCCACAGGAGGCTTACACCTGAAATTCCAGCCCCACCGGACCCCCCCAAAGAGCCAGTCCCCTGGAGGGGTCTCATCCTGGGCCACTGTGGGGCTGGGCTCCGCCATGTCTCGCTCAGGCCTGGCGGGCTCTCTCAGCCCCAGCACAGGGTCCTGGCTGGGGAAGGAGCCGCCCTGGCTGTCCCAGGCTCCTTCCTGGACCGGACTGGGGAAGAACCTGGTGGCCTGCCCAGGCCCAAACAGGGGCCCGTGGGCCTCTAGGTCAGTAGGGTGCACTGGTGTGGCCACCACCTCCTCTTCTTGGACTTCTGTTTTGATCACAATTTTCACATCTGCTGAGAAAGACAGAAAGACCAGGTATCATTCTGTCCCCTCACCTGCTTAGAAAGCGAAGACCTGATACTTTTATCCGAGGTCCAGCAGCTCCTGGTCCCCACTGCCACCACACTGAGCCCCAACGCCTCAGGATCCAGCTCAGCACAGCGTCTCCCAAGTGGCCATGCAGCTGCCCCAGGCCCTGAGGACACCTGTTCTAAGACCTTCACCACCAGTAAAGCAACCACGGCGTCTGCTCACCGGGTCCCAATCCCACTTAGGCCGTTTAGGTGAATCGTGAATTTCTCCTGAGGAAGGAACTCTCACCACCAGGCGCAATGTACCCCAGGGGCAAAAGCCCGGGGTTGGGGCTCAGGCAGACCTGTGACAGCACGGGTGGCTCCGCACGGACCAGTGGTCACTTCCTAACCAGCGGCGCATCGGTGAACACCCTGTCACCGGGCTGGGTGAGGCTTAAAGAGGCTAAGCTTTAAGCTTAGCTGTGTGGGTGCAGCGAGCACCCAACAAAGGAGCCAGCTAGCGATAAAAGTATTATGGAAGTAGTAAAACTGTGCTTGATGTAAAAGTACTTCCATTTCATACCCTGAAGTTTTAGATCAGGGATCTAAGCTTTCATACATTTTTGGGTGCTAAAATATGACAGAAATTACATGTTAAAGTAACAGATAACTGGCCTTCAAAGCAGAAATACACAGAGGAGTAACGCGTAAACTGGGGAGTTGTTCGTCCCAATCCTGGCCTATGGACCCGTGTCTCCGGTGGAGCCACTCTCTACGAAGCGTCCCGGTGTGCTGTGGTTTGCTTTGTCCCATGCCAGAGGAAAGCCAGGCTGAGTCTGGGCAGGAGGTGCATCCTCTCGAGGGATCGACCTATCAGGCTTGACACTCAGCTCGAGGCAAGAGCAGCTGGAAACGTGCGCAAGTTCAAGGGAGGCTGTTCAAGCGTGAGGAGTGGGAAGGAGAAAGCGGTGGGACCGGACAACACCGCAGATACCTGGACGCCACAGTTCGCCACCGAGAACGGGGCTCGGGGGCGGCCCTTCCCACCCTCTCTGCCACCCGTACCTTCCGTGGAGGCCGCCGCGTTGAGCTTCAGGGTCCCATCCGAGCAAGCAGAGGAGGGGTGGTGGGGAGGGAGGTCCGCCTGCCAGGAAGTCGGTGGGATAGTGGTTGAAAAGTTGGCGTGGACGCCTGCGATGAGGAGAGATCGGAGCCGGTGGGTTAGGGGAGAGCCCTGTGGGACAGGAGGAGCCGGAGCCCCGGAGCCCCCACCTGGGCCTTTCTGCACCAGCATAGTGACCCTGCCTCTCCTGCACCGTTTTCTTAGCCCCTCCTCTGAGGCACCAGGAAGCTCAGAAGTCACAGAGTCCATCTGTAAGACGAGGCACCTGTGATTTAGATGCCCAACGCTGGAGGCAAGGACAGGAGCGCGCTGACAGGCAGGGAAACACCAGGAGAGCACCATCAAACCTACGAGGCTACAGGTGTCATTTGGCGCAGCCCCTGCCTTAAGTTGGGAAAACTTCTAAGCTAGTCAGGCTGGATGTTTGAAAGCCCTCAGCTCCCACAGTGCGAGCTTCCCGGAACTCCTGGCCCCGCACCTGGCCCTCGTCCCTGCCTCTCTTCCCGGCATCGGCCCTCCTTCTCAGCCACTCACCAGAGGTGGCATCTGTGGAGACATCTCCTGCTCCGGAGTCCAGCTGGCTGAGGCCCCACGGCTCCTCCCCGATGTCAGGCTGCCCGGCGGCCCAGGCCTCTACGCCCAGAGCCTGCTGCTCCTGGAGCTGGAGCTCGCCCTCTTGCTTGATCTGCATTAGGAGGTCAGGGGCAGGAACTGGGGGCCCCGAGCCTAAGAAACGGAGAATGTGTGAGAACACACAGCGTCAGGGCCCCTCAGCCCTGGAGCAGACACACGTCCAGCCACGGAAATGGACCTCACCGAGGTCAGACAGCAGACGGGCCTGGGGGGAAGGGAAAGTGTGAGCGCACGGTGACTGCAGGGTCTGCTGGGCAAAGCGTGAGGTCACACGGTACTGGGCATGTGGGGAGCGTGGGAAAGGGTGAGAACACGTGAACTCATCCTCAGAGCTACACCTCCGGTCCACGGGGAACACGGAGCTGCCCTGGGGAGGTCTTGCTCTCACCTTAAATACAGAAATGCTAGATAAAATCTACCCCCAAATTTCTCCAAAACCTTAATCCCACACATGCATTTAAGTGAATGTAAAGGAAGATTCCAGATATGAGTCAAAGAGAAAGCAAAATCAAATCAAGAGTTCAAGTGGGGGCCGAGTGGCCCAGGGAATTGCTGGAACAAGACGCAGGCTTTGGGGTCTGGGCTTCGATGTCCAAGTGAGGTGAGAGCTCAGCTCAGCTGCCTGTGTGAAGCCGTGAGCCACGAGGCTCTGTCCCAGCTGTGAGATGGGGACCAGGAAAACTCCCTCCAAAGGGGCTATGAGGAAGCTGCCCACTTCTCCGGGGCCATGGGTGGGAAAAGCGCCCGTACGAAATCAGAATCCCATGTCCACACAAAATTCGTACTACCCACACAGTGCAGAGACCCTGACCTTAGAAAGTCACAGAAAGACTGAGAATCACAGGCAAATGCAGACCTGCCCACAACACAGGCCACAACGGTCTCCGTTAAAAACTAAACTTACAAGCCAAAGAGGAGCCAGACAGCACGACAGTCACAGTAGAAATCACTCCCAAGAACTACAGAACAAAGAAGTTGAAAAATACAGTAACTTAAGTATGTCTAGTATAGTCAAAGAAATAAAGGAACAGAATCTCTAAGGAAAAACAGGAAATTATTTTTTCCCCTTTTTAATTCCTCCCTCACTTCCACCCCTGACCTACGGATGTTGCTGTCTCCCCTTAAGAGCTGGGTCTCGGAAGGCGGGGCGTCTCCTCCCATGTGCTCACGGGGCACCTGGCGCTTGGCGCACCTGGGGTATGGACCGTGGCTCCACCTGGGGCACGAACCCAGGACCTTCTGTCTGTAAACCAGACGTGCTAACCACTACACTATGGAGCCACTCCCAGGAAATTATTCTTTAAAAGGAAGATTTGAAAAAGAACTAAATAGACTTTCTAGAAAATGACAAAAGAAATGAAAAACTCAATGGATGGCTTAACAACAGACTGAACAAAGCTGAAAAGAAAATTAGTGGTTTAGAAGACAGATCTGGGGAAGTAATCCACAGCACAGCCCTGAGAGAGGGAAAAAAATGAAAAATAAGAAAGGGAAGTTGAGAGACATGGGGAGGACAGAGTGAGACAGACGTTCACACTCATGACAGGAGAAATCCTGGAAGCAGAGAACAGAGAAATGAGTAGAGAGGAAAATATAAAGAAATAATGGCTGAGAACGTTCCAAACTGAAGGCATTATAAGGCCATAGTTTGAAGGAACATACCAATTTCTAAGTAGGAAATAATAAATATAAATCTCGACAACATTCTGTGAAATGCAATAGCAGCAAAGACAAAGAGAAAACCTTAAAAGGTTCCAAAGAGAAAAGAATGCTATTTGGACTGACAGCAGATTTCTATCAGCAAGTCGGGTATCAGGAGACAATGAAATATCTTCAAAACACTGTGAGAAAATATCTGTCAACTCATTTTATGAGGCCAGTATAATTTTGACTGCACAAACTAGAGGACAGTATGTAAAAAACTTATAAGATAATCTCATTTATAAACAGATGCACAAAGATTACAAATCAAACCCAGTAATATATTTTCAAAAAAGAAAAATAGACAATACTTTATGAACAAATTGGATTTATCCTGAGAACTCAAGGATAACTCTAGAAGACAGAGCAATATAACTTGCAAAGTTAACAGGTAACGATATAATCATCTTAACAGATGGAGAAGCGGCATTCAACCCTTCCAATTCCGGTATGCAGCTAGGTGTGCAGAGAAACTCCCTCCACGGAATATCTAAAAAGGCTGAGTAAAGTATAAAAACACAAAACGAGTTTGAACATGGATGACACGGAAATAAAGTAAGGCAAACAAATGGAGAACAAACCTCCAAGAAAGCCTAGATCGACCACGGTGCGTCTCCCAAGGCCCGGCTGCTGGGCTGTAATGGACTGGGCACCTCTGGGAACACGAGTGTGAAAGGCCTGGCGCTCAAGCAGAGTGGGAGGCTGGGACCCCGAAGGGCAACATTCCCAGGGGACCAAGCATAAGGCAGAGGCAAAACCCTGCCCTGCAGAGGAGCCAGCCGATGCTGACCTTGATCCTCCGCTAGGGCAGGGAACAGCTGCCTTGGGAGTTGACACACTGTGGGCCAGTGCTCAAGGGTGTCTGGTGCCAGCTCTCACACCGCGGGGTGGCCGGAAAACCTCTAGGCCAAGGCTGTGGTGGCCCTGAGTCTGCACTGGTACCAGAGACCAGCAGAGGCAGACATGGCCTCTCAGGAGGACAGCATTTGAAACACAGCTTTCAGGCTGAATGAGCTCGCAATTACAAATCGCCATCCCAACAAGGACCTGCCACTCAACTGGTGAGGCAAAAGCCTACGCTGCAGGGTGACCCATGAGACTTCAGATATTGAAATTACCATACACAGAATGTAAAGTTTAATGTATTTAGAGAAATAAATGTGTGTGGGGGTGGGGTGGGGGGGTGAAGCTATGATTGATAAGGGACTATCAAAACGGACCAGTCAGGTTTTGAAAATGAACAAACTAACTTTAGAATTATAAAATAAATGAATTTTAAAATCCAATCTATAGGTTAAACAGAACGGAAACAACTGAAGAGAGAATGGTGAAGTAACCAGAAGATAGATCAGAAAAAATCATTCAGAACTCAGCAGAGACAGAACTGAACATATGCAGAGAGGTTCAAAGTCACAGAGGCTAACGTGAAAATGCTCCAGAATGAGAGAGTAGAGTGGATGGGGACAAGGGTATTTTGGATATTTTCAGAGATAACACTGAAAATTTCCCAAACTGTTGAAAAATATCAATGATTAAAGCAGGATAAAGAAAGAGAAATCCACACCCAGACACGTCGTAGTAAAACTGCAGGTCACCGAAGACAGAGGCCCCCCACGCAGAGAAAGAAGGCGGGTGGCCCACAGCGGGGTAATGGCTAGGCTGACCGCTGACTTCCCCGTAGCAGCAAATTGCCTTCCACAGGTTCAGAGAAAAAAACACTCGAACTAGGATTATATCCTTCAAGTATAGGAATGGAATAAAGGTATTTTCAGACACGTATAACCTCATACACAAACACATACAAACTGAGAATTCATTAGCAACAGACCCACAAAAAATAACTTCTAAAGGATGTATTTTACTTTTTAATTTAATTTTACTTTATTTTATTTTTTAAATGCCTATGGCACCTGGTATTCCTAGATGGTCTCCCATCCAAGTACTAACCAGGCCTGCCCCTGCTTAGCTTCCGAGACCAGAAGGGATCGGGCTTGTTCAGGGTGGCATGACTGTAGTAAAGGATGTATTTTAGAAGAAAAATATTCTTGAATTCAACTCTAAAAGAGTAGAAACATTAAAAGTAATAATAGTTGGAAGAGGGAAAAAAAATCTAAATAATTCCCAAGGAGGAGTGGGGAAAAAAGGAACTATAAGGTGAGGCAGGACCAAGGTCCACCAGCAGAGTGTAGGATGGAGTGTAAAGAGCCAAGGACAACGGTGACCACTGTCTCAGTGTAAGTGGCCTAAACCAGCACTGTCCATAAGAAAGCAATGTGGGCCATGCAGCTAGTTTTAGGTTTTCTAGTAGCTACATGAAAAAAGTAAAAAGAAACAGGAGAAATTAATTTTAACAATACATTTTATTTAACCCAATATATCCAGAATGTTCATTTCCGCATATAAGTATTTCATCTACACAGCATTTTCCACGGGCTCAACAGCCACACGTGCCTGTTGTTCTGGACATTTACAAGGCAAAGGTGATCAGAGTAAAGGCAAGGAAGGAACCGAGAGCTACATGCTGTCTGTAAGACACACGCCTGGAACAGAAGGATGCAGAAGCAGTATAAAAGAGTAAAAGACATACTGAGCCAGAATAAACATTAAAAAAAAAAAAAGATGTGGTTATACCCCATCAGATGAAATAGACTCTAAAAATAAAAATATTCATAGAAATAAAAGAGGACGACTGCACAATGGTAAATTGACCAGGAAGATAAAATAACTCTAAAATTTTAATCTAACAACGTAGTTCCAAAATAATAAAGCAATCTGACAGAACTCCAGGCGAGAGCAAAAATCCACCGTTGTTGTGCAGAATTTCAACATACTTCTTTCTGTAATTGATAAATCTTGCTGACTAAAGGTTCTAGGAAATTCAAACACCACTATTAACAAACCTGATCAAAGACTTAGGTAGAATCTACACACAAGGAAAATACAAGCCTTTCAAGCTACAGAGCATTAAGGAAAAATGGACATTTTCTAGGCTATGAAACAATTTTCTAGGCTATTGAAAAGATTAGTATTTTACAGACCTATTTTCTAACATTTTGTTAGAAATCAGTGATATATCCCTAAATTCCCCATAGGTACTAAAATTAAACATATATATGCATATACATATACATTTACATGTACATATACACATACATATATACTTTCTAAATAATCCAAGGCTCCATGGACAAATCACAATGGAAATGAGAAGACATTTGGAACCCAATGCTGACGAAAATACTGTTTATCAAAATGGGTAGGCTGTATCTACAATGGTACTCTAGGAAATTTTACAGCTTCATATGCTTATATTAAAAGAGGAGACGAGTTGAAAATTGGTGGGTCAAGCAGTTAATGCAAGCTGTTACAAGAGAAAAACATCAACAAAACCCTTTTAAAAAGTAAAAGAAACAATATGAAAGTGTAAATTAAAAAAAAAAAAGAATACAGAGAGCCAAGAGCTGGTTCTTTGAAAAGAACATTAAACGAGTATCTCTAGCAAGATTATTTACAGAAAAAGAGAAAGTACTAATAACTAATATGAAGATTTCATGGGGACATAATTATATATGCAGCAGAGATTAAAAAGATAAAGAGCATATTATGCATGCTATTCCAAGTAGTAAGAAAACTCTGGGGAAATGAAGAAATTCCTTAGAAAAACTATAACTTGCTTAAACTGACTAAAGAAGGAATGGAAAAACTGAATAGTCCTATAACTGTTAAAGAACTTAAATTCATAGACATAAATCTCCCCTACAAAGAAAACTTGAAGCCCAGATGGCCTCATTGGTGTTTTCTGTTAAACATTCAAGGAATAGATAATTCCAATACCACACAAATTCTACGAGCAAATAAAAACAAAGGGAATACATTGTAGCTTATATCTTTACTATCCAAACTAAAAATAGTCTGAGGAAAGGAAAATTATAGGCCAGTGTCATAGAGATTCAAAAATCCTAAACAAGATAATTAGTACTAACTCCAGCCATATATATAAAGGGTCATAACCAAGCTAGGTTTATTCCCAGATCACAAGGTTGGGTCAACATTAAGAACATAACGCATTTGCCATATTAGCAAGTTGAAGGAGAAAAATCATATAATCATTTCAACAGACACCCAAAGAGCATTCTATAAAAATTCGAAGCTATTTCTCTTAGAAATATCTAGTCAACCAGAAATATAGGAAACCTCTTTAACCTGATAAAGGGCAGCGATCAACGAAACCTTTCACAAATATTACTCTCAAGTGAAAAGTTAAAAAGCATTCTCTTTAAAATTATGAACCAACAGGATACCTGTTATCATCATTTCTACTTAAGGATTTTCTGGGAGTTCTCAGCAGGCACAATAAGAGAAAAATAAACCATAAAGATTTGAAAAGAAACAAAAAACTCTTATTACTATAGATCATATGATTACCTTTTAAAAATTTAGGAATCATTGAATCTTCAGTCATGGATCACAACAAATAGAGACATAAAACAAAAGAGGGCGGAGCGTGAGGGTGGGTAAACTATTTTTATTATGGATAATTGAGGAAGCAGGTTTTATCTGCAGGCAAGACCCTAGGACCAGGAAGTCACGTGCCAGACCATGGCTGGAGAGGCTGTCCCCAGCAGAGCAGCACAGGCCCTGTGCCCTGGGGGTGGCCAGCTGCCCAAGGGGAGGATGGGCAGGACTGGGCTTGTCCCAAACTCTCCATGTCCCTGGTGAAATAACAACTCTCAAGGGAAAACTGTAAGAACTTCTTCAGGTGCGCGCGCGCGCGCGCACACACACACACACACACACACACACACAGCAGCATGTCACATAACCGAGGCCCCGTGGCATGAGAAAAAGCACCAGGAGAGGGGTGACCCCTCCCTAAGCCCTGAGCACACACCAGCAACAAACGGAAAATGCAAGTTAAAAAAGGTACCACCGACACTAGCGACTAAGAACATGCAAGAGACCTAGGAATACATCTAACAAATACACAAGACCTTTTTTGGAGAAAATTATAAAACTTCACTGAGGCATTACAGACAAGCTAAACGGAAGGACTTAACAACATTCACAGACAACATGCCTCATGGGAGTAAAAGGGCCGATTCTACTCAAAATGACTAACAGAGTGAATGTGAGACCAACCATAGTCCCAATGAGATTTTCACGGAATCTGACAGGGTAATTTGAAAGGTTGCTGAAAAGAGCAAAGGGAAAGAAGACCCAAAGCACCGGTGAGAAAGACCCAGGGTCCCGACCTTCCACCGCCTCAAAACCCCATTCCAGGCAGATCAACAACTTGAACGTGAAAAGGCAAAACCTTTGGTAGAAAATGTAACGGTAAAAACCAGTAAACGCAAGTATATTAAAATTAAAAGCATCCGTTCTTTAAAATATACCATAAATCAGTGATACACATATCTGACAAAGAGATTAATATTCAGCATATGTAAAGAACACTTACAAATCAGTAAATAAAGAGAAAACAACTGAAAAGAAAAATGGACAAAAGACATAAACACGTATTTCACAGAAGAATGACAAGTGGCCCATACACAGAGGATGCATAACGTTCAATCTCATTCATTAGGAAAGTGCATGTTTTAAATGACAAATTTTAAACCATTTCATTCCCACCAGATGAGCAGAAATTAAGATGTAAAGCATTTCTGGGGTGGTGAGGATGCAGAGTAGTGGGAGCCCCCAAGTCCCACTGAGGGGTGCTGCCAGGTGCCACTGCCTTAAAGGACACTCAGACATTACCTGGAAAAGTTGAACATGCCTCTTTCCTAAGACCCCGTGCCTCCATTCCTGGTTCTACACCTAGAGAAACTTTTACACATGCATAAGAATTTTCCTAAAAGCAAAGGAGTTAGACACAACGCAAACACCCACAAACAGTAAAAAAGGTAAACGCATCGTGTTACATCCACAAAACAGAAAACTAACGAGGTGAACGTCGTGAAAATGAACTACAGCTATATTGCATCAACATGGATGACTCATAAATAGTTCAAAAACAGGCAAAATGAAATAATGTTATTCAGGAACACAAACATAGGGAATCAAAACATAAAGAAAAGCAAGGGGCTATGTCTGTTTGTGAACTTTCTATTTATCTCTGAGAGGAAGGAGGGGCCTGGGACCAGGGAGAGACAGTAAGTCTCAGAAGGGTCTGGCTGTGAGCTACTTCTTATGCTGGGGTGTGTGGAATATGGGTGTTCACCGTCATTCTCTAAACTTTGCCTGAATTTTGTTCTGTATTTTGTTTATGTTTTATGTATAATACACAGAACGATATTTTAAAGAAATGACAGTATTACGAAAAATAACATTTGGTACAACATGACATTTCTTCACAGTAAAAACTTTAACCTGCAGTGGAAGGAAACTTCTTAAAGCTTACAATATCTTCAAAAGTCTTTGGCAAAAACCATCCTTATTGCTGAAACTCTAGAAGCATCCATAGACAAGGATGTCAACTATCACCGCTATTATTCATCAAGGTCCTAGCCAAACTGCTAAATGAGAAAAATAAAGTTATAAACCTTTAAAAAGAAGAGATAACTTTTGTGTCATCGGTGAAGAGAACCACTGTCCACATGAAATACCCTGGGAGAATCTACAATAACAAGTTGTTTTAATAAGAGAGTTGATCAGAATTTTTCTTTACTAAACAAAGTCAAGGGCATAGCTGTACACTCCTAATGACTACTTAAAACATGTAATTGATTTAAAAGTCCCATTCACAATAGAAATAACAACTTTCAAGAGAAAACTGTCAAACTTTTTTGAAGCAACACAGAAGCCTGCAAAAGATAAGTCTTCCCATGGATGGAGGGGCTCAGGGTTGTAATGAGAAGCCTCCTGAAACGAGATTATAAAGTAAATGTAATCCTCGTCAAAATTCCAACAGGATTTTCTGAAAACTTGACATAAAGATTCTGAAACTCATATAGAACAAAGGTCCAAGAGCAGCCAAGAAAAGTTCTGGAGAGCCAGCAGAGAAGATGGGTCTGCCACACATCCGGGCCTCCTCTGAAGCGTGGTCAGCGTTGGTGCAGAGATGCCCAAAGAGCCCAAGAAACAGAAGAAAGGGCCTCAAAACTGTGTGTGCATGTGCGGAAACCTGGTTTATGACCAACTGGCACTGCAAATCATCACAGGAAAGACAGCACAGTCAGTGAACTTTGTCGGAAATCAGATGTCGTGGGGAAAAAAAATTAATTCTCCCATGCTACCTACACAAATATTAAATCTAGATGGATTAAAGACTTAAATGTGAAAAGCAAAACTTTCAGAGTTTTATAAGGAAAGACTGGAGGATGTATTTCCGACCTAGAGTGAGGTAGGGAAGGGTATCTTAAGCCAGAAAAAACACAGATCACAAAGAAAAATTTGACTACCCAAATTTAAACTTCTGTGTAAGAACCGTAAAATTAAAAGACGTGCTGTGGGCTGAGAGAAGACATTTATAATATGAACAGACAAAGGTCTAGAACCTATGCAAAGAAGTCTGGGCCAATAAGAAAATGAAAACTACAGCAGAAAAACAGAAGACGACATTCCACTGGAGAAGAAGCCAAAGAGACCTCTGACAAGGATGCTCAACGTCTCTAACAGCCGAGAAAGGCAAATGAAAACGAGATATTTTACCTCCACCAGACTGGCAAAAATCTAATTCGGAAAAGTGGGCAAAGATGTAAGAAAACAGGTACTTCCCCACTGCTGGGCAGTGGTACCCGCTTGTCACCCACAGGGAGACCGCTGCGGCCACGGGAGAGCTGCAGACCAGCACGCTCAGTGACACAGGCCTCCCAGGGGCTGGTCCCCAGGGAGACGTCAGCATGTGGACACAGAGAGGCACGTCCGAGCGTGTTCACGGCAGCACCACTCGTGCAAGGGAAAAATCAGGGACGGCTTAAGTGCAGCTGGGTGGAGGAAAGGGCACTAAATTGTAATTTGGTTGCTTTTGGAATATTAGGCATCTGTTAAAATGAATCAACTCGATCTATACCCATCGACAGAGAGAAGTCTAAAATACAGAACAGCGAGTGATAAATATAACGACATTTATGTAATTTTTTGAAGCACAGAAAACCACACTGTGTGTCATTTATGGCCACATATGTACATCATGGAAGTTTTGAAATGTGGATGGAAAGGTAAATGCCAACTCGAGGACAGTGGTGACCGGGGAGGCAGGAGACGGAGCTCTACAAAGGGAGTTAAACTGTGTCAGAAATATGTTTCTGCGTACACACATATTTTAAATTGCAAAACACAGCATACGGTCAACAAGTACTTATTGAATTCCTGCTCTGTGCTAGGCAGTATTCTAGGTGCCCAGGACGATCACATGACAAGAACAGATACAAGTTCTTATCTTCTTGAAATCTACATTCTAAAGGAGGGGCAGACAGACATATGTAAATCTATAAATATGAAATACCTAACAGACGATATCTGTTCTGGAGGCGCAGAGGAAAGGGAGCCTCGAATTCCTGGGTGGGGAGCAGGGGCTGCTCTTCCACAGGGCGATGAGGCAAAGCCCTATTGAGACAGAGGCCCGTGGCAGGCAGTGGACAGAGCAGTGCGAGCAGAGGGCACTGCGGAAAGGCTCGGGGTGCGGGCCAGCCTGGGGCGTGGGGGAACAGCTAGGACGGCGGCAGGAAACAGTGAAGGACAAGTGGTGAGAGAGGAACCCAGGAGAGTGGGGAGTCCTGTCAGCCAAAGAAGTGAATCTAGGAAGTGAGTGACCAACAGTGGCACATGTCATCAACAGGTCAGGTAGAGTGACAGACCTTTGGCACCATGGAGGTCCCTGCTGGCCTTGCCAGGAGTGCTGGTGGAGGGCTTTGAAGGAGGGGGGAGCGATGGAGGTGGCAGATGCAGAGGGGGATGTCTGTATCCAGGTCAGGAGTGAGGCAGGGAGGTGCAGGTGGGGACAGGGGAGGCAGGTGAGGGTGCTGAGCCTGAGTCCTTGAGAAGGTGGCCCGGGACGGGATCTAGTGCCATGTGGAGGATGTTTAACTGGAGAGTCAACAGTTTGTCACAGCCACAGGAGCAAACAGAGAACTGGGCACAGATGGAGGCGGATGAGCAGGTGGGGTGGTGAGGGCTGTGACAGTGCTTTGTTCTGTTTTTTTTTTTTTTTTTTTTTTTTTCCCCAATTAAATGTTTCTTCAACATAAAAACTATTCTAAGCTCATAGGTTACAAAAACAGATGGACGATTTGGCCTGTGGGCTGTAGCTGGCCAATCTCTGGGCTCCTGAGTGGACCGAGAAGATACCGAGTGACCGCAGGGCAGCGCCGAACGCCCCAAATCCCTGGTGAGAAACAGCTGGGGGTGAGGGGCTCCTTCCAGCCACGTGCGGCTGCTGGGGAGTGATGACGATGACGATGGGCTCAGGACCCGGGCTGGGCAGAGAGGGAACGCAGCCGAGGTCAAAGCTCACGGGAGCCGAGGATGGAAGCTGCTGGAGTCAGGGCCCCAGGACGTGAGGTTTGCGAGGGCAGGAGGACAGGGAGCGTGTGCTTAGAGATGATGGAAGGGGTGCGTCACTGTCCCGGCTGTCGGGGGAACGACCACGGCGGGTGGCAGAGAGGGAGTGGAGGGTGGAGGGCAGAGGACCACGGCGGGTGGCAGAGAGGGAGCGGAGGGTGGAGGGCAGAGGACCACGGTGGGTGGCAGAGAGGGAGCGGAGGGTGGAGGGCAGAGGACCACGGCGGGTGGCAGAGAGGGAGTGGAGGGTGGAGGGCAGAGGACCACGGTGGGTGGCAGAGAGGGAGCGGAGGGTGGAGGGCAGAGGAACGCACAGGCCGGGTGCTGGTCTGCAGACCATCCCCGTGCTGTTGCCAAGGACGACGGCGGGAAGAGATGGGAGGGCGGGGGCCCAGCGGTCTGCAGCAGGCGGCAAAGGGACGGCAGGCATTCGAGTCGAAGGTGTGGGTTTCCAGGGAGGCGGGGGCACACTGGCCCAGAGGGCACGGGGAGCGAGGGCACGGGCTCGGCCAGGCCAGGGCTGCGGGGGACTCGGTGCCCCGCGGGAGCCGGGTCTCCTCTCAGCAAGGATGGGCCGGACGCTCAGCAAAGAGCCTGAGGGTCGGGGTCTTGCTGAGGACTGAGTGCCACGAAGCTCGGTGGGGGGTCGGGATCTGGCGAGAAGTGGGGAGGGGCCCGATGGGCCACACTGAGCCCGGACGGGTGAGCGGGGGTCCGGGCTTCCTGTGCTGAGGCGGGCGGGGGTGGGTACATGGCCACACAGGGTTCGAGGTGATGGGCTCAGGCAACGTGGCGTTCACGTGCGTCGGGGGACAGGGCCCGTGGGGCTCTCGCCAGCAGCCGCCGTATTTCCAGGCCCCATTCACTGTCACTATGACCGTGTGGAAACCGGAGAGGCTTCCGCATATGTCATCAACGTGACAAAACAAGCCCGCCTCGAACCCCCACCCGGGCTGAGAAGCGGCAGGCCCCCGTGCCAGAACCCTCTCTGCCATTTTGTCCTCTAGCTCCCAGACTGTCCTTGGCACCTAAACCGGCGAACGCTCCCCAGCGCTGACGACACGGCCGGCCCTGCACGTGTCTGCCCTTGGAAAAGCAGGGGTCTGGCCGTGACGGGGCAGCGAACGTGGGAGGCGCGACACGTGCTCCGCGAATGAAACAAACACACTAACTTTTCAGTAACACAGGGGTTCGGACGAGTGGAAACCGAGGCGGGGGACAGGCAAGCGGTCTTGTGGAGGAGGCAGGTCTCGCTGGTCAAGGGACACACTGTTGTTTACCGTACCACAAGCCGCCACAGGCTTCAGTTCAGTCACGTGGCGTGTCTCCGGGATCGACCTGTCCTACCCTTAACCTTCAAAGGTGCTGACTGGCTCCAGGAGAGTCTGCGCGTGACAGCGGGTGTCCAAGTCCACCTTAAATAAGCCTGCGGTTCTAACTCACACCGAGCAAGGTGAGCGTGCACCTCACAGGTCACTGTCCTGTGACTACTAATGAATGTAAATCAGATTTGGCTCTTGACTAAAGGCAAGGCTGGCTCCTCGTAAAGCTACGGGCGAATTAAATTTTGTCTTTAATAGACTCCTGCCTTCCCGTATCAGTGTCCTTCCTTCACGTCCCCTAATCTGGTGGCACCAGCTGTCTCTTGGCCTAAAAGACTAGGTTTGCGGCCTGTTCCCACCCTGGGAAGTATTCCCGAAGGGCCGGCTGAGCAGGCCACGGGTCACAACTGTCAAACAAAACGGAGGCGCCACGCCCTCCCCGGCCCTTTGTGTCTGTTTTCAGCCGACCGCCCGCTATCTCCCTAGCCCCCTCCCAGCCCCGCACCTGGACTCGGGTCCACGGGAACGTCTGGAACCTTCGGGCCGGCGCGGCGCCAGCTGCAGGGCTCCTTCGCTTGCTCGGTCTGGGAGAGGACCTCGGGCTTGGAGATGGCGTAGTCTGCGGAGAGATACAAGGCCAGCTTTGCCACGTGGTTCCCAGGCCGGGCACAGGCAGCCTGGGGAGCCAGGAACAGCCAAGAAACAAAATTTCTTGATTGGCATATGGCAGTGGTTCTCCAGCATGGGCAATTTTGTCCACCACAGAGACATTTTTGATTGTCACAACTAGCGCCTGGAGGAGAGGTACTACTGGTAGCCGGTGGGGGAAGGCCGGGGTGCTGCTGAATATCCTGCCCCACGCGACGGCCCCCCACAGAATCACCTGGCTCAAAATGTCACAGTGCCGCGGGGAAGAAACTCGGGGACAGTCTCCACGTTAAGAAGTGCGACAGTTCTGCAAACCGAAATACACCATCACACCTGCGCCGGCTCCCACCCTCGCTGAGGATGCCTTCCTGCCTCCAGCTCTGGGGTCACACAGACACGTCCCAAGACGACACGAGCCCAGGCCTTCTCCCCACAGACGCAGCCTCTGGGTCTGGGAGGGCAAAGTCTCGAGCACGAAGACAGCGCTGGCTGCCCGCAGCGCGGTCTGCCCACCCTCTCCGCTGACCCGGGGCGTCTCGGTCAAGCTCAGTGAGAGAAGGCTAAACGCAAGTCTTTCTCAAATGCGGGTCGGTCCTATCCCAGACCTGAGGGTGGCAGGAGCCTTGTCCGCTCCGAGTCTCAGCAGGACAGAAAGAGCCACGCCCCACGCCTGGCCAGGAGAGGGGCCGCCCCCCCACCTCACCGCCGCGGTCTGGCATCCCATGAACTTCACCACGGAGAGGGGACCTTTCGACTCAGTCACCAGCGCTCGTTGTTAGGGAGAGGAGGTGACTCTGCATGATCAAGGTTTCTAGAGATTTACGTATCCTTGTGATCAAAGCCCACCAGCACGAAGAGAGGTCTGAGGCTCCCCGACCACACTGAACAGAGGAAGGAACATCGGGCCTCACCCAGGGAGACCAGCGTCTCGTAGTTGCCCCTCATCACGTGCTTGTAGAGCTCCTTCTGCCACTCGTCCAGCTTGCCCCACTCCTGCTCGGAGAAACAGACAGACGTGTCATCAAAGGTCACGGGCACCTGGAACCACAAGCCTCATGCACGCTCGCCCACACTTACAGGCACGGTCCCTTAGGCGGCCCCACCCCAGGGGCCCAGGGTTACCTTGGGGGCCTCGGCCTTGCTGCCCGGGGGCAGCCGCAGGACCCAGAAGTTCCTGTTCCTCAGCAGGTTCTCCATGTTCTCCAGCCGCCTCTGCAGCAGCCCGTACTCCTGCAGCAGCGTCCCCAGCACGGCCCACTTGCCCTCCAGCTGGTTCCCGAACTCCAGGGTCGTCTTCTCGCAGTCGGCCAGCTTCTTCTCGGCCATGCCAGTTCGACCTTCTAGGGAAAGCAAGCGGGCAGCCTGCGATTCGATCTTCCTCTCCATGGCCTGAATCGTAGCTGCCATTGTCCACGGAGAAATCTTTCAGAAATAAAGACAGAAGATCACCATTAGTCCACCGGCCATGTTGCATGGGCCCAGCTCCCCTAGGTGAGGGGGAGCCGGGCTGGGGGCAGGGGCTAGCATGTGAAAAGTCGGGATGCCCTCTGCCGCTTGCCAGATCTCAGCCTCCTGGTCACCTTCCCTGGGTGTCTCAGACCTCACCCAGGTCTGGGCTCCTGCCTTCCCCCAGGCTTTCGCAGCAGGCCGTGCAGACCCCTTGGTGGTGCGCACCACCCTGCGGTCAGCTCCTGCGTCCACCTCACCGTCCCCTTTCACGGCACAGTGCATGGCCCCAGGCGGGCGCCCAGGGCAATGCCACTGAATAAACGGTGACTGAGCACTGCCGGGGGGTTTTAGTGGAGAAACAGCAAACTGCAGATTTACTAGAGCCCGGCCAGTACCTCCCATCATAATCGCACAGGAACTGTCTACTGACGATGACCTAGCAAAAAAAACAGCTGGTTCACTGAAACGGCACAAACAAGGGCATTGCTCAACTGCTTTTTTAAAAAAGCATCTCGTGTCTCTTTTTAATAAACATCAAAATCTAACGGCCAATTCCTCTCCCCACAAGACAATTCGATTTTGTCCCCTCCCCAGCTACCAACCCCCTCCCCAAACAAAAAGCCCCGTTACTACAAATCTCCACCAGCCGAAGTTAGACTTTGCTACAGCATGAGTCCCCTGGGCCCCTGAGATTGACTTTTTCTCCCCCACCCCGCCTCCCAAGGGAGGAATTATGGTCTCAGACATTCTCGTAGCTGCCCCAGGATCAGTGACACACCTTACAGAATGTGGGGAAGGTGACACATGCCATTAGGTTTGACTTTTATCCACACGGCACCCATCGTAAAGTCGTGGAGCTTCCTCAACCAGTGACTTCCCTGGTGCTGGGAAGTTCCCACAGTGGCTTGAATGACCAGCAGTTGAGGAAACGGAAAGGGCACGATTTTGCTTCGGGTGGGGGCTGGACCACCTGACCCGCCTACCCACCGACACTGGAGGGTTGGGACTTGTGGGTCAGACAGGGGACCCCACTACCGGGCCTTTTCCCAGCAGCACCTCCGGATCGACAGTTCCTTATGACATTCCGGAAATGGGTCCCAAACAAATGGTTGGTGACTGTTTGCAAAATAAAGTGACTACTAGCAAAAACTGTGGATCCATTTAGAGAAAGTCACTGAGAAGCAGAACACAGGTGGACACCTCAGAAAACAGTGACAGGAGAGTTTGAGTGGAAACCGGAAAAGAGAACTGTCAAGGGTGGAGCGCCAGAGAATCTGGCTGGTTGCAGGGAGGCTGGACCAGATGACCTCTGACCTGAAGAAGGGCTTGAGCTGCATCTCAAAGGATGGGGAGGAGCTGGATAGGCAGAGAGCCGTGGAGGATAACAACTGCATGTGGGTGCAACACCTGCTCTCCAGAGGCCGGTGTTCTGCCCTGAGGTGGCCAGGATTGCACTGCGCTGGCACCTCTGCCCCGGCCCCTGCTCGCTCTCGCTCATCAGTCCCAGCCCTTTGATCCCAGCCTCCAAGAGTTTCCTCCAGAAGTGTCCTCTTGCTTCATCACCCAGCTCCCCATCCACTGAAGTCCCAGTCACTCAGCCTCCAAGTGCACTTGGCTGCCATCACGACCATCTTTGCATTGCAGGAAAGGGCATCTGCATAAACTCCTACTGCATACACGGTAAAGCATCTATGGTTTTCTTACCGCTTTAACGAGCCAGGGTGCCCCAAGGAAGGCCTTGGCACTCTTTGGTGGGAGGGGCGACTTTCTGCTCAGGCCCAGCTCCTTACTAAACTGTGGCTGGACAATATGGGGCTGTCCCAGACTTCTGCCAGGGAAGCAGAAAACTCTTTGCTTGAGAGGAGCTGATGGTGAGAGAATTCCAGATCCTTCAACAGCTCCTCACCCACAGGAGGAAGTCCAGGTATTCAAATCCCTTTCAATCCCTGCAGCCTCCTCTCCCACTGCCTGACAACTAAAGCCATCTTTTCCAGGTGCGGGCCACCTTTTCGTTCCTTCGGCAGGCGGGGCACCGCCTCTGTGCTCTGGCCTTCCTCCAGACCTGAAATCCTAGCCTTCCCTCCGAGCCCAGCTCAAATCAGAGGCACAGGCAGGGAAGGGAGCGGAGAGCAGAGGCCGGCCCCTGCCCTCTCCTGCCCCTGCCTCCCAAGCACGTTCCTGCCTCGACGTAAAAAGCACTCACCTCTGTTTTGCACTATTCCTGCCAGGGTACCTGTCTGCTGGCCCTGAACACAGACTGTCTGTCTCTTCACACACTTTGCAGGGGAGCGATCCTGGGCCAGTTAACTTCTTTAGGCCTCAGGATTTTCTTTCGCATGACAGAGAGAAGGAGTACCTACCCTCTAGGTTTGCTGTGAGCACCAAATAGTGCCTAACGGGGCCGGGGCCCTGCCTGCTTCTACGAACGGGGGCAGCTGTCTTCCGCCCGGACTCCAAAGAGCTGGGCACTCAGAGGGTACGCGGTGTCTGCGGAATCCATGCCGCTCCGGACACCTCCCAGGTGCCACCAGGCCGCTGGGGGGAGCTGGGGGGCAGGGAACGCAGGGCAGAGCGGTGGGCAGAGAAAGGAGACGCGGGGAGGGTGGGGGCACGGAGATGAAGGGGCCCGCGGCTGGGGCGGGGGCAGGAAGCCGCGCGGGGCTGCAGGAACTCGGCGTGGGGCGGCCTCTGGGGCGGGGACGGCCGGTTCCGCCCTGTGCGGGCTCGGCCCGGAATGGGGGGCCCGGCCGGCGGGTATCGTAGGCCCCGGCGGCCCCCGCGCCCCGCTCGCCGCAGCCCCGGGCCCAGCGGCCCGGCCCGGCGCCCCGAACCCCTCCCCAGGGCCTGCGGCGCCGTGTGCTGGGCCCCGGCCGCCCGCGCCCCGAGTCCGTGCGCCCGTGCGCGCGGGCCGCCCTTACCGGAGCCGCGGCCGCCTCGGCCATGGCCCTGCGCTGTCCGGCCCGGCCCGGAGGAAGTCGCCGCCGCCGCCGCCGCCGCCGCCGCCGCCGCCGCGCCGCCCCACGCAGGCCGCCCCCGGCCTCCCCGCAGGCGCCGCCCGCCGGCCTGGCTCCCCCGCCCGCGCCGCCGCGCTCGCCGCTGGCCGGCCCGCGCCGCTCAGTCCGCAGACGCGCCGCCGCCGTCAGCGCCCGGCCGGTCCACACTGCATCCTGGGAGCCGGCGCAGGCCCGTGAGGCTTCCTGGAGGCAGCGCGGCCGCACAGCCCCACCTGCAGCCGGAGAGGCGAACGGCAGGCGCCCGCCGGCCCCGCCCCGCCCCGCCGCGCCCCGCCCCGCCCCGCGCCCGCCGCCCCCCGGCTCACCCACGCGGCGCGACCCCCCGACCCATCGACCTCCCGACCCCCTGACCCGCCGAGCCCCAGCCCCGGAGAAACGGCCGGGCGCGCGCCGAGTCACCGTCCGGTCCCCGCGCCCGACCTGCCGCTGGCCGCGCCTCGGGCTTCGGAGCCCCCGCGCCCCCAGGGGCTCGGTGATCAAACAGAATCTCCGGGCGCCGGAGGCCACCGGGCCGCCCCGCGCCTTCTCCCCCAGGGCGCCCGCCACGTCGCCCCGGCCGCTTTCTTTAGGTCCTGCCTGGCGATTTGGGCTTCTTAATGTGCAGTTACTTATTTGGCAGCTGTAGCTCCCATCTACCTTTGGTCTGAAATACAAAAAAAAATTCTCCCAACAATAGGTAAACCCCGGTAGGCAGCCACTCAGAACTTTCTATAACGTGTTTATTACCTATAATTTTTTTTTCCCAGTGGAATGAACAGAGGAACACAATACCATCGTTTAAAATTACTATGGTGAAGAACTTGGTATGAGAAGTTGTTCATGATATTTTAAGAGACGCCTGTCCAGAATGATCCCACTTTTATTTTAAAACGAATATATATGTGTGTAATATATATGTGTGTGTGTGTAATATATATTATACATATATAGTGACAAGTTTGGAAGCATATAGTCTATAAAGAGTCTAATGAGTTTAACAGTGAGACCACAGGCCGTTTTTGTAATTTTAGAACTTTTTCAAATTTTAAAATTTTGTTAGCAATAATATAACAGTGTGTAATAACAAGAATAGTATTTTTAAACAAGGAGAGAAAGTAAATAAATTGGAAAAACTTAAGAGGCGAATCGTAGCCGGCGGATGCAGGGAGCCTCCGAAGGGGGCCCCCACGTGGCCACAAGGCTGCATTTCCTCTAAGTGGGGCTCCTCAGGAGCAGGAAAGCGCGCACCACGTGCTCCAGGCTTCTGCGGGACTTGAGGGCAAGCAGCCAGCGTCTTAACCTGCCCTTTGCCTTCTCGTCGTCAGCCCCGCTGAACCTACAGCTTGGGGGTCACCCGATGCATTCCTCTTTGTATATAAAAGTGGAATCTCCGTAGGAACTGGTGTGTGTGTTGGGGGGGGGGGCGACACTTAAACTGTTTCCGCAAGTCTGTTCCCTGCGCCTTATTTATTTTTTCTCACTGATGTTGGCCCAGCTGTTTTCTGACACCCGCAGCTCTCAGGGCTTGCCCTGCCCCTCCGTCGTGGGGCGGACAGACATCTACCCAAAGGCGACGTGCTGAGGGATCAGAGATTAGTCAGGGGACTCCTGCAAGAGTTCAAGCTGGAGGTGAGAAAAAGTCTGACCAAATGTGGGAGGAGTGGGAACAGAAAGGAAGAACAGATTGGAGAGAGTGTAAAGAATAAAAGCAGGAAGTGGTGGTAACCAGCTTCATGTGGCCCTCACGTGGAAAACATTCCAGGACAGTGCTAAGGTACGAGTCTGAATGGAAGGAGCCTTCACCTGTGACAGAAATAAAACGATCGGAAGTGAGAGCTAGTTTTCAAGAATGTGATTTTTTAAAAATTCCACTTTTGATCTATGTCAGCGCCATTTCTAGGTAGAAATGACCTAGCCTAGCAGATTCTCAGATCCACCTCATCAGAGTGAAGGTGATGGGTTTCTGGATCCCTTCCCAGACCGACTAAATCAAAATCTCTAGGGATGGGTCCTGAGTATTGAGGAGAAAACTTTTTTAAAAGCAGGTCTATTTTTAATGAGCTCCTAGTAGGGACTGGGGGTAGGGGTGGGGTGGGAGGCTCTGAGGCACAGCCAAGTTTGAGAAATAATGAAGGGTTCAACCCTCCACCCAAGCCTCCCTAGTAGCTGGCCCTCTAGCCTCTATTTGCAAAAAGAACAAATACAAGCCACCCCCCCCCCAGGCCCCCAGGATTGATATTCAGGACCTCAATGGTCTTTCCACCATTTCCAGTTTTGCTTTTTTTTTTTTTTTTTTTTTGCCCAGTTTGTCTACATATGTGTCACAGCAGGCATGAGGATTTTCACTCTCGTGCTTTCCTTGTCTTCTTTCCCCTTCTCTTAGCCACCTGGTGGCCCCCTCTTTCCCAGGCCAGCTCACGCCCCACCTCTTCACCAAGCCTTTCCATCCCAATCAGGCCTGCAGCCAACTCTGCCTCAGCCAAGCTCATACATTTTAATACTGGTACCATTTATCTGACACTTGGAGAAAAACGTTTACACGAGGTAAGAGTGTCCTAACTCACCTCTTCGATCATAAGTGTCTCGAGAGCAGGTGCTATATCTCATTCCTTTTTTCTCCCTACAGTGCCTGATACAGGGACGTTCACAGAGCACAAAGTAATTACTTAGTGCAAATCTTAGCTGACTGTGAGATGTGGTGCGATGAACTGTGGTCCCAAGAATTCATCACTTTCCTCTGGTCAGAGAGTGACCCACCCACTGCCACCCCCAGCTCCTTCACTCTCCTAGAAAAATCTAAGGTGGCTGCTCACTGAGCACCTGCAGCTCCCCCAGAAGGAGCCTGGGCAGGCTGGTGAACAGGAGTGGACACGGGAGACCAGGGAGGCCGGGAGCGCCTGGCCAGGCTGTTCGGATGCAGCGGCCACTGCTCCAGGAGCCCCTGGGGGCGCTTCCTCAGGCAGCTACAGCCCGATGCACAAGCCTCCATTTTTCTGGCTGCTCCCTTAGGCCTGAGGTGTTCCCTTGGGACCAGGCACACAGCCTGAAGGTTTAGTCCCAGGCCTTTCCAAAAGGCTGTGGTAGTCATTACCGGTGCTCGCTAAGTATTTCCAGTTGGCTTCCCTCAGGGACACGGCGGGACTGGGCTTCCTGGCCTCTTCCAGTTGCGTGCTACCAGTGAGCCATCATTTCTGGGCTGAGCATTTAATTACAGGTTGGGGCCCGCCAAAGATTTCCTTCTCGCTGCTGTGGTGGCCACAATATTGGAGAGGGTGGCTGTTCTATTAGCCTGCATTGTGTAGTGACGACACATTGACTGGGCCTCTCAGCCAACCCCTGATGAGCGTATTTGTGACAAGAGCGTGAAACAAACCTTGGCCATCATAAGCCCCAGGATTTGGGGGTTGACTGTTACTACAGCTTAGTCTGGCTGGTACCGAGGCTTGGTGAAAGGTGGCCAGGCATGGGGACAGGGGCTCTCAGCTCCAGGTGGTGTCTATTCAAGCTTGACTTCTCACACAAGCCTTTCTCCACCCCGGGAAAATGGCTCCCACAGAGAACACTGACTGTAGCTCTTAGCACGGCCCCGCACTGGAGAATTGCTGTTGGCTCTGGAGTTCCCCCACCATCCGAGTGCCAGGTCCCTTCTAGAATCTTCCAGGGAAAGCTGCCTGGGGGGCTGGTTTTCAGGGCCTTGGCTCTGAGGGGTGAGTGGCCATGTAAATCTTGTAACCCCATTGTAACATTTCCACGCTCATCTGAATCTTACAAGAATGTTTTGACTTATGAACCACTGAAAAAAATTGATGAGTGGATGCTTCGAGACCCCTTTCCTTCCTGCTCCTCACCCCCCATCACTCTGAGCCTCCCTCCCGGGGGCGGTGGGCATATTCCTCCGAGAAGCGCCGCTTCAGGAAGCCTCAGGTGTTCCTGAGTGTCCACTGCGATGACACCCTCGGCCAACCTGGAGGGAAGCTCACTCTGATGTGGCTTTGGTGGCCACGTGGCAGATGCGTGGAGGAAGAAAGTTCTGTGTCCTGGCATCCATGATTGCCCTCCAGGATTTCTAGAACCTTCCATAGCCTCAGTTATTCTGATATGCTGATGTCAAAACTTGCCTACACTGAGGGTGTCAGGGACTGACAACAGCTCAGAGAGTGACCCATCCCAGAGCCCCTGAATCTCCCCTGGGGTCAGAGCTTTGAGCCTCAGGAATGAAGGCCTGAACCCAGGGGCATTCTGGGCTCCCCTGGCAGAGGAGTAGCTCTGGGCCTGGGCTCTCCAGGGCAGAAACGAGGTCACCCTGAGTCAGTAATGATGAAGATCACAGCAAAAGAATACAGGTGGATCTCACCTCAAGGAAACTCCAAATATGGAAAAATCCAGACATACGAAACAAGCATCAGAGTTTGTTTTTAGATCTATTTTTAAAAATTCAATAACTGAAGCTATTGAATTTTCCCATAACTAAGTTTTCCACAGCTTTTGAAAATAGTGTTTTAGTTACAAAAATTAGATTCCTCACCATGTACATTAGGGAACACGTACTGTGCAGAATATGGCCCACCCAGCAATGACACGATTAATTATAATAGAAACAAGCTTATTACTCAGATTCTGACTCATATTTACAAGAAACTTTAAAAGTTTTATAAGGCCGACCCTTGAGTCATCAATTTTTGATGATCTTGTGACAAATACAGTACTGCCTATGGCCTTCAGAGGGGAGGCAGGTCACATCAAAGACTAGTCAGATGAAATTGGAATATTTTATAGGGGCATTGAGTCCCTGCTAGCTCCACTAGGGACAAAGCCCACTCAGCAGAGATTAGTCAACAAATCCACACTGAGTATCCACTAAGCCCTCAGCCTGATGACGGGCATAAAGAATGAATAATCAAGGTCACCATATTTTCTAAACAAAACGCCCAGAGTTTTTAGTATAACAAAGGTTTTTATGTCACTTACTGGTGCTAAGAGATAGTCTGGGAGAAGTAATTTGGAACCCAAATATAGAAAAGTCTGGGACAATTTATAAATTCATCTGGATAAAAGAGAATATCCAAACTGTCCTAGGAGAACAAGCATGCAAGTTCCTCCATTCAACAAAAGCTTCAGGGTTAACACATGGTGAAGATGCGGTCGCTGCTGCAAGGAGCTCACTGTCCGGTGAGATGGACACGCCAGCCGACCGCGATGGGGGATGGGTGTAAAACCAACGTCCGGCAGAGCGAAGGCGTGCTGGGTCTTGCCTGGGGGTCAGGGAAGGCTTCTCAGAGCACGCAACTTGAACGAACCGTGAAAGGTCAGCAGGAGTCTGCTAGGCAAACAAGGTGGGGCAAGGAACATTCCAGACAGAAACCAGAAGGTCTGAAGCATGGGGGAGTGGAAAACCATGCATGGAGAAGACGAGAAGTTCAGTATGGCTATGACGATGGCTGATCATGGGATGGGGTGAGTGGCAGAGACGAGCCTGAGGTCGGGTCGTACGTGGTCCTTTATGTTATGTTTATAATTTAGGTTCTATCATCTAAGTCAAAGGCTGTCAAATAATTTTAGCTACAAACCCCTTTCTTCTCGTGAAAACCTGAGAAGTGCGATATGGAAATCGGATGAATGAGGGAGTGCCCTGTGGGACATGGTGGCAGGGAGTCTCACAAGCACCTTGAGGGCCTGATGTCTTCCACATTTCTGCTGGAGGCCTCCGAAGAAGAATTTCCTCAGAGCACGCCTTGAAAACCATTGACTTAGGAACTGGAGAGTAACTGATGGGCTCTGAGCAGGAGGCACAAAATGAAACAGACATTCGGGAAGGTTACTCTTGAGACTCTAGGAGTGGTTGCTTTAAGAGGAGGGGGATGGGTGCCGAGAGGTATGCACCAAAGTCCAGAAGAAGGAACCAAAGCGAGGGGACAAATATGGGAGTCACAGCTGCGGAAAAGAGAGGCCCCAATAAACATGGCAGACCTGCAGTGTGGACTCTTTTGGGCTAGACCAGTGTCGTAAACACTAAAGTCTAATTTGGAATCAGATCATTCCCAGCTCCCGCCCGCCCTGCCTGCCAAAAGGAAAAGTAAATCTTCTCTGGGACAAGATAACATCTTGCAGAGCCTCCAAGTAGCTCCACAAGTTTTCAAATATAGATATCTCAATGTAATAAAACAGCCCAGAAATCTGTTTTTATGCCATATATCTGTTTTTATGCCATTACTGTACTATTTTGATGATTGTAGTTTTGTCGTGTCGTTTGAAATTAGGGAGTGTGATACCTCATTCTTTCTTTCTTGAGGTTTCCTTGGCTATTCAGGGCCTTTTGTGGTTCCATATAAATTTTAGGATTAGTTGTTCTAGTTCTGAGAAGAAGGCTATTGCTATTTTGTAGGAACTGCACTGGATCTGTATATTGCTTTGGATGGTAAGGACGTTTTAACAATATCAATCCTTCCAATCGATGGGCATGGTATATCCTCCCATTTATTTGTATCCTCTTCGATGTCTTCAGTGTCTTACAGGGTTCAGGTCTTTAAATTTATTCCTAAGTATTTTATGCTTTTTGGTGCAACTGTAAATGGGATTGTTTTAACTTCTCCTTCTGATAGTTTCTTTTTGGTGTAGAGAAATGCAACAGATCTCTATCGACTTTGTATCCTGCAAATTAGCGAATTCATTGATCAGTTCTGATAGCTTTTTCAGTGGAGTCTTTAGGGTATCCTATCTGTAGTGTCATGTCATCTGCAAATAGTAGCTGTACTTCTTTTCTGATTTTGATGCCTTTGATGACTTGTTTTCTGCTGTGCCTAGGACTCCCAGTACTACGTGAAATAGAAGCGGTGATGGTGGACGTACTTGTCTTGTTTGTGATCTTAGAGGAAAGTCAGCTTTTCACGACTGAAGATTTTAGCTGTTGGTTTGTCATATATAGCCTTGATTGCATTAAGGTATGTCCTCCATACCCACTTTATTCAGAGTTTCTATCATGAAAGGATGGTTTTTGTCAAAGATGTTGAGCTTTTTCTGAGATATAATTTTTATGCAAAAATCCCCATGATTAGTCTGGTACCCAACTGGCACTGTACATAGTTGTTACAGTATTATTGACTGTATTCTCTAAGGTAGACTTTACGTCTCCATGATTACTTTGGAATTACCACTTTGTATTTCTTAATCCCTTCACCTTTTTCACCTGGACCCCCAACCCGCCCCTCTTCTCTGGCAACCATCAGTTGGTTCTCTGTGATCTATGAGTCTGTTTCTGTTTTGTTCATTTATTTTGTTCTTTAGATCCAACATAGAATAAATGAGCTCATAGGTAGTATTTGTCTGTCTTATTTCATTTAGCATAATACTCTCTAGATCCACTCATGTTGTCGCAAATGGTGATATTTTGTTCTTTTTTATGGCAAATAATATTCCATTATACATATGTTCCATGTCGTCTTTATCCAATTGTTTATCCATTTCCACTGAGGTTGCTTTTATGTCTTGGCTATTATAGATAATGTTGCAATGAACATAAGGGTGCATCTATCTTTTTGCATTAGCGTTTTGGATGTCTTTGGATAAATACCTAGAAGTAGAATTGCCAGGTCATAAGATAGTTCTATTTTCAATTGTTTAAGGAACCTCCGACCTATTTTCCATAGTGGCTGCAGCAATTTACATTTCTAGCAACAGTGCATGAGGGTCTCCTTTTCTCTGCATCCTAGCCAACACTTGTTGTTTGTTGATTATAGATGACAGCCATTCTGACAGGTGTGAGATGATATCTCATTGTGGCTTTAATTTGCATTTGTCTCATTGGTGACCTTGAGCATCTTTTCATATGTCTGTTGGCCAGCTGTATGTCCTCTTTGGAGAAATGTCTGTTCAGGTCCTCTGCCCCTTTTTAAACTTGTTTGTTTTTCCACTGTTAAATGGTATGTGTTCTTTATATATTTTGGGTATTAACCCCTTATTAGATGTGTCATTTGTGACTATGTTCTCCCAGTTGGCAGGTCGTCTTTCATTTTGTTGATGGTTTCTTCATTGTGTGGAGCTTTTTAGTTTGATGGAGTCCCCTTTGTTTCTTTTGTTTCTCTTGTTGCCTTTGCCCATAGAGACATAGCCAGAAAGATGTTGCTAAAACTAATGCTAAAGAGTTTACAGTCTGTGTTTTATTCTAGGAGTTTTGTGGTTTCAAGTCTTAAATTTAAGTCTTTAATCACTTTGAATTCATTTTTGTATATACTGTAAAAAGTTGGTTTTATTTTTTATTTTTTGCATGTGTCCCATTTCCCCAGCATCTCTTAATGAAGAAGCTATCTTTACCGTCTCTTTACAACATACATTGTATATTTTTGTCTCCTTTGTCAGATTGATGGACCATATAGGTGTGGTTTATTTCTGGGCTATTCTATTACATTGAGATATTCTGGGCTATTTGGGCTATTTTATTACATTGAGATATCTATATATGGATATATAGTATCTGTCACTTAATCAAAAACAACCAAGTCTGCAAAAAGATAAAACTGACTGAAAAACAAGAGATGCACAGGTAGTAGAGATACACATTCACGGGAGAGCCAGAGAATTAAGTTACCAGACATGGATTTTAAGCCAACTGTGATTGATAAGTTTCAATGTGATTAATTAATGAGATGATTAATTTCAGTAGGGAATCGGATACAGTAAAAAAGAATCAAACAGTAATTCTATAATATAAATAAGTAACTCCATAGACGAGTTTAACAACAGAGTGGACACAGCGGAGGCAGGAATTAGTAAACTGATTTTCTGAAAAAAATCATATCCAGACTGATACACAGAGAGACAAAAGGATGGAAAATATAGAGAACTTGAAAGGGAATGTAGGACATGGCAGAACAGTCTGACACACATGTAATTGGAACTCCAGAAGGAAAGGAGAAAGAGAAAGAAGCAGGAGCGATACTTAGAGGGATAATGACCTATAATTCTTCAAAACTAATGAAATGACACAAGCCACAGCTACGAGAATTACAAAGTCCAGTTAGAACAAATCAAAAGGTAACTATGCCTAAGCTCATTAGTGAAATAACTTAAAACCAAAAGAAAAAAGAAAACATTATAAATAACTAGATAAAAAGTACACATTCATTTCAAAGGAACATAAAATAAGACCTACTGCTAAGTATTCAATAGAAAAAAATGGTAGTGACAACAGATGACATCTTAAAAGTATTGAAAGAAAATAAGTGCTAACTTAGAATTCTGCACCCTCAAAAAGCAAATACAAAATGAAATAGACACTTTCAGACAAACAAAACAAATAATCTGTTAGCAGCACACCCTCGCTAAAGGAAATAAAAGGCGAAATATTAAGACGGAAGGAAAGTTATTCAAATCAAAGCAGATGGAAATGCAGAAAGGAATGACAGAAATTAAAGAGAAAAATTTTAAACAATTCTAAAACAACAAAAATAACAAAAAATCAACTACTGAGGAATCAAAATAATCAAAGATGTACAATATCTCCCTACAGATAACTATAAAACATCACTGAGAAAAATTAAAGACCTAAAAAGTGGTAGAATATACTAAGTTAATAGAATAAAGGACGAAATACAGTAACACTATCAGTTCTTTCATCTTTAGCTATAGATTTCCAAGTAATCTGAACCACATAATATTTTGCAAATATTTACACACTGATTCTAACATTTTTATGGACATTCAAAAGGCCGGGAACAGCAATACCCTCATGCAGAAGCACAGAGCTGGGGGGAACCGGACCATCAGCTACACCATTACAGTAATCAAGGTAGCGTGCGTAACCATGTAGACCAATGGACCGGACAGGAAGTCCAGAAACAGACACGTGTACGGTATCTGATTAATGACAAACTTGGTGCTGCAGAGCAGTGTGGAGGAGAATGGTTTTTCCAATGAACGACACTGGGTTAGTTAGATACGACATGGGGGAAAGGTCCGGACTGTCCCCCACACACACCCAAATCAATTCCTGGTTGTGTACCTATGATCTGGCAACTCTGCTCCTAGGTGTACACCTCATAGAAGTGCACAACTGTGTTCACCCGGGACGTGCACAGGAATTTTCACAGTAGCTTATTCCTAACAGCCCCAGCTGGCAACAGCCTAAACACTCTTCAACGGTAGTTCAGATCAATAAATAATGAATATTCACATAGCAGAATACAATGCAACATTGAGAGTGAACAAACCATTCTTACATATGACGGTGTGGCTGGATATCACTAACAGAGTAAAGGGAGAAAGATAGAGAAAGTTCAAGAATAGGTCAACAAATGTTAAAAGTTGGGATGGTGGTTACTTTTCTTTCCTTGTGATTTAAAGTTCAACATTCTAACCAAACGACCACACAGGTGCTATTTTGTGCTTCTCAGCGCATTACACCGCGAGGCAATGATGTCAATTTGCTCTACTATTGATGAACTTGAATTTGATTATTCATTTAAACTGGTGTTGGACAGATTTTTCTATATCTCCTTCCCTAACAATTTTCACCAAACAAATTTAGCATCCATTAATGATTCCTAGTTAAATCAGTTTTTATAATGATGATAAAGTGGTGGCTTTATGTTTCTATCATTCCTTTTACATTTATTTTTTGTAATAATTTTTTCTATATAAAGAAGAACTTTCCTTTCTCCACCTAAAATTAAAAGAAAAACTTTAATATGGATTCATGGATTTTTTAATTTAATGAGCTCCAGCACATTCCTATCTTTGCTCTGATGCTCGAATTGTCCAGAGTTAGCTCATAGTGGGCACATTCCCATCAGGTTTTGAGCACGTTCTTACTTTCTGGCATAGGATGTTCCATTGGTCATCTTTTAGGCTTCTTGCCCAGCCCTGGAATGAGCCCTTTCTCCAAGAGTTCCCACCTACTTTCTTTAAATGGTAATTAGTAACCACGGTACGGGCATTAGGAGTGCTCATTGCAGCTGAGTTGATGCTTCTAGCTCCTTTCAGGGGACGGAGTTAGGATACGTATGTGTGCACATGAGCATCTGTCCACACGTGTGTGCTTGTGCATAGTGACACAGCTACTTACAACTCCAGCTCAACTCCAGAGCTCTTCCTCACCTTCTTGGGGTCCACATTTACATCTCTTGTCTCTCACAGTTAGAATCCTGGTTCCCCAAAATATCAATATATTTACTCATCTGCTCAAAAATAGGTAGTGTATGTTATACCAAAACAATTCATTAAGTCATGTTCAATCTCTCATTATCATTTAATACCTCTTTTTTCTCTCCCCCTTAGAATATACAGCACTGAGAGTATCTTCGGCTTTGTGGTCATGTTATCAATGTGATACACCATTAGGAGTTTTGACTTTGTTTATATTGATTTTTACATTTATCTCCTCATACTTGTTGCTTTATTTTATGGGAATGTAAAATGATTCCAAAGTCAAGCCTATATAAGTATGTACATACAGAGAACAGCCATTCCTCACTCTACCCCCTATATCTTATTTCCATCCATCTCTGAGTAATGTTCTATTTCTTGGTCTCAATGTGGGGTTGCACAGGTGCATTTATTTTTTATTATTCATAAAGCTGAACACTTCTGATTTGTGCATTTTTGTATGTTTCATACATGGATGAAAACATTAATGAAATAAACACAGTGAGATGTGCCAGTCGGCGTTCAGTCAGAGTAGCCTCATCACTACGTATTATCGAATAAGGGAATTATTTTATTTTTTTAAGACAAAGAACATGCTCAAGTTCATGATTTTATTAATAATCCTTTGGTCAAAGAGTGAAAATAGAGATGGAAGGAACCTTAATACCCTCTAGCAAACGAATTTATAAATATGAAGGTGGGTCACCGATCCAGCTGGGAATAAGTTTTTCATGACAATTAAGCAGCACGAATAAGGGAATTATTATAGAAATAAGACCTTGTACAATTGTAGGATAAGCTGGCAGAAGAAACAGTCCAGAAGGGGGAGTTGGAGGATCAGAGAACTGTCACTAAGGGGCCTTACTAAAGCATGGGGACCTGGGAAGCCAAAGATATCCCACCATGGGGTGGGAGTCTGAAGGGGCTGGTCAGAGAGTTGACAGAAAGTTACCACTTTGCTTAGCTACCACTCGTGTAGGTCCTCAGCTAAGTATGTGATGGCTGTGTTGGGGCTACTATCGTGGACGGGGCTGGCAGGATGGAAGGTGTCCTCTGGGTGGGCATTTTCCTCTACCCTTTGGGGTCTATGTGGTCTTTTGATCTTGGCAGGGCAAGAGGTGGGGGCAAGCTGGAAGTGGATGGAGCTCCCCAGGAGAGGAAGAAAAAAAAGGTTGGTCCAGCTCTTAGCAACGAGCTTCCAAACAGGTCCCTGTACAGTGGTACTAAGAAGGAGGAGTCTGAAAGATTGTGAGCAGAGGTTTCTGGGGCCAAAAGACACTAATACTGTTGTAAGGCAAATTTTACACATCCCCAGAACTTTGTAAGAGTTAATAGACACTTCAGGGCACAGATTTGGGTGTTATGACACAGGTGAAAAGATATTTAATTGGATATATCTAACAGGTAAGGGGGTATAGCTCAGGGGTAGAGCATTTGACTGCAGATCAAGAGGTCCCCAGTTCAAATCTGGGTGCCCCCTCTATTTTTTCCCCCCGTTTTGACTTTTTAAATCGGTGCTGCATTCCCATTTCTTCTTTATTAGACACCGACGTAAAGATTTTTTTTCTGGAACCAGCAAATGGTGAAGCTTTAATATGGTATTTGGTGGTTCTTAACTCCAAATATAAATTAGAATTACCAGAAGAGCTCGTAAAAGTGCCATTTCCCACGCCGCACTCCAGACCTATTAAATCGGAATGTCTGGGGTGGGGCCCAGTTGTGGTAAAAGCTCCCCAGGGCCCCGAGTCCCCAGCTAAGTTGAGAACCAGCTGGAGAAGAATTCTAGGAAGCCTCTTGAGATCCAGGTGGCCACATCCCCACTCTGTCTGTCTACATGGCATCTTGGCTCCAGATCTCCTCTTGCTCTTCCTGTGAGTAACATTTGTAACCTGACCTTCATGGCATCTTCCAGGAACAGTCACTATTTTGGCATGTCTTAGTTTTCTTAATTCTCTCCTTTTCCGTCCAGGCATTCTCCCTGGGATGGGCTGGGATCGGCCTTCTACTTCCGAGCCGAACCACCAGATTCTGTGTCTCAGGGAGACAGCCTTCACGGGGCTGAGAGAGTTTGTAGAGGATGAACTATCAACCTGTGAAAGGATAACTTCAGGCTGCGTAACTCTTAAAGGCAATGCTGTGTCTTATTCAAGCTTTAAAAGCAAAGGTCTGTAGAAGGAACCAGTGAATTTTAGCAACCATCTCAAAAACTGAAGAAAATGATGGCTTTCCGTGGTGTGGAGAACGAATAGCCGAGCACTTGGTAGACAATCCCAGAATTCATCGTGGGTTCAGAGAGACAGCACGTGGTTCAGAAGTACGGCTCATAGTTACACTATCCTTAACACTAATCATCTTTTATGACCTCTCACAACTACCTAAGAATACACTGCATGATCCTTCGGGTTTACAGAAACAACAATAGTTCATACGTTAGATGGGCTAAAAACAGGTTCTCATAATACAACTATTTGACAGCAAGAAAGTCTTTTTTTTTTTTTTTAATATTGAATGGCAGAAAAGCACAACAGGAATATTGCCATTTAGTTTTTTTTTTTTTTTTTAACGTGAGGCAACCGTTGGTTAACCTCACAGATCTCAAGGACCTTGTCAGCTACAATCCCTTATTTATTATTATTATTATTATTTTTTATTTTTTACGCCTACAGCATCTGGTCTTTCTAGGTGGTCTCCCATCCAAGTACTAACCAGGCCTGACCCTGCTTAGCTTCCAAGATCAGACGGGATCAGGCTTGTTCAGGGTGACATGGCCATAGATGGAATATTGCCATTTAAGACAGCATGGGCTAGTCTTCCTGGAGACTTCGTCTGACTTGACAGGCTGGCAAACAGCTCTCTGCCTCTCTGGGTTGTCAATGTTCCATGTCCACCATGTCCACTGAGTTCTCTTGTCAGTCTGCAACATAAATGCCTGAGAAAACAAAATTTCTTTCACCTTTGGGGGCATGCTTCAGTTTCCTTTCCATTAAAGTCAATTTGCTTGGTTAATAAAAGACTCAAATTTTTAAATTAGTGTTACACTCGGAGTTTGGGCTTAGAAGCTGGCTCTTGCCTCTTTCCTGTCCCACATGACACCTTCTGACCTTGAAAATCTCTCGCTAGTCGCAGCCTCCATCTCGCCTTGTCATCCCTACTTCAGGTCCTGCAGCCACCTCGTGGAAGCCCTGTTCACTGGTGGACGTTTCCTTCTTTCTTCACCTTTCTCCTTAACACCCCTTTCTACACCTCCTCGCACACCTGACACCCGAGGCTCCCCTGAAGAGGTTCCTCTCCCTTCAACCTTCCAATCAGAGAGGGTACCTTCTCTCCGTCCTGGGGACCAGGTCTCCAACCATCCCTCAATACTTCTCCTTCAAGGCCACCTCCATCGCCACGCCACCTCCATCATTTTATTTCATTTATTATTATTATTATGCCTACAGCATCTGTTCTTCCTAGGTGGTCTCCCAACCAAGAACTAACCGGGCCCGAGGCTGCTTAGCTTCCTAGATCAGACGGGGGGATCGGGCTCGTTCAGGGTGACAGAGCCGTAGGCCATGGATCGTGGCTCCACTGGGGCGCGAACCCAGGACCTTCTGCGAGTAAAGCAGACGTGCTAACCCCTACACTATGGAACCACGTCCCACCTCCATCATTTTAAAGCATGCTCTGCTCAGCCTCCTTGCTCAGCCTCCTTGACCTACGCGCCCCTGTCTGGGACTCCTCAAACTTGGCGGAAGATTTTAGAAGCAGGCTAACGGCCGTGTTCTCTCCGTCTCCTTGTTCCCATCCTCGGCGGTGCCCACGTCATGCTAACGCCCTTCCCGGTGCTCACGCCTCATGAGCTTCCGCCGCGGCTCTGACAGCGTCCACCGATTCCACCCCACGGCAACTAGGAAGAGGCACGGTGAGGCAGGGATGGGTGTTTTCCCCAGGGTCCGTTCTATCCTCTTCTCAGTTGTTAGCTGGGTACATGGTTTCCCAGAAGAAAAACTTCACTTCCCAGCCTCCCTTGGAGTTAAGTGAGGCCAAGTGCACGTCTGGTCAGTGAGATGTAGGAGAGAGTGATGGGGGGGGGGGCTCTTAACGGGAGAGGCTGTCTTTCCTCTTCCCTTTTCCTGCTGGCTAGAAGGCAGACGCGATGCTAGAGTGGGAGATGCCACAGGCGACCACGAGGAGACCTTCGGAATGAAAGCCGTGTAGGCTGGAACCACCTGGAAGAAGGAATCAGGTCTTTGACCTGATGGAACGCACGCGTGGACCATCTGAGTGCGGACTTGTGTGTGAGAGAGAAGGACACCCATTCTGGTGAGCACGCTTGCTGTGTTTTGTTTTGATCCTGTTACTTTGGGTGCCCTGCGCTCCTGGCCAAGTCTCCTCCTAGCACAGCCTGATCGTCACTCAGAACTGGTCCCTCCCGACTCTTGGATCTGCAAAGTCCTTTCCGATGCTGCTAATTTTTGCCTTGCCTTGTCCTTGCTGTTATTTCAACCTTAAGCTCATTCATCTCTCTGTATTTCCCTGAATCCAGAGCTGCTTGGGGCTCACCTGCCTGCTGACCCATCACGGACCCCACGATTGGCCTCTCAGTCACGACTCTGGCCCCTTGAGGTCTTTGCTGTGGTCTGTCTACCTTCTTCACAACGCCCTTCTCCTGCGGATATGCGACGTCACTGGCTTTCTGTGCCTTCGCTTTAGGCTAACCAGTGCGTGCTGGAGTCCGCCAACGGCCCCACTGCAAACCACGCCAGCCTCACCTCACGGGCAGCCACGATCCCTTCCTGTTTCACTCACCTCTTCGTTTCCCACAGCGCCCAGTGCAAATTCTGCCCCGCGTCTCAAGAAGTCAGTGGCACTCTGCCTCCTTTATTCTCTTCAGAAGACCTTGTTCCTTCTGTGACTGAGACGACCAAGGCCATCTGATGTGAGGCCACTCAGCATCCTTATGCTGCTCTCGTCCCCTCCAGCCTAAGAGACAAAACCAAGGCTTTCTCCCCTTTAGAGCAAGGCCTGGCTTCTTGATCCGCCCCTCTGCTTTCCCTGGGGGCTTGTCCCATCAGTGATGTCCCCTTTTTTTTGTTCGTAGGGTTTTACACGTTCATATATTTATCGGCCCCTCGCTCTGTGCAAGAAACAAACACCCTACCCTGCAGGCGCGAGGTCGCAGTGATTATGGTGAAGTGTGACATGTGACGTGACAGAAGTACCAGGTGCCACGGCAGGGGACCCACCCGTTAGGAGGATCAAGGAAGGTCTCCCAGGAGAAGGCCCGTTCTCCCCCGGCCCCTCCCTCCATCTGCTCGCTTCACTGGAACTGCTGCGTCAAAGGCACCGAGGGCCATCTGTCATGTGAATCCTGTCTTTGGCTCGATCTCTCAGGAGCACTTTTTTCAGTTGACTTTAGACTGTCACTCTTTTTGTTAGTTTTTTTTTGTTTTGTTTTCTTCATACCTCGCTGCCACTCTTTTCTCAGCCTGTTTTGCTTGTTTCTCCTCAACCTCTCACTTTCTACGCATCTGAGTGTCCAGGACTCGGTCCCCAGACCTCTTCTCTTTTCCACTCACATTTGCCCAGTGATCTCACTCAGTCCCGTGGTTTCCAAGGCAGATGATGGCCCTCGAGTTTATGTCTTTCGCTGGGACCTCCCCCTAACCTCCGGCTTCCTTTCGCACACCTCCACTTGGCTATTTAACAGATGGCTCCGACCTAACAGGTCCCAAATCGGACTCCCGATTTCCACTACCTGCTCGAATTTCATTTCCGCTGCAACCTCCCGCCGCTCAGAGAACGGCAGCTCCACCCTACCAGCTGCCCGGCCCAAAGCCTCAGTGTCATCCTTGACTTTTCTCTTTCTCTGCATTCAAATCATTGGCAAATCCTGTGCATGCTACTTCGAAATATACCCCACGGCCTGACCGCAGCTCATCACCTCCGCCATTACGGCCCCAGACAAAGCCACGGTCATCTCCTACCTACCATCGCAGTAACTTCCTAAACGCGAGGCCCTGCTTCCCCGACCTTGGCTCCGAGTCTCTTCATAGCAGCCGGAGGAGAAAACCAGCTTATTTCATTTCCTCTGATCAGAATCCCCCCGTGGCTCCCCACCTCACTCAGAGTAAAAGCTGACGTCCTTACAGGATTTGGCCCAACGTCGGTTAAAAATAGACTTGATCTCTTGAAACTAGAATGGTAGAGAGATATTTATAAATAGTCACACACACACAAAATGAAACTTGGGAGAATGTTCCAAGGGGAAGTGCAGGGAGAATGGGAGATCACTGGGAGCTCTAAGCTCTTTCAGGAAGCTGGGGATGCCTCCTTGAGGAAGTGCGGCTTGAGTCATTTCGTGACACCCTGGTAAGGTGCAGTACTTGTGGCAGTTAATACGCAGAAGCCGTGTGTGTCCCACGGGGGGTGGTGTGGAACGTTCCCTCGCGTGGGTGACGCCACACTGCTTGCTTCTCCCAGGGCACCTGGCGTCCGTTTGAGCCGCGGAAGCCGGTGCTGGAGTTCCCTCTGTTGCTCAGCTGAGGCCTCGGCACAGTGAGAGGAAGCAGGTGCTGTGACGGCCACACCAAACTCACCGGTCACCGGGTCCCCCACCCCTCGCCCCCCGCCCACGCCGCCTCTACATGTGCCCTGTGTGTTCATGCTCCAACCTCTTCTCAGCCCCAAGAGAACATAGTTCTAGATAGTTCCAGATAGTTCTTGGCGTGCTCTACACTGCCATGTTGGGAGAGCGGGAGCCAGTCTTCGCTGCGTGCCTAGCCCCTAGGAGACAAGTTCTCCTTGATGAAGGGGAATTCGCCGTCACCAAGGACATTTGCCGGCCCCTCTCTTCCGCTGCCCAGGGTACTGTCCCAGCCTCTGGAGGCGGGGCAGGCGCGACAGCAAAGCTGCCCGGCTGCCCTCCTTGCCTTCCTCTCTCACTTCTCTGGCCCCCCGGGTTTCCGGCACTCTCTCTGGCTTTGCCATGAGCCACCCAGGCGGGCGGTCACGTGCCGGGCTGACTCGCAGCCTTTCACACACAGGCCTGAACCCGGCCCCCCCGACCCCGGCCTTTGCTAGCTCAACCTCGAGTCTCCCTACCAGAGCAAGGCCGGCCGGGGGTTCAGGCGGCTTCACGAGGGGAGACGGGAGCCCGGGCCCGGCGTGGCCAGGGCAGCCACCAGCACTCTAGTGGACTCCTTGTTGATGTCCCCCCGAACGGCTGCAGGCCCACCGCCACTTCCACTGGTGGCCTTGGGAAGGGAAGCCATCTATCGAGGACAATCATTCATGGACGTTTTCAGGCCCAGTATGGTCCCAGCCCAGACTGAGGAGATGGGAGCTCCCCAGTGCTGGGGTCGGGGTCCGTTCCAGGCAGAGGCGCCCCCAGTTTCCCCCTTGTCCATACGGGGCCCACCAGAATTGAGCCGGAGCTACAGTCACCCCTCTCCTTCTCGCCCACCCTTTGGGGAGGCGTCCTAGTGACCTCCTCCCCAATTCAGCCACCTCCCTCCGGCAGGGACAGGCCTTGTCGGTTCCTTCTGCCACATACGAGATTTCATTTCCCCACTGTCTTGCTCCAGGCATGAATGCAAAAACCTTTCTCCGCCTTATAAATGCCGTCACCATCATTTTGCTTTCGTTGCGAGCCTCAGCTGACCGGGGTGGTGAGCGCTCCTCATTATTTTCTGACTTCTACAGTTTGCACGAGCCCTCACTCTACCTTGGGTGCCAGTTCCTTTCGGTTTGAGAGGCCTCTGGGAGAAGGCAGGTATGGATGAGGGATGGTGTGTGACACGCCTCAGGTGTGGCTGAGGGGCCAGGGGCAGCTGCCTGAGGGACTGGGCGGTGCTGGGTGTAGGTGGCAGGCAGTGAGGTTGTCCCCGGCCCATTGCAAGAGTGCCCTCTGCTCTCAGACCAGCCACGGACACTGTGCCACCTAGTTGGTAGACAACCGATATGTGAAACAAGGGTGGCAAAATCAGAGGGGAGGGGGCTGGACGTCGCAGAAATGAGACATGCCTGGATGTGGCAGAGGTCACAGCCGAAGGAAAGGCCTGAGGGCTCTGGGATATGGAAATGAGCGTTTGGGACCTGGGATCTGAGGAAGAGGCAGGGACCAGGAGGGCGGTGGCTGGAAGGCAGGACAGGCTCCCCGGGGAGGCTCTGTAGGGCTCTCTCCCTTTTATTTTAACCATTCAACACCTGGCCAGCTGGAAGCATGCGGAGATTGGGTTATTACGTGTGTAAATTAGAAGATCAAAGCCCCCCACCTGCTCCACGGGCGATGACGTTACAGACTGTCTGGTCTATTTCCTCCTGTAGGTACAGACGTCTACACATACATATATGTGTACTTATGCATGTTTCTCCTGAAATATTCTTCTGTGCATAATCCTTTTATTGTACAATAACACGTCTAGACAGCATCTTTTTCAAAGCCCAAATGAGCTCACAGCATGCATGCGTCACGCGATTCGCTTTTTTCATTTAATGGAGTTGTTTCAGCGTCTTGCCACGATGGCGGTACGCCGGACCTGTTTTATCTCTTACTGTTGCATCATGTTCCATCCTGTGATGGTGCCGCAATGTTTGTAGCCAATTCCCTGTGGGCAGGAGGGTTTTTTAGGTGGTTTTGGACTATAAAGTGAGTCTCCACGTATACGTCTTTGTGAGTCACATGAGTGTTTCTGAAGGATACGTTCCTAGAAGTGGAACTCTTCTAGAGAATACTTTTTCTAAGTAACATTTTTTTTTTTTACAAAGGTAACATGCTCACTACGGAAAAGCTGAAAGACAGACAAAAGAACATAAATAAAAAGCTGAAATCATCTGAACTTCCTCTGACACACTGTTCTGAAATCTGCCTCTTCACCTGCCGAATTATCATGAACATTATTGTGTGTCATTACATAACCTTCGGACATGGGCTCTGCGCCTTCTTCCTTCAGGGCAGGGGAAGGCGCCGTCACCGAGTCACAGGTGTGTCCCCCTCCCAGCGTGCCTGGTGTGCAGGAGATGCTCAGCGAGTGTTACTGCCATAGAGGACCATCGGGATGACTTTCGACACCTCCCCACCTGTGAAGGTGAACGAGGCTGCGGCTGGTCCTCAGCCAGGTGCACGGGGAAGTGATGGGGGAAGAGCAGGAGCTGGTTCCTGACAGGAAGGAGGCCCGAGTTCAGAGAAGGAGAGCTGGGCAGGACACCCCAACCAGCAGGACCGAGTCCATGCCGATGACAGGTGGTCACTGTACCCCTGTCCCAGGCCAGGGGTGTAGCTCGGGGGCGGGGGATTGGGGTGGGTAGAGCATTCGACTGCAAATCAAGAGGTTCCCTGGTTCAATCCGGTGTCCTCTGCCTTCCTCACTTTTAATCCTCTATTGTCCCCCCCCCCCCCCGCCCCGCCTCGCCAATCCCTGGAGGAGAAAGATGACGCAGATCAAGCGCTTCCACCCACAACTCCTCGGAAACTGCAGACGCAACCTGGAAGTAAAGGTGCTCCCGCAGGGACCTGCATGCACGTTCGGGGTGACAGCGCACAGATCCCGGCCCCGCCGGCCCCTCTGGGCATGGCTCCCGCGCAGGTGGCAGGGACTCTCCGCAGAGAGGGCTGGCTGCGTCTCCCCGTCTCCTGCTCTGGCGCCGCAGCGGCCCAGCTGGGCTGTGACGCAGGAGCAGGGGTCCAGCGGCAGCACTGCGTGGCCCTGCGACCATGGCGGCCACTTGGCGCCCTGAAACCAGCGGGGTGGGCTGCAGGTCAGACGCCCGGGACTGGGGCTCCAATCCCCAGGTCCCCGCGCTCCCGCTGCGGCCTCGTCCAGACTCTCAGACCCACGCTCGCATCGCCCCGACCTGGCCTGGGCAAGTGTGGGCTCCTGGAGGCCCCGCGGGAGCCAGCGGGAGTGAGCGAGAAGACTGTGGACCGGCCTCACCCTCCTCCTCCTTTCCCTCCCTCTGTGACGATTCACAGGCTCCGGAGAGAGAGAGGAAGCTGGAATCACACTCCCAAATCAGGGAAAATGTAAGAACAAGAATAGGTACGGAGCATCTGTCCTTAAGGCCCCCTCTCACTGCTGCCTAAGGCGGACTGGACCTCTGCGGTGACATCCAGACCTGAGACACTGAGCTGCCCCCTCCCGCTGTTCAGCCCACAGGGCCTGCCCCGCTGCGGACAAGGAGCTCTCCTGCTCGTCGTCCCCTCCAGCATTGTCCTACGCCTGCGACCAGCGGTCCATGGCAAGGACATCCGTGTAAAAGCTGCCGGTGGAAGGCCTCTGGGTGACCCTGAGGGCATGGGGGGTCCCCAGCTAGGCTGCCCATCACAGTGTCTGCTGTGAGGTGGGGGCACAGTGTCCTTTCATGGAAATGCAGCTCACAGGCCCCAGGTCCGACCTCCTGAATCAGAAGAGTGAGGAGTGGGGCCGAGGGACAGTCCCTTCACCAGGCCTGTCAGAAGAGCCCAGTGTGGAGTCAGAACTGGGACCCAGTTTGGTTTGACGCCCATGTTACAGGCTTGAAAGGAGGCCGTAATTAAGAGACCCGCCGAGCCCACAGTCGTGACTAATGAGGTTGGGGCTAGGTCCCACACGGCCGCTCTCGGGCTCCCCCCGACCCAAGGCAGGCACGACCTGGCCCACCGCCTTCAGCTGCCCCCGCGGCCAGAGCTGAGCCCGCACTGAGACACGCCTGCCCAGGAAATGACCCGGATGGCTGCCACCCCACATCCGGTCCTAAATGAGACAAGCTCATGGGGTGTGGGAATCTGAGTCACAGCCCTTGTCACCTGCAGTCAGACGTTCCTCCCCTGAGCCCAGAGCCCACTCCCAACAGTTTCCAAGCTGACGCCATTTCACGGTTGTGGCCTCCCCAAGGGGGGACTCCCCTATAACTGGCTGTTTCTGAGCATTCCTGGTCGGTCCCCTGTCCTGGCTGACCCGCCCTCTTCTGGCCGTGAGCCCCCTCCCCTTACCCACTGACCCCTCACTCAGTGCTCAGAAGCCTCCTCTGCCCCTGGCTGGTGCGCTAGCTTTGAAGATCACTTCTTCCGACGGGGACCACCCCCTTCACCTCCTCCCCAAGCCCGCCCATTCTAAAATCTCCCCAGTACTCTCTCTTCACCCTACCCTCGCACTCAGCCACCCAGCCGGCCACAAAGGACCGTGGCAAAGACCCGTTAAGAACGAGATTCGATTATTCTTATTACACAGATAAGTCCAGAGTGGTAAAAAGAAGGGGGTGGGGGGGACATTGCTTTAAAAAACTCTCACCTCAATGCCTTGCTCGTTGTCGAGGACATTATAGATTTTCAACAAATATTTGTTGACCAAAAAAATATATCGATGATTTTTAAAACACAAACAAGGAGCAGGAAGGAAATAAAAAAATTAATCTCACCAGTAAAAGAACCGCTAACAGTTGGTTTCTATTCTTCTAAACTTAAAAATATGCAGTCCTAGGCCGGGATCCAACCTCTTGTTACCGCAAGGGTTGAGTTGACGTCCAGCTACTCTGTGGCTCTCATCGGCCACCATCCCACCCTGGGCCGCATCGCTCCCGTGGCAAAGCTCCCTGTCCTACTCTGTGAAGATAAGAATTTTGGGTTTAACAGCAGGGACATCCTGAACTGATCTTCCTTTTATATCAGAATTACGGTGATTCTTAAAGACCTGCTAGGTGTTTTCACACGGGGCGGGCGGGAATGTAACTGGTGGCTGTCTTCTGGAAGGTTACTTGGTAGTCTAAGCACTTTGGTGTGTGTATTTGCTTTGTCTACATGGGTACACGAAGATGCATGCACATGGTTCGTCATTGCAGTGTTGTTTGTAAAAGTGTGCGTTCTGCATGGGAGGTAAGAGCGCGGGGTCGGACTCTTTGGGATCAACACCCTGGGCCCGCGGGCTGTCACGGCGGTCACTTCCACCCAGCACATAGGGATGGGGGGCAACGTTTAGCCTCTTCCGCTAGGAACCTGCCATCTTCACTTCAAATTAGAAAACATTTCAACGACGGCATCTCTCAGCATTCCCAGTCTACAAAGCCATGGTATCAAAATGGTTTCAAAGATGCTTGAGCTCCCGTAAATAATGCATTTCTAAAGGTCGTATTGACGGGGTTATCGTCTAACCATTGTGTTGAAGCTACGGTGTGGGGGGCAGGTGGGGGCAAGTGACACGTGATAAGTACGTTTCCGCTTTTTCCGTCTCTTAAAGTCTTTAGATTTAGTCTTCAAGGCTGTTCTGGCATCTCAATTTCATCTATCCTTGAAGAACTTTGATTTCTGCTTTTAATTAACGAGTGGAGCAAACAATAAAAATACCCCCAAGATGTTCCAGGTAGGACGGTGAACCTGGGATTCAGCAGAGTTTAACACCCTGTCTTCCCTTCCCTGGTCAAATGCTGTCAAGAATTCATTCCTGCACACGATCCCCAGAATCTGGCTGTTACAAATCAGCACAGCCTTGTGACGATTTTTGTGTGTGGCCTTCCCTGCAAGGTGCGACTTTGTAATTGGCTCCCCAGGGCATGGTGGGGTTTCCCCAAGTTATAGATCAAAAGAAAAAGGGGGGTGAGGTGAGAGGAGAGCAAAGCAGAGACAGTATCAGCAGGGGACAGGGAGGGGCTTCTTCAGTGAGCAAAGGAGATTGGGAAGATTTTGTGCTTAGATATATTTTGGGTTCTACAAATGCCCACAATGATTCTCGGGGACCCTACTCTTTCCACATGGGAGCCCTAGATTTCACAAAGGGGAAGCTATGAAGTAAGTTGACTTTGTCATTCGACGATCTCGTAGAATCAAACGCTGCCTTTGGTTGTCTGCTAGGTCACGTGGCCGCCGGAGAGAAGAGGTTGCCGTCCTTCTCGCTGAGCTTTTCATGGTGTCTGAGGCTATCCCGCTGCCCGCTTCCAATTCAGTGACAAGCAAAGGGATATCTGGAAGCCTCATCCGTGGGCACTGCACTGCAGATGACCGCCAGCAACGAATTACCTAGCCGTCATGCCAGTGCGGGTTACAGGTCATGCTAGATGGCCACACCTGAAAAACTAACTGGATTTTCTCCAAGGTCTCAGGACCGGTCATCCACAGCCAAGGTCCGTGTGGCGCAGACCACATAGAGGGACCCCCAAACCTGCATCTGGTGGTGCAGAAGCATGCTGCTTGAACTCTGACACCCCAGGATCCTCCCGTCCCTACTGAAATGGGAACCCCTTTCCCCTTGTAATGCCACTGGCTGGCATCCCTGTCTGCGGAGCACAGCTACTAAAATGCTTCTCAAGACGGAGAAGCCCCCCATCTCCGTGCATTTCTCAGGGCCTTGCTGAAGGTCGTCATGGTTGATCGGATGGGCAGTTCGCATGTGATAAATCCTCCCAGCTTTCCCGTCGCCTGCGGTCTAGGGAGTCTTCCTATGTTCTACCAGGAATCGCTACTTCTGCAAATGCATTTAGAATCGGCCTCCTGTGAATCCTGATTCAAGTCAACAACTGAGCAAACGGGTTTATCCCAGGTGCTCTAGCTATGATATTTTAAATAGAATGTTAATTGGGTACACTCATAAATATAAAGCCAGACTTACTTGAAATTATACTCTTTCTACTTCACAAAATACTTCAAGCATCCATACCAACAGGTGTTCTCTAGACTTTTCTTGATGTAAATTAGCCAGTCTGGTGTCCGGGGTCGACCGAGACCTTTTTTTCTGTCACTCTAGATCAGGAGACAATGAGGTGTGGGGTGACTATCTCTTGCAATGAGAACCCCTCAATCTAGCTCACTCAGCTTTCGGGCAGGAGGAAGGGGCTGGCTCGGCTGGCAAGGGAGGTTCGTTCGGTAGAGTAGGTCATTTGGTATAATTTGACTCTTCCAAATGCTCTCATAAATCCGCATTACCATTCGTGAAATCCCACTCTTTCTTAACCACGGATCTATTTTTAGCAAGGACACTGGCGAAAGCTGTGGGTTCCACTGACATTAGTTTGACAACCCTCAGATTAGCCTTTACTTTTATTTTCAGCTATTTCAGGTAGTCTGTGACAGGAGATAAGAGATGACCCCAATACAATCAGAGGAAGTTTTGGATTTCTAGCCCATATAGAGTGACACTCAAGCTAATTATTTGCTTTCTTTAAACTGCTGGATCAGTCATCTAGCCCTGAAGCCACTTCTAGTATCCCATGGGAACTCAACTTGATCCCTAGGGCACTGCAGACAAAAATTCACTCAACTTTTTCTACTGTATGATGTGGGCTCCTCCCTTAGCATCCCCTGAATGACCTAGATTTTCATTATCTTCAGGTCTAGTAAAGTCAGATTACCAATCCACATTTCCTTCTTCTAGACAGACATAGAGAGAGACTTCCCCGAAGTTCAAGGGGAGGACGTATCTGGCATTTTAGTTTTCTAAGCCAGAGACTGAGATAATTGTGAATTCCCAAAATGGAGTCAGAAAGTTCAGATGCTGGACAAAGAAAGAAAGGTAAATGTTCACCTCAAGACCTATGAGAACTGACTCAACCTTGGAGAAATAAGATTTCTCTAGAGCTGCAGGTGTCAGGGGAGGCTTTTAAAAGACCTCACCTGCCTCTTTTCTTTACTCCTTGCGGGGTGAATCAGTGTGGTGGGAAAAGCCAAAAGGAGAACATTATGTTCACTGGGTGAAATAAAGTATTTGGGTAGGGGGCACCCGGATTTGAACCGGGGACCTCTTGATCTGCAGTCAAATGCTCTACCCCTGAGCTATACCCCCTGCTGCCTAGTTACCTCTAATAAGCACTCTAAACCTGTAGAGCCACACCTTAGCTGTCAGCACCTCCAGAGGGTTGTTGTTGGTGCTCTGCTTTCATACACCCTGCAAACTGGTGCCCTTCCTACTATGCCCCGCCCCTGCCACACCTTACATAGTTGATTGTCACCTCTACTCATAACAGGCATCCTTCCTTCCCTCAGCCCCTGGCCAAAGGCACCTGCAATAAAATCATCAACGTATGCAGCTAGAACATCCTTCAGACTCACCTAGAAGACCAGGACTCAGAATTGGCTACCCAACGGAGCCTCTGAGGTTGGGGCTGGGTGAGCGGTGCTGGGAAATAGTAAAAGTTCTTGGGCCCCACTCGAGAACCCCTAAACCAGACTCTCTGGGAAGGGGACATGGGACAATGTGTTTTTCTAACACGCTCCCAATGAGTCTGACTCACAGACAGTTTGGGAGCTATCAATTAAATCTGTGCCCTCCTAGGTATGGATTTGAAAAAAAAAAATGACAGTAATTAAAATCAGGCCCAAACGAAACATTCCTGATTGATAACCTGGTCACAACAAGAATCCACATTGATGCTTAAGCCCCTCTTTGTACTAAGCCCTCTGGGCAAGAGATGACTGGTCCCCTTTATCTCTGCCCTTCTTCCCCCTTATTCTCCACTTGTGAATCCTTTCACATGTCAGCCGAAAGAAGTAACCTGAAGGAAAGACGCCATCCATAGGAAAGTGATGAAGTGGCAATGAGAGAGATTATGGTCACTGCAGCACTCACACAGGACAGAGTGAACATGGGGTCAGAGCAAAAGCAGTCGCCAACAAGTGACACGTCAGCCAGGGACTACTCGATTTGTAGTCAAATAAATGCTCTGCCCCGAACAAGATCCCCCATCTGTTTAGTCTTTCCTGAGTAGCACCATTTCACCTGTGCTATCCCACCCAAGGATCTAATGTGTATTGTAATTTCTCCCAGTATCTGCCGAACTGGTGGGAACTGATTAGCTAACTTCATTTAGACAGATCTCTCTCTGGCTTTAAAAAGATAAAAATATCTAAAAAGCAACCTGTAAAAAAAAAAAATTCAAATTCTACAATTGACAGCTGACTCATCAATAGAAATAATGGTATTCAGAAGACAATGGGAATATTTTTATAGTGCTGAAAGAAAATAGTGTCCCAACTAGAATTTTATATAACGGGAATTACTTTAAATACAAATTTATCAAAAACTCTAATTAAAATATAAGATTTCAGACTGAATGAGAAATACTATTAGCTACCTATATGAACCTTGCCTTAAACATAGGGACACATAAAAGTGGAGAGTGAAAATATAAATAGAGATATACTATACAAATACTATACAAAAAGGTTGATGTAGCAATATTAATATGATGAAAAATAGGCTTTAAGTCAGTAAGCATTTCTACAGATAAAAGGAATATTTTTAAATGATATAGAAGTCATTCCATCAGGAAGTTGGATTACAATTCTAAATCTAAATGCGCCCAACAACATAGTGTCAAAATACATAAAACAAAAATGGACAGGACTAAAAGAAGAAATAGGCAAATCCTTAATCACAGTGAAAGATTCTAACACAACTTTTTCAATAGCTGATAGAACAGGTAAATAAGATGTTGGTAAGGATGTGGAGAATCTGAATAACAGAACAAACGTGACCTAATTTATATACAGAACGTATATATAAATTATACATATCTATCTATGTGTGTGTGTGTGTGTGTATGTGTGTATAAATTTTTTTCACAAAAATAAGATACAAGCAAGAGGGAAAGATCTTGTGATAAGGAAGGGAACACAAAGCACTTCTGGATGTTCTGTTTTTGAGCTAGGCAGTGGGATAGGGGTATCTATAAGTATTAATTAAATGGTGCTAAATTGTACCTATATAAGTTCATATGTGCTTTTCTACATATACATGTCACAGTCAAAAATCCATTTGTTGCTACTTTTAGACACTGTTGGTGAGAGTGCACATCCTGTGTCTTTTCTGGAGAGAAATGTGGCCATCACTATAAAGACTTAAAATGTGCAGAGGCAGAAAGTCCATGTTTAGGAAATTATGCTGAAAGCCAAACCTGGTGGAAAACAGAGCTGCATCTCTAATAAGACCCCGTGCAGGCTGTCTGTTAGGGTGTAAATCAGAAACTGCACAGATGCCCAAAAAAGGGGGGCTGGCTAAATAAACTGCAGTAACAGCCATACAGGAACATACTATGCAGCCAACGTGAAAGGTGTCCTAAAAGTTTTTTTTTTTTTTTATTGGCATAAAAAAGTGATCAAGATTTTTTTTAATGTTAAAAACGTGATAAAACAGGAAGTAAGAACAGTTTCATTTTTCTATATGTATATTGTAAATATATTATCCCTTAAATGACCTATTTGCCTTTTTCTAGACGATTTAGTTTTTTTTTTTTTTTAAAGCGACAATTCCAATGGTTCGTGTCACTTAAACAAGAGGAACTTCTCTGAAAAGAAACCGATTCCAACAAGAATTAAAATGGGTCAGTGGAAACAGGTCCTGACAGTCAGAATCTCACCTGCTCTGTTCCTGATGACGTAGCATGGAGGACCCGGCGTCCAGGCGGGCAGTCTCACAGTCCAGGGACACTGGTTCAGGGCCTCTGACCTCTCTTTGTTTCTGCAGAACCAGAAAGATTTTCTTCCAAAGCTTCTGCCCTTCCTCCACTGGCCATCCCAAATATGTCATCATGTTGCTCTTCCAACTGCTGGTAAATAAGAAGAGGGCGGAGGCAGTTGTAGCAGTTGGTGTGTTTTTTTTGTTTTTGTTTTTTGTTTTTTTGTTTTTTTTTTGTTTTGTTTTTTTTTAAATTGCTGAGAAGTAATCTGCTTGATTTAAGAAAAGAATTTTGTGGAAACACATCACAGAATTGCTAGGCAGCAGACAACAAGGCTTGCGAAAGTGAGACCGAGTCAGCCTGAGTTTGCAACAGCAATGTCACCATGAGGCCAGAGAGCTCAGGGAATTGCATCTGTATGACCCAGAACTAGCCATTCTGGGTACTTTATCTCTTGTCCACAGCTCAGATTCCAAGAAGAGAGAGTGTGTGCATGAGCCATTTGTCTCAATGCACATTCCCTTTAGTTATAGAAGGTGCTGGGCTCCCGTCCTAGCAGACAGAATCCATGGAAAACTGGGGTGTCATTAGAGAAGGGGGAAATGGATGTTGAGAAGCCAAAAAAACACCGCCCCCCAAAAAACCCCTCCCATATGTTTACAACACTGGTTATTACTGAGACACTTGCATCAAGACATGTATAGAAATAGTTGCTTTGTTTACAATATCAAAATAGCCATTGTCACAACTGGACATAAAAAGAATGGGGACTTCAGGAGTTCTGTGTTTTCCTATTCTTTATCTTTTCCTTCTGCCAAATATCCCTTTGAACAAAGTACCAGTGATGTTTCTCTTATTACCAAAATCAGTGTTATTGGATAAAGCACAGAGAAGCTAGGCCATCACAGACATGCCAACGAGAGATGTCAAAGTCGTGCGTGTGTGTGTGTGTGCATGTGCATGAGCACATGAGTTTAATATTGGAAAAGAGCTTTGGGGATTACTACAAATATAAAAACATATATACATGTAGGCAGAACTTGGTAAGTAGTAACCACCCCTGTGTTCTACTCAGGGAGACCCTTTGCGTCTAAGTATTTTATCATCCCTGGCACCATTACCTGGCAAACAGGAAAAACTCCCAATAAAGGCTAAGGTGAGAGCAAGATGCAGCAACTCGTCTTTCAAGTTTGAGGAGGTGTCCTGACATCCTCCGAAACGTAACCGGAGAGGCTGTCATGGAAGTGGCAATTCACACGAGAGATGAGGGCAATGGCGACCCCAGCGAGGACTGCCGTTTGGCGACGCTGCCTTTGTTTCTGGGGCATTCAGCAGAGGGGAGGCTGCCATTTCCACCTGTGTGGGGTAACGGTGTACGCATGTGCGCTCCCCGCGGTGTGTCTGAGCGTCCCAACACCGTCAGGCTCGCCGGGGCCCTTCTCACTGCCGTACGACAGCTGGTCCCCGAAAGTTTTGTTCTTCGGTGGGAACTTTATCCCAAGAAAAAGCGGTACTCAAAATATTTAACCTCGGCTACAGCACAGACACTGACCAATCGGAATGCAGGCCAGCGGTAAACAGCCTTTAAATGCCCACCAGATGAAGGAATCGTCTCCAATCCAGGTGGTCAATAGCATGTATGTGATCAATCGCTCAATCCAGGTGGTCAACAGCATCTATGTGATCAATCACTCGGCCACTCTGCCACTGAGCCCCTTGAGTTCCCGGAGTCTCCGCCCCGAAGAACGACTTGGGATTCCACTTTTCTCAGTCCCAAGTAGGACAGGAAGCCAATCCTGCATCCGCCCCCGTTCTTGTAAGGTCGTTTGCCTGTGACCTAGTCCAGTTGTCGTGTCGGCCTAGGTGCTCTGGTACAGACACGGGAACTGGTCTGTCTCCTGAGAAAGATGACATAATCGTTTCCCAGGGACTCATGGCTCTGAAGAAAGGTTGGAGACGCAGGCCATGAAGCAGCGGCGACCCGAGGGGACCCAGCCAGTGGGCCAGGCGCACTGCTTAGGGAGCTGCGGGACCATGCCAGAGTGCTGCCGACACTGCACTTGGTGTCGCTCGGTCTGTGGGTGCCGTCTGAGTCGGGGGCACCTGATTGGCCGGAAGTGCTGGGGAACAGAGGGAGGAAGTAGCCTTCGTTTGGGCTTCTGCAGCTGCCAGCACAGCCATCCCCACGGCTCACACACTCGGGCGACCTCAAAGCATGCAAAGAGGGTTCAAAAGTTGGGGGTGGGGAGAGAAATAGAAAACGACACAAGAGAAATGCTCACCAAAGAAAAGTGAGACATGTTGGGACCGGGTCGGGACAGAAGGGCTTATCTGGAGAGGTCTCCTGGGGCTGCAGGTGTGTGGGGGACGAGTGTGGGGACAGCCTGACCTGCCAACCCTCTCTTCCCATCTAACTCAGGAAGCACTGAATTTGAATCAGGGACCTCTGAATCGTCGGTCAAATGCTTTACTCAGAAACAGCCAGTGTTGTGTAATAAGCATGTTTCAATTCTGAACTTTAATGCAGGGAATTGAGTTATTACTTCTGAGCTGTCACCACACCTAGCAGCACTGTGCCACTATGATCTGTCACCACTCTCCCATGCCCACGCCTTCCTCACCTGTCCCACGTTCTCCACCTCTACACACCTGGCCATTGCCTGTGCCCATAGCCCAGCCACTTAGCCACCTTCTCTCAGCCACTTTGAATTACTGGATGTGAGGGTGCAGGTTACCTGGGCAGTCCCACTGAGCCGGAATTTCTAGAAGGCAATCTATATTTTCAGTAAGGTCACTACGTGATTCTGACAGTCAAGCTGAGTAACCTCTGATTCAATGTATTCCTCCACCGTGTAAACTTCAAAGAGTACCCAACAAGAATTTCTAAAACTCAGTTAACGACAACACCACCATGACTTGCTCCCGGTAACAAGTCACTTGAGAAAGATGGCAGACGAAGGAAGAGTGATGATGAGGGTACCTTTAAGTAGGATGCTAAGTCAAGAGGGTCTTTTATCTGCATTTAGCAATAAAGCAAGCCGCCAGTAGGGGGCACCCGGATTTGAACCGGGGACCTGTTGATCTGCAGTCAAATGCTCTACCCCTGAGCTATACCCCCTAATGCTACAAAGAGCTCCTCCTTACTCTATTTCACCTGTCACCCAAGCAAGCTATCGTGCACAGTAAGTTATACTCACTTTTAATCAGCCTATGGAAACTGGCCTACTCATCGCTGACCGACCAGAGACCACTCTTCCCGCCATGAGTTCACCTTTCTCCAGGGACCCCTGGCTTGTCTAACAGGCAGTTTTCTACTCTGTAGCCACAATCTGAGTTCCTTCAATAAATGGAAGTCTCTTCCTCTCTCTTCACTCTGTGCCTGGTGGGCAGTGCAGGAGGGAAGGGGGAACAAGATGTAAGAATCATGGTTGAATTTGTCAGCTATTTCCACAATAATACTTCATAACAGATCATCCCCCCAAATCAGATACATGCAACAGTAAGCACTGATTCTCATGTTCACAAGTCATCGGCATAGATGCAAACGAGCAGATCTAGGCTGGGCTTGAGCTGGTGTCCTTGCTTCAAACTGTGGGTCCCTCTGTGCTTCCTTTCTCTGTGAGCTGGACCCAGGTCTGCTCCATGCCTGTTCTTTCTGGGGTCGGGCTGAAGGAACAGACGTTGGCAGGGAAGCTTTTCTCCCACAATAGTAGACTTGCCAAAAGTCAAGTCCAACGTCGTAAGCAGGTTTCAAGCCTCTGTTTATATCACGTGTGCTAACATCCCATTAGTCAAAGCAAGTCACAGGACCAAGCCCTGAGTCAAGGGCAGGGAACTCTATTCCACTTCTAATGGGAGGATCTGAAAAGTTTTGGGACAAAAGTCACAGAAAGAATAAGTGAAGAACTGGGGCCAAAAATGTAACAACCACGGTCTACCCTCTCGGTCATAATTATTTTAATCTCTCCCACATGCTAAATGTAGTCAGCTCTATCCCAAGGCACCCAAAACCTTATTCAATCAAAGACCAGGATCTGGTGATCTACATTTGATCCAGGTGAGGCTTCTCTTGACCCAGAGACATATGAACTTAAAAGGCAAGGTATCTACCTGCCACATACCTCAAATCCAGGGATGGTATGGGAGCAGACCTCTCATGTGTAGAGTACTGGAGGCCCAGGGGTCTTTTCATCTCCCAAACAGTCTCAAGTCTCTTTTAGTCCAGGCTGTTGATCCTCTGTCAATAAAGCTCCCTCAAGAAACATGTGGGTTTCCTGTGTATTTTATTCCATGTCATGAAAACCGTGACCACAGTTCTTTTTGACATATGCTCTCGCCCCAGCTCAATTATAAATATTTGGGCACTTCACGTTTCTGTGAGACCACATCCCTAATCTTTTTAGGAATGCTGTTGTCCAACTGAGAGAATATACTTGGCACAACCTTAATTCTTTGAGTGCTCTTGATAAAATGCATTAAAGCTTGATTTGCTCTGAGACTAGGTCTTACTGGAAGGCTCTGGATTTCATCTTTTTCCTAAAGTGATGTAATAATGGCATCACCTTTGTTTTGAAGAGAATGGTTGTATTTTTTCTGACTATGCAATTTTTGAGCTGTCTATGTTGCCTCTAAATTCTGATTACAGACCAGTAATTTCTCTTCTGAATTCAAATCTTTTTTTTTGTAGTCCCTAATCAAAAACAGCCTGTAAAAAACAGCTTGTGCATTCAACATTTAGCCTTGAACTATCCTACGCCCAATTCCGCAGGTATATTTGTTGTCTTGCAGGTTACCATGAGCCTCCTTGCCCTCGATAATAGTTCCCTTGCTATCTTCCCAGCTGATTGGAACGCTACCTTGCCACCCACTGCTTCATACAGTTTAGACTTTTGTTACAGCAGGAGCTCCCTTCTACATATCGATTTCTGTATTTGTCAGTCTTATTCACAATAATGCTGCATAACAAGCTACCCTGAAAGCCCAACACACAACAATAAGCATTTGTTCTCATGCCTACGGGTTTGCAGGTTGGCTGTGAATCAGCTGATATAGGATGGGTTTGGCTGGGTAGGTTGGACGCAAGCTGTGAGTCTAACTGGCCTTGGCTCTTCTCAGGGAGTTGGGCTCAGGGTTGGACTCTGGTCTATGCCAGGGGCCCAGGCTGGAGCTAAGCAGCTTACAGGGTGAGCGCAGCTCATGGTAACTGCAGAAGCGCCGGCGGGCAAACCCAACCTTGTAAGTGGATCTCAAGCCCCAGCCTGCATCACATCCAATAACATCCTGTTGGCCAAAACAAGTCACATGGTGGGCCAGTTATCAATGTATTGATTCTCAGCTCCAAATTTGCCCTTTAATTTCGGCTCCGGGATAGCCGACTGGGTTCTTGAAGCATTTCTCCTTAAAGTGAGCACAGTGCTAACAGTTGTCAGAAGAGAGCGCTGGATGTATGTCGCAGGCAAAGGGGGGCTTCTCTCCCAGTTCCTGTGGCAGGTTTTCGCTCTCACTCCCCCCTCCCCCGCTTCTGCTGCGTGGTTGCTCAGTGGTGCTGGTGTGTGTGATGGCACCTGGGGGTGCTCTGCCCCAGGCACACACCCAGAGAATGAAGACTCTTGGTGATCTAGCAGCCCCAACTAGACAGGTGACCCCACCTCAGCTCCCTCTCCACACCTGCCTGCAGCCTTGGCTTACTTCTGCCCAGAGCTCTGGTTCCCGTCCCCTCTGTGTGAGGACATTGCCCGCTCCAGGCCTCACATTCCCTGTGGCTCACTGTGCCCCCGAAGGTTGCCTCCTGCTTGCCTAGCAACTGTGAACAGGTGGGGTTGGGACAACCCAGTGGGTGTGCAACAACCATACCTATCCAATGAGGTCTGGATTCTAGCTTTGGGGGAAGGCTCCCCCTTCCAGATTTGTCCTTGCTTAGGTCCCTCACCCCAAGGGTTCCTTTAGAGTTTTCCTCGCACCTTTATAATTACACTCCTTTTATAGCACAATAATACTTTATATTAAACTTCCCCTGTTTAAGTGACTGTGTGACTTCTGTCTCCCGGTTGGCCCAGACTGATACATACGGCCCAGCCCAGAGAACACAAAAATGACCGAAGACATTGCTATTTAGCAGAATATGGTATCAGGGAAGCTATTTACCTATTTATGGCAATAAAGCAAGCCGCCAGCAGGGGGCACCCAGATTTGAACCGGGGACCTGTTGATCTGCAGTCAAACGCTCTACCCCTGAGCTATACCCCCTTTCGTGGAGAAAGCTCCTCCTTACCCCACTTCACCGGAGTTACCCAAACATTCCGTGGCGTACAGTAACTCCGATTCATTCCTGCCCATCCTATAAAACTGGCAGACCTAGCACAGACCGGCTATCCTGCTCTGGGAGAGTTCACCCACGAGTTCACCCTTCCATTTCCCAGAACCCCCTCATTTGTTTAATAGACACGTTTTCACTCTAGCCACAACCTCAAGGGCAGGCTCCGGGTAGAGTGGCACCGGATTTGAGAAGCCCATGCTCCCCCTTCCTTCTTTCCTTCCTCCCCCTGCTCGGCTTGACCTACCCCCTTCTCCCGCCTCCCCCTCCTCATCCTCCTGGCTGGCTTCTTCACATGTCGCAATGTCCGCTCTTTCCCCTTCTCCCGGGCCTAGCCCCTGCTTGAGGCCGGCTCCTAAGGGCTTGGCTCAACTCAGGGGAGCCAGCCCCTGAGGGCGGCAGCCCCTGAATCCCGGGCAGCACAACCGAGGAAGCTAGGGCGAGGCCTCGGGGCCTGACCCACCCAGCCCTGGTCTGGGGTCTAAAGTCTCTTTCCCTCTGCCCATAGGGGAGAGCCCAGCCCCTGTACACGTCCGTTTTCCTGGGCAGACCTCCACCCACACAGTGAGGACACACACCAGGCTTTCCTGAAAGGCACCAGGCCCTAAAGACACCAAAGATTTAGAGGAAGGACAGTAACCTCAGGGGTATGTCCCATGGCATCAAAGACCTGTGAGATCCACTAGAGGGAGACACAAAGGGCACAGAGCTATGCCATGGAAGATCCGAGCAAAAGTGTGTGTGTGGGGAGGGATTCTTTTCTCATTCCTGTGCAGTTTACTTATATCATTACTTTGTTATGCAGGTAACACTTCACTTTAAAAATATCATCTAAATTCTAAGCAAGGTATACTCCAGTGAGATCAAAACACCCCTCCGCCGCGTTTCCAGTGCGATCAGCCTGCCACCATGTTGCTGGCTGCTCACCCAGCCTATAAAACAGCGTCTTTTCATTAGGAGATGCAACTGGAAAGTCATGCACCCTTCCCTTTTAGCAGCCGGGTTCCCCCAGGTGAGGCAAAGTCCAGTCGGCGAGCCAGTTTCTGGCCTCCAGGCCTGAAGTTTTGGCCCTTGTTCCTGAGTCCACTGAATAAGCCCTGGGCAGGGTGTGAAGATTCCACTCTTTTCTAATCAGTGTCCTACTGTTAGATAGGACAACGGGTCCCAGGGTCTGGGAAGTTCTTCCTACTGCTATTCTTGCTAAGTATTAAAATGTAGTACAGTATTTTGCAGCCGCTGCTGTAACCTCATGATAAGTTTAGCCAACTGCAAAGAAGAAATCAACATGTAATTAACCAAGTAGTATATGAAAGCAATGGCTAAACCTCCCTTTGGGGAGACAAAGATTTAGATGTGAATCTTGTCTCCTCTACCTGCTGTAAGTAAGTAAAACTACCTAACAACAACCACTTCTCATTCTTGAAAAGAACACCCCAAGAGCGAACCCCTTGAATTCGGTAACACAATCTTCCACATGAGACTTAAGGATACCGTGAAGTGAACTGACATTATAATTCAGCAACCCACAGGATCAAACTCTACTTTTGGTTTGAGCTTTTTTTTTTTTTCCAGTTTATTCAGTGGTAAAAGATAAGGCTCTCTACACTTGACTTTGGCTAGAGTAGAAGGTTTACACACTCAAGCTCCATGTTCTTCTTGGAGTTCCAGTGTCAATAGAATTAGCCACTCTACAGCGCCTCCTGGTGTTCTACCGTAATAGGACACCAAGGCCTGGCTCTCGCTGGGAACGTCATTCCAGGTGACCCAGGCAACATTCAACTCACCTGCTTTGTCATCGTGTGTCAGGGACTGCCAGGTTCCAATTCCCAAATAACTAGCCAGATGTTCACTGCCTTTCGCCCCTGAAAAGCCAGATAACCACTGCCATCTTCCCCTCACTTCCCGCATCCCCACTCCTGCCTGGGAGCAATTTCACACTCTCGGCATTCTGTCTCAAAAATAAAAACTGACAATGGCTAATTGTCATTGTTGGCAGAATGTCGAAAATCTCATGGCAGCAAAGGAACCCTGGGGCTCTATATTCGACGATGGGCAGGATTAAAGGGGTGCCAGGCGGTCAGACCCACGCGGATGCCCCACTGGACACTGGCTGCAGCCATCAGCCCCACTGCCAGTGCCAGAGCTCTGGCTCCCCGGGAATAAATTCCAAACCTTCCTGCTTCTATGTACGTCATTCCACATTCCGAGTCTCAACCAGGTACATGTGATGGGCTGAGCTTAGAGCACCGCGAGGGCTTTTGGGAGGATAAAATCCAGTTCTTTTGGCTTTGGTAGCATAGTTAGGTCCTAGCTTCCGCCAGAATCATAAACAGCTGTGGATTCCCCAAAAGAAAGGAATTTCAAGTGTTGGGGGTGTAAGAAAGAATAAAGAATGCTTGAGGTCATGTGGCTCTGCCAGGGCTGGGGAGGTGGGCTGGCCTGGTCTGTCTCTTCTCTCCTCCTTTCTTGCAGGAAGATTCGGTTGGCTGGAATGCCACCACCAAGTCTGAATAAAAATGACTGCAGGCCCATACAGTAGAATATTATTCAGTGGTGAAAAGAAATGAGCTTTCAAGACATGGAGACCTTAAATTGCTAATTGAAAGAAGCTATGCTGGAAAGGCTACATGCTATATGCTTCCAGATGTATGATGTTCTAGAAAAGGCAAAATTATGGAGACAGTAAAAAAAAAAAAAGATCAGTTGTTGTCAGGGATTCAGGGAGAGGGAGAGCGGGATGAATAGGTATAGCAGGGTGCATTTTTAGGGTGTGAAACTATTCCACATGCTACTGTAATGGTGGGTACATGACATAATATATTTGTCAAAATGAAACCGACATCGAATCATAAAAGACTAGATATACTAGAATTTAGCTTTTAGTTAAAATGATAAAATTAGCCCTTTTAAGATTTGCAGCTGCCCTGGCTGTCATGAAGCGGCCTGTAGTTTAAAATTAAGAAAGAATGTTAGTCATATCCTGGGGGAATTGCCTATAAAGCAAGTTCCAGAAAAGAATATAAAAGTATACTTTGCTTAAGATAATAGAAGAATGTGCCTGTTAAGCATAAGATGTAATAAGATGTATAGCTCTGTTTTTCCTAACAAACAATAACTGAGGTCCTGAGATGTATAGATAGGTGTGTTTTTCTGCTCTTAAGATAACATCACTGACCCAAGATACCAAGATGTCTTGCAGAACTTCGGTTTGTTTGCAAGCAGGAAGACCACTGGCCACAGTCACAAAGATACCAACAGAATGTCGCCAGGAACTAAATAAGTAGAGAAAATCCTGAAGCGTGCACAAGAACAGAGCACTCAACACAGCCCACGACTCTGAATCTCATAGTCATGATTTTTTGCCTTTAAAAATCATTTATCACAAGCCATCGGAGAGTTCCGATTTTAAGTAATAACTTCCTGTTTTCTTTACTTGAAGCCCTGCAAATAAAGCGGCTTTAATTTCTCCACTGCAAATCTTAGCATTTAGTGTTTGGCTTTGATGCGCATTGGGCGGATGGATCTTCGTTGGTTCCCTTTAAAAAAGAAAACAAAACCATAAAACTGTACAACTCAAAGGGAGGAACTTAAAGTAAACTATAGACTTTGGTTAATAATAATGTATCAGTATTTGTTCACAAGTTTTAATGAACGTACCGTGCTAATTCAAGATGTTAATAATGGGAGAAACTGGGGAAGTGGGGATAAGAGAACGCTGTAATTTCTGTTGAATTTTCTGGCAAACCTAAAACTGCTCTAGAAAATAGTCTATAAATATTTTGTTTTATAACAGCAGGTAGGGGCTACCTGGATTATGAGTCAGAGACTACATGATCCGTGTTCCAATGGTCCACGGATGAGCCCCTGTTGGAATCTAAAAGGCGCCTTTTCACCCAGCAGCGGTACCCGGAACTCTAACGCAACAAGTCACCGACGTTTTCCGTGCTCTTCCATAAACCTAGGAGGTCTCACTGGGCCTCCTGACTATGAACTTGGGTTGACCGAACACACACATCCATCACAGAGTCAAGACAAAACCTCTAATTCTAGAAGGCGAATTTTTCCAACAAACCACTTCCTGAGTCAAAAGATGACATGACCCCTTCTTTCTCCTTTCACTTCTTGAAGTTGGCCAAATTTTAAGACCCTAGGGACACACAAAAGCAGGGTCGCTGATTTGGTGGCTGATAAGGGTTACAGGGACCACTTCTGTAGGTGCAGGGTGGAAAGAAAACCGGTAGGGGGCACCCGGATTTGAACCAGGGACCTGTTGATCTGCAGTCAAACGCTCTACCCCTGAGCTATACCCCCACACCAATATCCAGCTCCAAAATAGCATCATTTGACTATGTTGCAATGTCCAGGTAGCCTAGTACATTGTAATTGCTATTCATTCTCAACTGGTGAGAACCTGCAGAACTGCATCACTTAGAGTCACGTCCTCTAGTCACCAACCTCCCCTTCGTTTCCCACAGAATTGCTCACTTCTTGATGGACGACTTCTCTACAGACTATACTTCACTTGGGGCTGGGTTTTGATTCCTCTATGAGAAACTAGTTATCGCTCATCCATCTGCTTTTTGTCCTGTGGGTTTATACCTTTTCCATTGCTTCATTATAATCAGGAAAACGTTATTTAAAAATGTTGTGTATTTAAGTGAAAATATACACATAAATAAAGTAAGGTAAAATTAAATAGATCTGACAGATGGATCTTTATTTTAGAAGGAAAAAATCCAGATTTTCCCCCATCAGAAGTAAAAAACTATTATTAGAAAAATTAAGTATACATGTTAAAAAGGACTGGGTAACCACTCAAAAATGTCACTTTGAAACCAGTGGGAGAAAAGTAGGGGTGGGGATGGATAAAGAAAATAAATCAATCCGAAAGAAAATAATAAAAAGAGTAAAGAAGAAAGTGTAGGAGAAGCAAAAAAGAAAAGAAGGAAATGGAAAAAGTAAAATAATAGGATAAGTTCAAATCCATCAGTAATGACAAGATATCCTGAAAACATAAAAATAAATTTTGAAAATAAAGTGATTAAAATGAATATCAAAAAAATATTAACCAGAAGAAATATTTACATAAGAAAAAATTTGTTTAAAGCAAAAAAATCATTAATAGGAATAGAAGGATTTTACATTATAATAAAAGGAACCATTTTTCAATGTATAACAATAATACAATTTTTCAATGTATAACAATAAATATTTAAAGCAAAACTTGAAAAATTGGACGATAATGATAAATCCATAATCACTGGGAGATTTTGACATGCCTCTCTCTGAAACAAATATATCAATTAGGTAAAAAGGTTAGTAAGGCTAAAGGATGTTTAAATAACTAAATAAAATTAATAAAGATGTATATTATACATGTATATTTTTACATACAAAAATATTTCACATGCTAGAGAGAGAATATCTTTAAAGAGAGAGTGCAAACAAGAACTTCAACGAATAAATATAGCAAACACTGTTTTAAAGCACTTACAGAATATTTGTAGAAACTGATCAAGTGCTAAGACAGCAAAAAAGCCTGAAAAAATGCTCAGGAATCATTATCACACAAACATTAGGAAATTCTAATATAATGATATAAAAACTCCACATATATTTGGAAACAAGATACACCACCTAATAATTCATAGGTTAAAGAAAAAAATCATATTGAAAATTACAATATGATTAGAAATAAATAAAAGAAAAGCACTATATATGAAAGACTTCTTTAAAGCACTATTCAAATGGATATATTTGACCAAGAAAAAAAAATAATGAGCTGATCATTCAACTTAAGATTATAGAAAAATAACAGAATAAAGAATGAAAATGCTAGAAAATAAAAGATAAAAAGAGCAATTAATAAAACAGATACCTAGAAAACAACAAAGAAGAACAAATAAAAGTTAGTTTCTTGACACAATTTATAAATTAGACAAAGTTCTGTCAAACCAATTAAGAAAAAGACAGAACACACAAATAAACAAGAATAAAGAAGAAAAATGGATATAAATACAGATAATGTAGAGATTTTTAAAATCATGAGATACCATAATTAAGATTATAACAATTATAAAAACTTAGATGAAATGCACATTTTTAAAAGAAATTAAATAAATAATCAAAATTTTCCATTCAAAAAATGGAAAAAACTAAGATGACTTTATAGATGATTTCTATACAACTTTCCAGGAACAGATCATTACTCTCTCTTCCAGAAAAATCAAAATTTTCTGAAATTTTTTTCAATTCATAAGGCTAGTATAACATCATCTCCAAAGTCAGAGAAAATGCAAGAAAACAGATGAATTTCACTTAAAAAATAAATACAATATCTTCAATTAAATACCAGCAAATTGAATCTAACAGTGTTTAAAAAAAATAACTATTACCAAGGAGAATTTTTTCTAGGAATTTAAGGATTGTTCCACATTAGAAACCCAATTTATGAAAGTATTAAAAAATTGATTTCTGCAATCTATCACATTAACATATTACAGAAGAATGTGTGTTAATAGATATCTCAACAGATAAGGATAAAGGTGATAAAATTCAATATCTAATCATGCTTTAAAAACTCATAATGAATTCAGAATAGAAATAAATTTCCTTACTCTGATAAGTAGAATCTACTATAAACCTCCCACAAATAAAATACATGAGAAGCAGTCCTGTTAAATTCAGAAACGAGGATGCTAATTATCACCCTTACTATTCAATATTGTATTGGGGATCCTAGCCTCTATAAAGAAAGAAAGGAAGGAAGGGAGGGAGGGAGGGAAGGAGAAAGGGAGGGAGGGAGGAAGAAAAGAAGAAAGGAAGGAAGGAAAGGGAAGGGAAGGGAAAGGAAGGGAAGGGAAGGAATGAGGGAGGGAAGAAGGAAGGAAAGAAGGAAAAGGAAGAGAGGAAGGAAGGATGGAAGGAAGATAGGAAGGAAGGAAAGAAAGAAAAGAAAGAATGGAAAAGAGACCAACTGTCCTTATTTGCAGATATTATGTTTGCCAACAGTATAAGTAGAGAAAAATTATTAGAACCAACGACACAGTTCATCTAGATTGCTCAATGTAAAATCAACAAACAAAAATGAATGTTGTTCCTCATATACCAGCAATAATCAGCTAGATAATGAATTAGGGTAAAAATTTTATTAACAATAACAAATTTCATAAAGTAACTAGAAATAAAGTAATACATGTTCAAATTTCTTATTGACAAAATAATAAAATATTACTGAAAGATAAAGGAAACCAGAATTAATGGAGATACACCATATTCATGGATAGGTAACTCAATATTAGAAGGATGTCAGTCCCCTGCAGTTCAATCATTTGGTTCAATATAATATCAGCAAAGGTTGAAAAAGACTTTAGTAGAACTTGAAAAAATAGGTTTAAGACGAGCTGGAACAATTTAAGATATGAAAACAAGAAGATAGGACCTGTCCTACCTCATGGCAAGACTTACAAAGTGAATATAATTAAACCAGTGAGCATAGGAATAGACAAATGAATGTAACAGGACGTGTGACCTATGCATATGTGGGCACTTGATATATGAAAGGGTGACTAATGGTCAGTTTTATGTGTCGACTTGGGTGGAATGAGGGATGCTCAGAGAGCTGGTAAAACGTCACTTCTGGATGTGTCTGTGAGGTTGTTTCCGGCAGAGATGAGTGTTTGAATTGGTAGACTGAATGAAGGAGACAGCACTCACCAGTGACGGGCATCATCTAAACCTCCGAGGGCCCAGCAGAACACACAGGATACCCATTTTCTCCTGCCTCGGCACATCGGTGCTCTTGGTTCTCTGGCATTCTGACTCAGACTGGGACTCACACTATTGGGTCCCCAGGTTGTCAGACCTCCGGTCCAGAAGGAACCACACTACTTTGCTTTCCTGGGCCTGCAGCCTGCAGAAGACGGACAAGGGACTTCTCAGCCTCCACCATCGGTGAGCCAGTTCCTCCGAATTAATAAATCTCTCCTCACCTATGTATATGTTCTGTTTCTCTAGAGAACACTCATTATATGTCCTAATTTTCTTGAGACAATCTCAGTTTATGCTAGTGGTCCCAGCACAAATGGGAATAACATTCCCTTTCACTCTCAAAAGTTTCCTGGTTGGGTGACAAATGCATGGTGCCCCCTACACATGATGAAAGTGGAGCTACAAAGTAGCAGGCGAAATACCAAATTGTTCAACAAATGGTACCGAAATAAGTGGTTTTCCATAAAAAAAAAAAAATCCTTATACAGAATGGTAGATTCTAGATGAATTAAAGACCTAAACGTGGGGGGAAAAAATCTTAAAAATTCTTTGAATTAAAAATAGGAGACTATAATCTCAGAGAAGAAAAGGATTTCTTAAACGACACAAAAAAAGACTACTTTTAAAAGGATAGATCAAATTGTCTTCAGAATAAAAAGTAAAATACAATATTTTAAAATGAGGGAACAATTGTTTCTTGTGGTGAGAGGCATGATATCATTTACAGTTTTTCACCAAATTATCTTTACCTGGCTTAATGACAACTAGCTTGGACCATAGGTCCAATTTCCACACCTGGGGAGTTCATTTCATATTTCTTATTTCTCCCTAAGTTATGACAACGTCAAGGCCAGAAGTCACTGTAGCAAGTGCTTGGCGCTCCTGGCAGATAGTGATGGGCATTCAAATTTCCGCTTTCAGCACTAACCTGAGCATTACCCTTCAGTCTGGGATTATCTCAACATGGGGACAGCCGTGAGAGGATTTCTCATCAATTTTTTGGCTTTCAAAGGTATTTCTTTAGATTCTTTTATAGGATTTGGATGTAGTTTTTAAATATGCCTAGTCATACACCATTCACTACTGTGCATGAAGAAAATCACCATGCATTGGGAAGAAGCTAAACACACCTATTAAATTCCGTGTGCTACAGACAGGGCTTCCTAACCAAACAACAAAAAACCATGATACTGAAGTGACAGAGCCTGGGTATTCAAAAGACACGACACCTGAGATAGTCCACCTGAGCCCTCCCTCTCAGTGTCAGAGGAATGGCCCTTACTGGCATTTTGAGGAATTGTTTTTATCCTTATCTCATTTCCAAAACTCATGCAAGCACTCTTGATAGCCAATATACGTCACTGTGGAGACGCAGAATCACGCATTCGCTTCCCATTTCTTTAGCCAGGATGCTAAAATGATGTCTATTTAGTAGCTGTCATTTTATCAATGATAATTTTTGCTATTTCCTTCCACAGTGATCAAGATTTATTTTTTCCCTCCGAATGAAGCGGCACGGGGATTAGCATTCAGGGACAAGCTCTTCTGTATGGCGCTGCCTGTCTTTGTTGCATGCAGCTGGGCAAGGCAGAGCTGACCCCAACACTCCCTGTCTTCACGGCTCATCAGATGAGTGTTAATCAAAGGAAAGGTGTCTTTTCCGGTGGCAGGGCTTGTCAGTGATGAACAGAATAAAGAGTAGAGAGGCACTTTCCCCCATCTGTACACACATATGCCGAGGGCTGATTCAGACTCTGCGCATCCATAATTTCACCCAGAATTAAGAAAGGATTTCTTAACCCACACACAGAAGAGTCATTGTTCTGCCACAGTGCAATCTGAAAAGCAACAGACAACACTTTTTCTGTTTTCTCTCTCTCCTTCATATCCATCATTAATTATACACCTGGTTTGCCATCGTCTTGTCAATAGTGTGATTTATAAAGAATTTTGCTATCCCTGTGTTAGATAGGACAAGGCTCTCAAGCTCTAGGCTTTCTTACTAAATGCTATTCTTGCTAAATGTTAAAATATAGCATAGTATTTTGCAGATGCAGCTGTAACCCACTGAGCTTGACTGGAACCCAACAAGAGGCAAAAGAAGAAATCAACATGTAATTAACCAAATCAGGATAAGTTTACCCAACTGCAAGGAAGAAATCAACATGTAATTAACCAAATAGTGTATGAAAGCAATGGCTAAGCCTTCCCTCTTAGAGCCAGTTTGGATGTGAATCTTCTGTCTCCTTTACTTGCTGCAAATAAATAAAACTATGTAAGGACGATCACACCTCCTGAACAGAACACCCCAAGCAGCAAACCCATGAGTTTGTCAATAGCTGGAATACAGAGCATCCACTCTTGGCCCCTTCCCATCTATTCTCTGCACTGTAGTCAGAGAAATCCGAGGCTGCCTTCCTGCCCCCGTTTCCATGAGATATTGCTGGTTCTAGTAGTAAATTCTTCCTCTTTTGGCTTCAGCCATCAGCAGGTAGTTTTTATTACTTGCCACACAGTTTACCACCGAGCGAGACGGCTCTGACTTGGCAGGTTTCTATGGAGAGGTCGAAGACAGGAGGGAGAGCTTGGGGTTGCAAAGACCTTCCTGAAGTGGGGAGGGAGCGTGAATGGACGGGCTTATCTTTAAGAAAGAAAGGACAACAGAGGAGAGGGCAATGTGGAGTGTGGATGGGTGAGGACATGCAAACCTTTGGAATGTGGGGCATGAGGAAGCTGAGGCCAAGAACAGGGTTTGATTTCGTCATTGTTCTATCCCAGGGACTAGCACATCTGGTGCATGATAGATACTTGAATGATAGTTAAATGAACAAGGTAAGGTCCATAGGCTCTGGGGTTTTTTGCTGTTTTTTTTTTTTTGCAGAAGAGGAATAGATGAAAACAAACTATGTGCCAGGTGTGTAATTTCTCTGGGGTAATTTCCTGTTGTGGGACGATCCGGTTCAGTTAGTGCCTCTAAGCTTCTGCTGGCCACGTCTGTATCTCCCCCCAGCCACCACGGCCTCATAGGCACCTTGTCCTCAGGAGGTCCACACCCACAGTCTTCCTCCTCCTCTTCTGTGCCGGTGAGTGGTACTGTCAGCTCTCCAGATCCCCAAGCCAGACACTTGGGAGTGACCCCAGACACCCTATACTCACTTCTTAATAGTCGCTCCAGGTCGGGCCTTGCACCGCGTAGGCCTAAGCTGCAGATGTCTCGGTCAGCATTCCCCCCAGTGCCTGGCCAAGTTCTCCACTGCCATTCCCTCCCATACTCATCCCTCCTCTGGAATGCTCCCCCTCCGGCCAGGCCCACCCCTCTAGCCTCAGCTCCCCAGCCCCTCCCCATGCGGCCCCCAGGCAGCACGAGCCTCCTTCCTGCTGGAACAGGCCCTCTACTCCATCAGACAGCAGTTAGTCGTCTACTGGTTTGCCCGCCCACTAGGGAATATGGAGCTGGTATTATTCACCCTCAGAACCCAGTGCAGGTTCTGGCGGACGGTAAATGCTTAGAGATGCTCGTTTCATGAACATGTGCCCGTCTAATCTCCTTGTACTGCACTGAAATTCAGCTTCTGCTCAGTGTCCCACAGTGCTCAGTGCGTAGCAGGACCTTAAGAAAGGGAAGTTGAGTAGAAGAAGCTCTAAGAAACCTCCCCAAATCAAAAACGCTCAGATGCATCTAGGAGGAAAACTTCAGGTTTCTGTGTCTCAACCTAGAGACTCTCCTTTGTGGGGACAAAGAACCCTCTCGTCTTCTGTTTCCTCACCTGTAACATAGGAATAATAATACAACCCCCCCATCCCTGGAGCTAGTTTTCTGAGACAAACTGCGCTTTTCAGCTCACATGGGCCTGCTCCAGATGGCAGTGTGGACCTCCTCCTTCGTTCGCTTGAACAACATTTCCCCATAAAGGGGACCAGGGTAGAAGGCTTCTTGAGTTTTAGCTTCCTAAATCATAAAATGGAAAGAGGGCGAACCGAGGACAAAGACACCGTCCCAGCGGTCCCAGGCAGACACTGGGAGGAAAGGGAGAGGGACCCCAGCACACTGGGCTGCTGTGGAACGTGCAGAAGAGGCAACAGTGAACAGATGCCTTGGGTGTGGCTGCCACTGTGGAAGGGCCTGGTCTCAGATGTGTGTTGGTCTCCAGGGCAGTGGTTCTTAAATGGTGGCCCGGATCAGCAGCAGCAGCATTACCTGAGAACTTATTAATCAGAAACATTTAGGGTGGGAACCAGTCGCCTGTGTTTCAATAAGTTCTCCAAATGATACTGATGCACCCTAAAATTAAGGACCACTGGTCTAGAGCAGACTTCAGAGGATGAGCACTTTGACGGCGGTCCTTGGTTTTAATGCTGGCTCTCCCCACCAGCTCTGGCTGGGCCCGGGACTAGGGCTAGAAATCCCGTCTAACCCCATCCTTGGGTGTTTCAGTACCCGAGTCTTCCTGCAGGTGACGCAAAAGAAAGCGGATGGAGATCTATGACAGGTGATTCTCAAAGTGGGGTTTTGCAGCTCCATAAGGAGCTTGTTCCTAACCCCAGATCATATCTGCATGTTTGACAAGCACTCAAGAAGATTCCCGAGTACAGGAAATCTGAGGATAGGCCCGAGGGGTCCAGTCCATGCACGAGGTCAAATCCTGGTGTCCCACAGTAGCTTTTCCTGGTGGTCTGTGAGCTGTGTGGCACATTCACGTTCTGCTAAGCCCACATTCTAGTCCCTATGATCATCTCGAGTCTGCTTAAGTCTATTCAGATGGCTCCAGTTATGTAGCCCTTACATACTTTGACTGATGGAAGGTAGAGACAAGAGGAAGATAAGACAGTCATTGGCTTAGTAGTAGGGTAGTAAACCCAAAGTCAGGAAGAGTAGATTCAAGTCCTGATTCTAGCAATAAGGAGCTCAGTAGCCTTAAATCTGTTTTCAGATGTCCACTGTGAAGGGCACAGACTAGTGACTCTGAAGCGCCTTCCAGCTATAAACGTCAGGACCAGTGCTTTTCTAGGAAGGGCAGGCAAGCAGCTACAGCTAAGGGAGCCTGTTTCGCATCAGAGAGAGAGAATTGCAGTGAGGCAGGCTTGGCAGCTTCCAGGAGGCCCAGCCCAAATGAACATCAGTGGCAAAAATTTATAGGCATACTGGGCATGGCCACACAGGAGAAAGGTATTACTGAGGACCCAGCTTCTGTCAGGGGGTATAGCTCAGGGGTAGAGCATTTGACTGCAGATCAAGAGGTCCCCGGTTCAAATCCGGGTGCCCCCTGCTGACTTCAACCCCCTCTCACTAGAGCTAGGGTTGGTTTTTCAGCTCCTGATACTGAGCTTTTCCAAATCTGGGAGAAAGTCAAGGGTAACTTCTGTCACTGAGCACCACAGTCCTAGAGTGATAGGTTTCTCCAACTCAGACTTTATTTCACTTACCACAGGTCTTATTCTATAAAGGCTGGTTTAGATTCACTTTTCTACATATTTTCATTGCCCCCAGTCAGTAGTGTGTTGGTAAATGTTTTTAAGAACCAGCTCTTGGGGGAGGGGTATCACTGATTTTTACTGTTTCTTAATTTCATGGTGTAAATAATCTCACCAAGGCCAATGACAAACTACAAACATAAGATCACTGAATATGGAGGTGGGAAGACATGCTCACAAGAGATTCTCTGGTGTGAGCCTGCTCAAGCACGCCACTGTCCCTAAATCCATCTTCCCTGTAGAGGCATGGCTCTTTGACCTCCACTCTATCCTAACAATGCTTACTGACATCAGAGCAGTGGCTAGCACCCATCTGTTCATCCGTGAAACCACCCTTTTGATCAAGATGTATTTGATTCCTACTCAATGCCAGACACAGGAAAGAGAGAGAGCTGAGAAAGAACTCTGTTGCAAAACAGACAAACCACACAGAATTCCGCTGATTAAACTTGACTTTTGATGAGCTCACAATTCAAAATAACAAAATATATGATGAATCAGTCTACCATGAGTGAAAGCTGTCAGATGAAATACAGAATAGCAGAGAGTAGAATTATCAGATAAATACTAAAAGGTAAGTATGGTTAAAATAATTAAAGACATAAGGAATTGAATATATGAGAACACGTGATTTCTTAAAAAGATGAAGCAGATTCATTTAAAATAAAAAATACAATAACTGAAGTTAACAGTATAACAGCAGATTAGAGAGAGAAAGAAGAGAGATTTGGGAGTGAAATAGAATGTAAATCTACCAAACAGAATATAAAACTATCTAGAATGAAACGCAAAGGTCTAAAAAAAATGCAAAACATAAAAAAGTGGCTAAGAGAGGCAGAGGATAGAATGAAGGGTTCTGAAAATGTTCACATATGAATTCTACAAAGAGGAAATATAAAGGGAGAAAGGCAATGTTAAATGATAAAATGGCTGTTTTTCAGACTTGTATAAAGACATGATACCTCAGAATTAGGAATCATGAGTTCTATGAAAGATAAATAAAAATAAGTTCACACCTATGCACATTGCAGTGAAACTTCATAATACCATAGATGACGGGATGATCTTAAAAGCAGCCAGACAGAAAAGACAAATCAAATGCAAAGGAATAATAACGAGACTGACAGCAGACTTTTCTATAGAAGCAACGAGAGTCAGAAGACAATGGAATAAAATATGAAAAGTGCAAAAGACAAGAACATAATTTAGAATTCACTGCTCAGTTTAAATATAATTCAGGTGTGAGTGAAAAATAAGATATTTTCATATAACTGAAAGCATTTACTTCTAACATATCCTTGCTGAAAGAACTTTAAAAAGTCATACTTCAGAGAGAAAAACACTGAACCCAGAGGGGGGAGGAGGAGACAAGGAAAAAATTGTAAAGAAAGACACTACAGTCATGTGCCGCTTAACAATGGGGATATATTTCTAGAAAGGCTTCATTGGGTGATTTTGTCACTGCGTGAACCTCACAGAGCGCACTTATACAAACCTAGATGGCATAGCCTACTACATTCCCAGGCTATATGGTATAGCCTATTGCTCCTAGGCTATGAGCCTGTACATAATGTTACTGTACAAAACAACACGAGATTAAATCAAGCACAGGAGAAATAGATGCGATCGAGAGATGGGGTGAACACAAGATGTATGAGGCTGCTGCTGGTGGAACATAGCATAGTTTCACAGCAAACTTAAAAAAAAAGTACAGAGCATATACTCTAATGATAACAGGTATAGTATAGTAAATACATAAACCAGTAACATAGTCGTTTAAACCAGTGACGTAGTCGTTTATTATCATTATCAAGTATTATGCACTGTACATAACTGGATGTTCTGTACTTCGATATGACTGGCAGTGCAGTAGGTTTGTTTATATCAGCATCACCACAAACACGTGGGTGACGTTACAATGGCTACAATGCCACTAAGCGATAGGAATTTTTCAGCTCTATTATATGTTATGGGACCACTGTCATATATGTGGTCCATCGTTAACTGAAATGTCATTATGTGGCACAGTGGCACATGACTGTAGTGAGCACACTGGTAAATCTAAACAGCATAGGTATATATATGTATACATGTATATATATATGTATACACACACACACATATATATACACACACTCATCTGTGTGTGTGTGTGTGTGTACACACACATATGAGAGAGAGAGTTGGGGAAGGCTTAAAAACAAGATTTAACTAGAAAGACAACAATTACACATAAAACAGAAATAGAATTATGTGATTAAACTAATTTACAAAAGTTCTATTTTTGTGGAGTGTGTAAAATTTTAAAGAGGAACCCCAAAAGCATAGAAAAGGAAGGCATAAATTTCAAATCAGTATTTTAAAAAACTGAATAAAGAAAAATCAATCAATCCAATTGAAGGAAAGGATGGAGAAAAAGGCACAGAAAAAAACTAGAATCAATAAAAGCACAAAATAAGATGGTAGAAATTAATAAATATATATTGTCATATATTACATAAAAATATAGTCATGACAGATGCAAATGGATTATTTTCCAATCAAGATAGAGACTGTCATATTAGATTAAACAACAACAAAATCTAACTACATGCTCTTATGAAACACACATGTGAAACATAAATATACAGAAAGTTTGAAAGTAAAAAGATGGGAAAAGATATATCAAACAAATGTTAACCAAAAATAAAGTTAGTGTAGCTATATAAATATCAGACAAAATGCATTATAGATTAAAAGTATTATTAGGGTAATGAGGATTACTGTAAAACAATAAAGTGAATACTTATCCAGGAAAATAAAATTCTAGACACATATATACAATCTCAAGATATATAAAGCAAAAATTGTCAGAAATACATGGAGAAATCTGACGAATGTGAAATCTTGATAGATTTTAATACATCTTTCTCAGTAACAGAGAGACCAAAAAGGCAAAATATATAGAAGACATAAATAACACAATCAATAAGCTTGATTCAATAACTAGATCCTTACAACCAACATTAGAATACACATACTCCTGTGAAGCAAACACGGAACATTTCCAAACATTTATTGCATACTTGGCCACAAAGCAAGTCTCGGAAAATCCAAAAAAAAATCAACAGCACATCCTACATTATCTTACAAGGCAAAACTCAATAACAAAAAGATAACTTTAAAAAAGACCTACACATTTGAAAGCTAAAAAGCACTTTTTAATAACCTCACAGATAGAAAAAAAATGAAAATCAGAAAATATTTTAAATGTTTAAATACTTTAAATATTTAAATTAATTGCAACCATTTCCACATGAGGAGCAGACAGTACTATTTATATTTAGAGGAAGCTAGCTAATTTGGGAAAACTGTAGCTGGCTGGTTCATCAAAAGCCAATTCATAGAATGACCAGATAGCCAAAGCCAACTATATTGAAAGTTAAACCACTGAATATCAGTTAGCCGAAAAAACAATTTGAATTATTGAGAATATTTTAAAAATTTGTTCTATCTGCACTCCTGCCTTTGTCCCTGTCCAGAAATGTCAAATAAACACTTTAAACTGAATTTATGACAGTTCTCCAAGATTATTTTGCAATGCAGGTACAGAGGAAGAGATGGATGCAGGAATGGGGTAAGTTAAGGAATTTTAAGTCAGGGATTCTGAGACCAAGGGTGGGGTGTAGAGAGGAGCTGAGAGAAGCCACAAGTTACTGCGAGGCCGACCTCAGTGAAAAGGTGGACACAGGCTCAAAGCACAGGCTAGGTACTTACCACAAAGTCCTCTGGCCTTTGGGGATCCTGAGATCAGATGTTGACTTTTAAGTTTTACTCTTCCATGTCGTGAAATCTTTGTGATATCTTTAAATCCTCCTACAGTCAGCCACACACACCGGTTCTGTGTCAATGATTCCTTAGGTATTATCCATAGAAGTTTACTGCTACCAGTCTAATGTCAAGAGGAGGCCCCAATCTGGAATGAGGAAAGAGGAGAAACTTTATTCAGATGAACAGTGAGCAAACTGGGGAAACACAGTCTCAGGTGGAAACTGCAGACAGAAGGGAAGCCACCTTTTATAAAATTCCCACCCTGGTTCCTGATTGGTCCATTTTTATGCAAACGAGGCGCCCAAATCTGCACAGCGTAATTGCTCCAAATAGTCCTGATTGGTTGAAGTCACCTATTTTGATTGTTCTGTAAAGATGGGCAAATGAGGATACAGCTGCACAGTTCTGATTGGATGGGCAGGTCTCAGCCCATTGGTCAGAGGATTCCAGCAACTCCTTCAAAAGGGTAGGCTTAGAGGGCCAGAACAGTGCAGAGGCTTCGCAGCTCCGTCTGTGACATCCCTGAAATGGTACCTGTGGAGCAGAAGAAGCCTCTGCCAGCTATGGTTGCTAGACTGATTAGGGTTTTGGGCCCAGTTAACAACAAGGAGTCCTCCTTGGCAGATACATTCCTTCTTAAGAGCCACAGTATGAAGGAGGAGCCTCTGCCCAGGTGTGGGGCTGGGCAGTGACTGACTGGGCTCCTTTCTGTCTTGCCTTGGAGGCCGGGCCAAGCCATGTCAGTACTGTGCCGTGGAGTTCTGGGAGGTGACCAGCAACAAGCCAGCAGAGATCCATGGCCGGCCAGAGCTGCTACGGGGACCTACGCTGGGACTGCGTGGTGGGGGTTCCCTTTCCCCAAAAGTCCGAGGAAGAGAACCTGTGGGATGAGACGCAGGAAAGAGGACTCTGGGCAGCGGGCCTTTCTTTCCTGGTACCGTCCCCCCACTTCCTCTACCTCTGTGAGCTCTGTCTTGCAGAGCAGGTTGAGCCCACCTTCTTGGAACTGTTCTAACGGGGTCCGCCTTCAGACCTAAAATGAGGCTCATTGTGTTGAGCCGGGGTTTTCTCCGCGGAAGTCCGCCGCTCTCCCTAGGCTTCCTGCCTGGCAGAATGGTGGGGCCCACCCTTAGTTCACGCCTCACACATTTATTCAAGGGTCTACTACGTGCCAGGAACTTCTGAGGTTACTACAATGAACCAAACAGGCCAGTAAATAGTCACCCAAGATATGACACACGGATCAATGCTGTAGTGAGTGAGGAAGCGGGGTGACAGATGTCAAGATGCGCCACGGTCTGGCAACCACTCTTGCCTCCCCCACGACCGCGGCCCTGCGCCGTCGGGCCTGCAGTCCCCTCTCCAGCCCTGGAGACCCGCTTCCCGCCGCAACGTCTCCCGGGGTGTCTTGGTCACGGTCGGTTTAAGAGGTGCGCCCTCTGGGGGAGGCGGGTGCCGTTTCATCCGAGCATCCTCACCTGGCACAGAGGATGCGCTCAGTTAATGTTGGATGAAGGAATGGATAAACGGATGGTTGGACGGATGGATGAATGCGTACACGCGAGCAAGCACACCCTGAGCTAGCCGCCAGGTGAGTCCCAGCGCCTGGCCCCTCCTGGCAGCTTCGCAAAGTCGCCCGCTGAGGAGATGAGAAAGCGGCGCCGCGGCGCCTCCTGGGAAGTGTAGTTTGCGCCTGCGCACCACGGGCCGCCGAGGCCAGGGGTCTCCGGGCGGAAGCAGGACCACTCCTTCTGGGATGCGGGGCGTGCCCACTCCCGCCCCTTCTCTGCACCCCGCGCCTCCGGCCCCGCCTCCTCCCGCGCCGACCTCTGGCGTCGCCGACGCTGAGGGTCGCGCGGCAGGTCGCGGGCGGGGAAGCGGGCGACCCGCACCGCCCCGGAAGCTGGGCGCGGAGGCTGGGTCCGGGATGGCGCGCCAGGTAAGGCGAGCCGGGACCCCGCCGTTGGCCGGGGAGGACGGACGCATGCACGCCTGGGCCGGTTCGCTTTGTGGGGCACGGCTCGGCCCCCGGGGGCGAGGAAAGAGCCCGGGACCTGCCAACTTTGAGATCGGGCTGTGCGGGGCTGTGCGGGGCTGGGCGGGTCCGGTGCGCAGGATTTTGTGTGAAGTCCAGACCTTGGGGGACCTCTCCCTACTCCTCGCCTGCAGTATACATGTAAAAGAAATCTCTTCGCCTTTGGGAACTCGGTCCTTTGGGTTAAGCATCGCCTTCCCTCGTCTTAGCTTCTTTTAACTAATTACAAATTATCCTGGGAGTGGTGGGCATGAAGGCCTCAAGGAATGAGGAAATCTGATACTTTTATTCTTGATAGAATCCTGCACTCCTGGGAGAGGCAGTGAGACTTGGAACTAGGTGCATGCCCACCACTCCCAGGTTTTATACTCTAAGTAAGGTGTGTAGCTCCGAGAGCTGAAGGGAGAGCCCCATCTGTCAGCCTGGGTACAGTTTGAGCGAGTTGTGTGCAGGGCTGTGAAGGTGCTAGGAAAACGTGGTACCAGTGGGGAGTTGCCACATGCTCTTCTGGAAGTCAATTCTGTAATTGGGGTGGCTCATGAGCTTGGGACAACCTCAGGCAACAGACTCCATGGTTGGGGCATGGGGGAGGGGTGGGGCTGGGGCCTGGAGCAGGCTGTGGCCAGGCAGAGCAGTCACTGTGCCGGGACCTTGGTGTTATTAATGCCCCACAAACTTTTGGGAGGAAGGAACAGCCAGGTAAATTGGACGCTGTCGGAGACTCCCTTGCAGCTCTGGCTGTCCAGTTAAGAAGCCCAAGAACACCATTACTCAAATATGCCTACCGGTCCCGTGCTAGGACCACCTCATCCCACAGTTTCCTCATCTATAAAATGAGGGGTTGGACCAGGTTCTGGGAGGGGTGTGCACTCACACTGTGTAGCTTCATGGAGAAGGTGGCCTTGGGGCGCAATAGGGCACAATCAGATAGGAACAGGGAAGGCCTCCTATCTTTCTGTACAGTGTGACTCCCAAAAGCCAAGGGGCGTGTAAGCACAGCCCACAGGTTGGAGGCAGCAGGGTACAGGGTCTGATCTGGGAGACTGAGGCATGCTGGGAGAATGGGCCCAGGCTGGGAAGGACCATGAGAGATGGATGGGTCCGATGGGCACTGAAGTTGGAGTTTTCAGGCTGAGTGGTGACATGGTAGGAATGTTTTAGGAGGACTGGCATGGCAGCAGTGACCCAGAAGGCTGCTCTGTTACAGCAATCCTGAACCAGCCCAGAAAATTCTACTGCTGCTGGTTGAGGGAGGGCAGCCTGAGAGCCACTAAGTGGGCACAGTAGGTCTGGAGGAGGACAAGAGGCCCAGATTCAAGCTAGTGTTGGGTTTTCCTTTCCTGAGGGTAAGTGTTTGTTGACTGTGTGTTTTCACACTTATGCTTATTTACTCCCTCGCACATTCACACACTCCTTACTTTTCCTCTGCTTTTTCTGGGCAGAGGGAGGCCATTGACGAGACCACTTACTCTAGCCATGATCAGTTTTCAGTTTTGTTTTGTAAGAACTGTGTCGTAGAAGAGTTTTCTTGAGGCTGAGAGGTTGAAAGGCTTGGAAATCATCTCTTCCAGATGTCTAGAAGAACTGAGTATATTTAGCTTGGAGATAAAGAGGCAGGAGTCACTGTGGTCAGGAGTATGTGGGGAAGAGCCTGTCCTGTGTAGTTGGAGGTGGCAGGCTGTGACAGATTTAGCTGCAGTAATGCTAATCATAGCACTTACTGGGTCCCAGCATCTGTTCCAGGCACCTGTCTTGTATTTCTTTAGTCTTCACAGCATCCTTATGCTATAGGTTGTTACGATCTGACTTTTAGAAATGAGTTCGGCGAGGTCTCATATTAATATGAAGCAAAGCAGATTTCTGGCGGTGTGGCTCCTGAGGTCAACCTCTCACCCCTGTGCTCTGCCCCTGGCTGTGTGGCCAGAGCTTCTTAACTGCCAGATCAGGCCAGCCATAGGACCGGCTGCTGGGAATGTGGAAGGCACCCATTACTGAAGGCACTGAGGTAGCAATCAAAGAGCCACCCTGCTTTAGGTGGAAGTCCGCATGAACTGTTAAAATCTACAGCAGTTGTATGTGATTTCTGGTTCACAAACATACTATGTTGGGCAGCTGGCCCTGGGGACAGGTGCGGGGCCGACGTTTTAGGTGCCTGTTCACCAGTGTGGTTTTCATTTCCAGGGACTGGGCAGGTTCTGCCCCGTCTCCAGCCTGTGACTGGATCACAGTGTCAGGATCACTTGGGAAGTTTGAAAACGTCGATTTCTGCGCCCAAGAAAACACTAAACCATGATTTAGTAGCTCTAGTATGAGGTGGGAAATCAGTCCTAATTAAAAGACAACTGTGAACTATATCATTTGAACCTCAAAGCCCTATCGTTTTTCAGTTATGTTGTAAAGAACTTCTGATGGGAGAAGCTGAGGATACAGAGTATTTTTCACCTGGTTTAATAGATGAAGATGCTGACTTGAACCAGCCCTCCAGCAGAACTACTGTTTGGCTCTGCTGGGTCCCGACCCCCCGGTTCCCTGCTCCACCCAGGGCCATGCCACTCAGCAGTGGCTACAGAGAGTTTCTTGGGTTCTGGACTCTTCCCCTCTCCCCATCACCACCTTAAACGAAGAGGTTACTGGGCATGGTGGTGTCTGACACAGATGTCCCGTGTGTTCCCCTATAGACACTGGGCAGCAATAATTTTTAAAAATTAGATGCTGGGTACTTGGTTTCTTAAGGTTTTTTGGTCGTAGTCACAGTCTTGCACAGCGGAGGGGGCACCGAAATCGCAGTCCAAAGGCCTGAGCCCTGGACTTGGTGCTGAGGCCATCTGCCTGCTTGGCACGCGCTTCACCCCTCCTTGCTTCAGACCCTTCGCCCCACGCGCAGGATAACAGCGTCTGAGCAGCGTAGGGCCGTGCTGTTAATCAGTGGGCGATCTGGAGTGCTCCGAAATTTGTGAGGGTCACACCTTTGCTGATCCATGGGCCCCTGCAGAGCAGAGCCTGTGTGTGACACATCTCAGTCAGCATCCGGCAGGGTGCCTTTAACATGTGGGTGTTGAAATTAGGGGAGGGAGATGGGGAAAGGAAGATGGAGCTGAGAGGCTGGGTGGTGGCTGATGTGCCTGGTACCCATGTAAGTGGGTGTGTTGGGGAGACTGTACGTGCACAGAAGCAGCCACTTGCCCACGGTCCCCAGCTCTCATCTTCAGATAGGGACGTGTTCAGGCTGGCCGCCATTAACAGTGTGGCCTGTGTTCCATACAGAGAGGCCTGGGAGGCAGGCAGCTAATATCTCTGGTCTGGTCTGGGAAGTAGCCAGGTGGACCCTCCGTAGCTCAGCATTTTCTTTCCTGGATCCAACTCAGACCTGTTGAGCCAGCTCTGTGTTGAGCTACGAAAAGGTGGAGAAGAAATGAGCCTCCCAGGCAATCCTGACTGGCTTCTTCTCACTGGCCTCCTGGGGCTGCGTTTTGGGTGGAACTATGGTTTTGCAGGTGTAGTACACCCTTAAATTATGGTTCTCAAGGAATCGGCGTATACTAACCAAACTTACAAAGGACAGATGGATAAACCAGAGTATGCCAGTTCCTTAATATACAGCAGCCCCCCATCCGCACTCGCGCTTGTGGCGGTTTCGCTCTTTGCAGTTTGTCACCCAGCTTCTGGTGGCCCCGGGCGTTCCTTGGCTTGTGTCTGCATCACTCCAATCTCCGCCACTGTTGTCACATGATCTACTCTTCTCTCTGCGTCCCTGTGGCTTTCTTCTTACAGGGACACCAGCCATACTGGGTTGAGGGCCCACCCTACTCCAGCATGACCTCATTTTAACTAATTATATCAGCAGTGACCCTGTTTCCAAATAAGGCCACATTCACGGGTTCTGGGGTGAGGACTTCAGCGGATCTCTCGGGGGACACAGTCCACTCCCATCACTGTCTCTTGAGCAGATTCCTGTTGCTCCTTCCCCTGCTCCCGTGTGTTGGGCACCCACCCCACTCTCGCTGCCCTCTGCTCCCTGGCGACCCTTGGCCTCACTGGGATGGAACCAGCCAACTCCCCCGAGATTGTGCCCACAGGTGTCCATCGCCTTCCAGGACCTGGCCGTGCAGTTCTCCGAGGACGAGTGGCAGCTGCTGGGGGAGGGACAGAGGGAGCTCTACAGGGACGTGATGCAGGAGAACTACGAGGCGCTGGCGTCCCTGGGTAAGGAGCTGGCCGCGCCCTGGGGCCTCTCTGGGCAGGGGTGGCGAGTGTCCACGCTGAAGCGCGGAAGGGAGGCCGGCCCCAGCACCCAGCGCATCAGAGTTGCCCTGGGACCCGCCCGGCCTTAGTTTTCATCCACAAAGAGACACCGTCTGAGGCGGCGTTCCGAGAGCCTCGGTGGCCTGTTACGCCGTGCGGATCCTGACTGCCCTACGGTTCCGGGCACACCTCGGCGGGGCGCTAAAAAGCTGGTGAGACACCAGCAAGGTCGTCTCTCAGCTTCCGACGCTCTGGGCCTTGGGGTCTGGGCGGTCACACAAACACGTGTGTGAACAGGTGCTGGGCCGCCTGCTCGATTGTTCTTGGAGGGACAGAGTCGAACTTCTATTCCAGGGCGACTGTCCCTGTTTTTATTCCCAGGGACAGCTGAGCCGCTGCCCCTTTCTGCCTTCCTGTCTCCCACGGAGCCTGGAGGAGCCATGAGCAGGAGCCACGGTGAGGGACAGGAGGAGCCTCCTAGGGACGGTGCCCCCGGTAAGTAATCTTGGTGGACAAAGGCCAGTCCCCTTTGGGCATCCTGGTCCCCAGGGCAGCCTGTGCCCGGGTGGACTCACTCTCGTCCCTTCCACAGTGTGGCCCTCAGCCCCCAGCTCCACTCCTCAGGGAGCACTGTGACCTGAGCCCTCCTGCCTCACCGCACTCCCGACCCCAGCCCCTCCATGATGTCACTCACCGCCCCGCTCTGCCGGGAGCCCGGCACACGCTCGCCCATCGCGTGATGTGCTCAGAAGAAACCTGGGGTCGCCCTTGGGGAGCGTCACCTCTCCAGGCCCCCTTCTTGCCACTGTGCAGAGCCAGCCTGCGGCTCCGGAAGATGCCGCCACAGGGCCGGCATCTGGAGACCTCAGATGGCGGACGTGGCCCACGGTCCCAGCCTGGGCAAGGCCGGGAGGTTAGGGGACGCCAGGAAAGGCAGAGGGCCCAGATGGGGGGAGGGGCTGGGGGGGGCAGCCCTCCTGGTGTCCCCCTCAGAGGAGTGACAGGTAATGAGTGACAGAGCATAGAAGAATCCAGCCACCCCGGCTCCCAGCCCACAGTTTTGTCTGTGCCAGTGGGCAGGTCACCGGGCCTGAGTCCTCTTTATGTCACGGACACCGGTCTCTCCTTTGCCGCCCCTCACGTGGCGGGGGATGGTGTGGAGACCAGCCCGGAAGCGTGAGTGCTGAGCAGGCGTAGGGTGTGGGGGTTCACTGTGGCCTCTCCGGCAGGAGGAGCACCCCAACACAGCCTGCACCTCACCGCCCTGGTGCAGCTGGTGAAGGAGATCCCGGGGTTCCTGTTTGGGGACGTCGGCCCTGAGAGCCGGGGTGCCAGCCTGGACGAGGAGCGGGCGAGCCCCGAGGGTGAGTCGGGCAGTGGGGCAGCCTCTCTGCGGTCCCCAGGGTGAAGTCCAGGCTGTGGGCAGTGCCACGCACCGTGTGCCAGGCCCTTGGTGGAGTCACCCCGTCGCACGAACACCCCAGCGGCACGTCTGCCCTCGGTGTACGCGGATAGTTGGCGAGACGGAGGCTTCTGACTTTTCCCATGGTTTCTATGTGGCTTCATCCACACCCTCATGGTCCCTGTCACGTCGTGACCTGTGTGGCAGGTGAGCCCAGCCCCAGTTCTGTAGATGAGGAAGAGGAAGCTGTGCGTTGTCTGAGTGGCCAGTGGGGACCCAGGTCCCCCTCCCAGCCTGTGCTCTTCCCGCCTCACCTGGCTCTCCCTCCTTCCCGGTGCCATGCCCTGCTCCCTCGCCCTTCCCAGTCCAGGCCTCACCTCCTCGGGGGACTCTGTCCCCGCCAGCCCGGGCCTGTAGGGTTCCTTCGAGCCTGCTCAGTTGACGGTAAATGCAACAGGTGGGGGTGGGAGGGATGATGTCAGAAGAGGACCGTGGCTGTGAGCTGGCGTTTCAGGGCCCAGGGAGGACAGTGCAGCACGTAGGCCTCGTCTTTGGTCTGTACCGTTAGTGGCACGCGGCAGGGAAGGGCCGGGATCAGACAACGTCAGGGGTGTTTCACCCGTCGCTGGGCTTACGTTCCAGCTTCCAGTGTCTTCTCCCTCCTCCCCGACAGCAGCTGTGACTGTGGAGATGTGTCCTCTCCGAGGCCTCCCTGGCTGCCTTCCAGACACAGCCATCAGCCGGCCCGGCCTGGCCACCATGCCCAGTGGCAGGCCATCATCCAGCGGTTCACCTGGAGCCAGGGGGCAGGGGAGCCCCGTCTCCATCCGTGAGTGTGACCTAGCAGGAGCAGGGCTCCGACCCTGGAGTCAGGGGACCAGACCCTGACCCCTCTTCAGATTCTCTGGGACTCAGTTTCTCTTGCTGCTAAATGGGGACAAGCTCCCTGGGGAGCAGCTCAGGTCCTCTGCCTCTGTGTGGGCCAGAGGGCCGTGATGCTCGGTCCCCGGTGGCCTCTCACCCAGCCCTGCTCCTGGAGTTGTGTGTGCTCACGCTGCTCGTGCACAGTGAGCAGGGGACAGTCCTAACATGCAGGCCCAGCCGCAGGTAGCATACCTGTGCTACCTGAATCACCTGGTCCGATTCTCAGACCTTTTCATCAAGGCAATCCTAAGAGCAAAGGAGGGCAAGGGTAGCCGTTCTAATTTCTGTATGGTCTCACTTTGTTTAAAAAATTTTTGCCGAATTTTGTTTGAATTAAAAATATTTTGAATTAATACAGAATACAGTTGGCATGCCTGAAAAACAGACCCCATTTAGCCTGTGGTTTCAGGCGCGGTCTGGCACCTTTGCTGTGGGGTTCCATGTGCCCGCATTCGAGAAGCGTGGGTGCAAGATTGGGGCCTGTGTGTTGAGGCTGCTGGCGTCCCCTGCTGCGCCAGCGTCAGAGGCTGGGGTTGGGGGAGGGTCCCGGGTATTTGGAGTGAACAGTCTTGGTATTTACAGTTACACCGGGGGGTCCCCAGGCAGGGCTCCTGGAACAAGCCTTGCAGGAACTGGCTGTGCCACAAGTCCGAGTTCCCAGGACTTGGCTGCCCCCAGGGATTTAGGGCTGGAGAGGCCTGTCCGCTGGGCCCCAGGTCTGGGGCAATTCCCCGGGGCCAGGAGCCAGGCCTGGAAGGGACTTCCTATCTCTCCTGCTACAGAGGCTGCTGATGCACGGAGGCCTGCAGAGGAGGAAGGCCCCGAAGCCCCAGGCCGGGAGCGCAGCCCTCCTACCTGTAGTCCTCCCACCTGCAGCCCCGGCCGGAGGAAGAGCCACAGAAAGCAGGAGAGAGTGGCGGCAGGGGCAGGTGAGAGGCTGGCTTTCCTGAGGTGGGACCTGCCCTGGGGCTGAGCGGGGCAGAGAAACGAGGCGTGTCACGGGGCTTCTCCATCTGGGCTGCCTGACGGCCCACTGAGGCAGGCGCCTTCCCGTTCTGGGTGGGAATCCCACCAAAGACTGCCACCACCGGGGCTGCGCTGACCTTGGCCGATCATGCAGGTCCCGCAGGAACCTCTCCTGGGAACAGCCCCTTACAAAGCCTCGTCAGCTGCCTGAAGAAAAGCCTGGTGCCTGGGCCCCAGCACCCTGAGGCGTCTCCAAGCTCACCGCCTGCCATCCCTAGTGCGTCATGGACGACCAGGCCGGAGCTGGGGCCTGGGAGCCTGCCCTGGGGAGGCAAGTGCCTGGGGACCTGTCTCCTCAAGCCAGGGTTTCTGAAGCCCCCAAACTCAAATTGCCTTCTATAGGTATTTCCCTATAAATCGAGTGTCTTCCCAAAGGATCATTTGTGATTTGACTGCTCCAGTATCATCAGGGTCGTATTTCTGAGCCCTGGGTCCTTTTGTGTTCTTCACTCATCCTAGGGAAGGCCTTCTGAGTGAGGGCTGACACTAAGTGGGGTGCTCGGTGTGGACTCGGGGTGTCAGGGAGGCATGGTGGTGGCGGGAGTGCCTGTCCTGGGGTCTGACACCTGTTTCCTGCAGCTTGTGAGCCTCGGTTTCCCCACCTGCAGAAGGGGGTCACTGTTCCCGCCTGAGGCTGGGAACAGTAATGGGTTTATGTGTACGTTCCCAAAACGTAAGCCCTGTTCAGGGACCAGGAATCGGTCCCTAAGTGGCGACATGTCAGCCACCTCCTTCATCTGCAGTCAGAATCACACCAGGTGCTGTGTTTTGTGACACACCTGCGCAGCTCCCCTCCTTTCTCCGTCAGGTTCTGGGGCTGTTAGACAGGAAGTTACAAACCTGCCACCAAGAACACGGTGGCCCGTGCGAGACCAGTGAATTCCAGATGACCCACATGTCCAGATTTCTGGCTCCGAACCCTTTTAACTGCTCACCTAGATTGTCCACTTGTTTGTCACGAAAACTAAGCACACCAGGCTCAGGAGAAGATCTGTGTCTTTTTCTGGCAGTGAAAACGGAGGCAGTCTCCGGGGATTGTCCCCTCCAGGGTCTGCTGAACTGTCTGAAGGAGATCCCAGCGGCCCGGGACACTTGCCTCAGCCACTCAGGGTCTGGGGACCCACAGCTGCAGGAGGATCCAGGGGCCCAGAAGAGGAATTCTGGAGGTAAAGGCCTCTGGCTGCGCCGGGAGGGCCCTGGACATCACCCATTCTTCCCACCGCTCCAAGCAGGACTGTGGGTGCCCCTCCACAGTAAGACACTCAGGCCACGTGTCGGCGTGTCAGTCGGGGTAGCCAGATGTCGGGGGTCATCACTAGAAATGGAGCTAGTCGTGCAGGAGGTGCGTCATCATCCACGATAATTTTCTAGAGTGTCTCTTAGAGTAGGAGCCGAGTGCCACGAGGGAGGAAGAGAAGGCAGGGAGGGAGAGGAACCGAGAGCAGAGGGCAGCTTCAGCCCTGCAGGCACTCAGGGCATGTTGTGACGTGGGGTTCTCGTCAGCGTCCGCATGGACTGGGGTAGCGTTTCCACACCCGGCAGCTTCTCGGAACATTGAGGGAGTCAAACGGAGATGTGCTGGTTTTGGAGGAGAGACCCTGATCTGGTACTGCCAGGGGAGGGCCGACTTGGCGCCCTTGGTGGAAACCCCTGGAGGTGCCCGGGGGTGGGTCAGGGTGTGTGAGTTCTTCCCTCAGCTGGCACTGAGCAGGGACTGTCCCAGAGCTGAGACAGCCATGGAGGCCAAGGGCCTTGGGAGCCCCATCCTAACCCTATAGTGGCCTCATGGCGGGCTTCCCACAGGGCCCGGACCCCACCAGGCCTCTCCTCCCTGCCCTGGCGCTGTTGTGAAGACGGAGGACGGCTGGGCCCAAAGCCCCCCAGTGCCAGCATCCTGTCAGCTCGGCAAGTGGACCCGCAGCCCCTCTGCCACCGGCAGCCCGGGGGACGATGGAGATACCAGCGGGATCCGCGTGCCCAGCTGGGGCCCTGCAGCTCAAGGTGAGGCCTGGGTCGTCTGCTCAAGTCCTCATGGGGTTCCCAGCCCACCAGCAAGGTTCTGCCTACCCACAGGGAAGGAGAGGGTCCAGTCCACCGGGGAGGACCCAGCCGGCGCCCTCGAGCAGCTAGCCCCCTCCGTTACCCACATCCTCCCTAATCAGGCCCTGGCCCAGGAAGCCCTCCGGAGTAAGGACCTGTGTTCACAGGGGTTTCCTCACTGGTGAGGCCGGCCGCTGCATACAGCTGGGCCTCCCCGCCCCACCGCGGGGCCTGGGGGTGTAGTGTGTGCCATTCTCCCGGCAGGAACAGAGAGCAGACCGAAGTCCCCCACAGTAGGGTGTTCTGCCTGGCAGGCTCCCACACCTGGTGCAGGATGCATCACCCCTGCAAAAGGCGGGTGGGAGAGCCAGCCGGGGGCCCGGCCCGGGGACCTGCCGGAGATGGTGATGGGGCCATCTCCCCTGTCCCAGCCGGCAGTGCCTCGAGCTCGCCCCTGGAAGCCCTGGAGGCCTGTCTGAAGGGCATTCCCCTGAGTGGGTCGTTACCTCCCCAGCCGCCGACCCCGTCTTGGTTCCGGAGCCCCCAGCCTGGAGACCCCGGGTCTCAGAGGCCCGAGCTGCAGCCCCGTGGATCACACAGTCAAGGTAGCCTGGGACGTGGGCTGCGGGGGGCGTTCATGCCTGCCACGGCACAGGGTGGAAATCACTCATGTCCTCCTCGTCCTGGGCCTCGAAGCTCACGCCTTTCTCCCCACCCCTCCCGCCAGCCGCCCTTTTGTGCCCGCCTCCAAACAGCTTCCGGGTTGGATGGGGGCCAGGTGGACTCTCCCTGCCCGCTGCCTTGTCGAAGCCCTGATGTCCTCTCTCCAGCCCCTCCAGACCAACGGCCAGCGCATGTTAACACGCTGAGGCTTTTTAATCAGCAGCCTGAGCTGCCGACCCGGAGGGGAGACCCCAGTGGGAGGTCCTTTGGGCCCAGGGTACGTCCAGTGGCTTTTCCCATGATGCCACCTGTACCGTTTCTTGCAGAGGTGACCGTGGGGCCTCTTCTGGCTCTGGGCTTGCAGAGCTTCATGAGAGACAGCTCTGCCCTTCCCCCAGGACCCCGTGGCACCCCCACCAGCTTCTCCTCGTCCAGCAGTACTGATGGGGATGTGGATTTCCAGAGCCCAGAAGGCAGCCAGGGGCGCAGGCCTGGAAAAGGTGTGTTGGCTGGCCTGAGGCTGGGGGTCGGTCCTGGGAAGGGGTGGGAGGTCATCCTGCCCGAGTCCGGCTGCCAGCCCCAGTGTGAGAAGCACAGCTGGGTACCAAGGCAGGGGAGACGTGGGACTTGCTTTTTGGAGGGTCTGTTTTAGCTATTTGGCTCAGAAAGGGCAGGGCAGCATCGAAAATCTCTTAAAAATAAAAGGGGTATCTCTTAGCATCTTCCTTATCTCAGCCACAAAGAAGTAAGTACCTGTGGTATTAGACTGATCTCTGACTTGGAAAAGGTGTCATGAGATTCGTGCAAAACCACCTTAAAGAGGTGTCTGGTGACCTGTGTCTCCCCAGGTCGCTCTGCGGAGAGGCATCCATGGTGAGCTGTCGCCCCTTTGGAATCTTGCAGGACTCTCCAGTGTCCCCCTAACCTTTCTCCCACCTGTACAATCCAAGTGCTCTTGGCCTTGTCACTGCCCTGGGGCTCCCCTCTGTGTCTTGGCCTCACCCGTTGTCAGTGGAGAGATCTAGCGCTCACCCAGGGCTGCTCCCCCAGGGCTCTGCACCCAGCCGGCCGGCGCCCAGAGGGCAGGACTGGGCCCTCCGCGTGGCCTGGATCCCCGCACCCTGCCAGGCATCACCGACTCGGGCGTGGGGCCCCTTTCTCCCAAAATGCAGCCCACTTTTCTAATTCTTAGTCTTTCATAGGTAATATGACCCGTGGTCTTGTTCAAAAGCCACAAAAGGTGGTGTGGGAGGGGTGCCACCTCCCCCTCCTGCCCTCCCTGAGTCACCACTGCCGAGTTCCTTCACCTTCAGACACCTTCCACACGTGGCCCGCTTCCTGCTCCCTCTCGAAGGTGGCGGCACTTCGTGCACGCTTCTCCACCTCGCTCTGTGTCTCAGCGCTTGTCTCTGACACTTCCCGCGTTCCGTCTCAGCTTTCCCGTGGCCCTAGCGCCGCGGCGTGCTGGTCAGCAGCTGCTCAGCGGTGTGGTCAGCACGCTGCTTTCCCACGGCTCCACTCTCGACAGACCTTGTTTCCTAAGTAGCCCAAACTGTAGAGATTCCGCGTTGTCTTTTAGAAGCTCCCCAGCCCCCCGCCCCCCGCGCTGCCCCAGGACTCAGCACTGTCCCCTGGGGAAAGCCGTGTGTGGGGTCCCGGTAAGGGGCACCTGCGCACGGCAGCCCCACACGACGGTGGCGCGTCTGGTGGCCTGTCTTCTCAGGCGCCGCCTGTCTCTGCGGCAGCTAACGGCTTTAGAGAGATGTCAGCTCACGTAGGCGGGGCCCCTCCTGCGCTAGAACTTCGGCTCCTCTAGGTCCTGTTGCTTCTGTAGCTGTCGCTAGGAATGTGATTTTTGCAGTTTGTTCGGTTTCCTCTCCTAGCTGTCGGTTGGCCTTGACCTACCCCGTCATACCGGGAGGCGAGGGCACCCTTGCTGTTTTCCCTCTGGTGAGGGTGGCCCGGTGACTTCGGTCCTCAGGGCCGTCCTGTGGGTGAGGTGGGGCAGCGGCGTCCCTTGCGGGTGGAGCTGGGTGTCCTGACAGCATACCTGTGGCCGGCCTCCCTCGTCGCAGCCCCCGACCAGGCTTCCACATGGGTGGCCGAGACAGGCTGGCCCAGCATTGGCAGGGCTGCCATGTGCTTGGGGCCTGTCTCGGTCCAGGGGCCCTGAACTGCCGTGACAGGTCCAGTGCTCTGCACCTCCTCCTGTGGGCCCAGCTGCCCTGGACGTGGCACACGCAAGGCTCCTGGGCCTCACGGAGGCAAAGCTGACGAAGTTCCGAATGTTGGCTTTTCACAGGAGGCCCAGTGGGCAGCTCCCCGCTCCAGGGCCTAGAGAACTGTCTCCGAGAGATACCTGTGCCCAGGCCACAGCCTGCCTGGTCCTGGTCCTCGGCTGGGGACAGGGGACCACGAAGAGCAGAGCCCAAGAACTGGACGGCAGAGCAGGAAGGTAAGGCATGGCTGCCCAGGTGTCTGGGAGCGAGAAAAGGCACGCCCAAGCTTGGCGCCCCACGCCCCGCTTCCCCCAGCAGCGGGCGGGCCCACACCTGCCGCCGAGACAGAAGATGCCCTGGAAACAGCCGGGCAGAGGGGCTGGTGTGCAGCCAGAAGGCCGGAGTTAGGCCAGCGGGGGCTGGGGGGGAAGGGGGGGAGCAGGGCGGCGCCCTCTGCCTCTCCAGTCCCGGCCACGGCAGCAGAGTGTTTTAACCGTGGCCCTGTTGGCCCCACGCGTCTTGATGTTTGCCACAGTCACTGGGAGCTGTGGGGCTCCCAGGGATCCAGGGATCCAGGTGGCTGGGTCCTAAGAGATTCTGGAGGATTTGGGCAGCCCCTGGGGACATCTGCAGGACTGGAGTGTGCCCGAGAATCCGGCGATGACAGTTGTCCTCTGTTCCTTGACTCTTTTTCCTCGGTGCCAACGCAGGGCGCCGGGGGCTGATGGGCCTCTCGGCCTCTCATTGAAACAGGACCGAGGGGCGATGCCTGTGATCCAGTCCGTCTGGGACCACGTGGGGGGGATGTGCCCACCAGGAGCCTGAGGCCGGCCAGCCCGCAGGCACTCGCCCCCAGCGGCGTCCCTGCCTGCTGCCAGCAAGGGCTCAAAGACCGCGTGGCCACCAGGCCAGGACCGTGGCGGTGGCTCCAGGATGGTGAGCGGACGTCTGCCCCCGGTGCTCACCGGCATGCGTTCCCTCCAGATAAAGTGTGTGCCAGGGGAATAGGTTTCCCCTTCCCTCTCTGTGCCTCTGCTCCTCCCCGGGGAGCTTCCCCCCGTCCCCTAGACTGCCGGCCGGAGCACGTGAGCTGCGTGCTGGAGCCGTGCGCACGGTCCCCAAAGACTGCTGGCCAGGGCGCTCGGGTGCGTGCTGAAAGTAGATAAAGTGACCTGAGAAGAAGGGGTGGGCGGAGAACACCGGCTTGGTCTGGTCGCGGGGGTTGTGGGGATAGTCCAGGGGAAGGTCTTATTTATCGTGGAGGGTTCCCGGGGGTGGAGGGTGTTCCCCCTGCTGCCGATCCACTTAGTTTAACCCACAGCAGAATTCTGGCCTAGACCTGCTGAGCGCTGGAGACTGAGGCTTATTTGAATAAATACGGTGTGGCAAATACTCCCTCCAGAGAAGAGCTGGCTTTGGGGGCGTCCTGTGGACGCAGCTGAGCCTGTGCTTCGGACTGCCGGTCCTTAAGGCAAGTAGGAGGGGCTGCCCGGCTTGTAAGACCCAGGGCCTGGCTGGGACCGATGACTCGTGGCTCCAGGGACTTGAGACTTCTGGAAAGCTCCCCAGCTGGCCAGGCTCTGGCTCTGCTTCTCTCCACCGTCCACGGCCAGAGAGGGAGCTGTTCAGGTCCACCGGAGCTTGTGTGGGCTGTTGGCTGGGCCAGCGGGGACCAGCTTTGCGTGCCTATTCATGAAGGCAGCAGGACTTCCTGCCGGTCCTCAGCCTGAAGGACAGAGGGTCTTCTGTTGTCGTTGGCCCAGGGACAGCCACCGCGCCCTCCCCGCTCCACTGCCTGGAGAGCTCTCTGAAGGGGATCTTGCCTGGGAAGCCCCTGCGCTTTGCCTGCTTGGCCGGCCCCGGCCCCGGCCCCGGTCCCAGCTCCAGCTCCACCTCCACCTCTGGCCCCAGCTCCACCTCCAGCTCCTGCTCCTCAGAAGGTGACCTGAGGCCGGAGCCTGAGCCCTGGCGGCCACTCCCACAAGGTGAGCTTGCGGGGGAGACCAGGGCAGGGAGCTGTGCCCCAGGCCGGGGCCACAGCCCTGACACCCGCTCTGTGTGTGATGCAGAGAGGGACCCGCTTCCCAGCAGCAAGGGTCCTGGCCTGCCGTCCCCACGCTCGGGTGGCACCCCTGCTGGGAGCAGCCCTGGTGACGGCCCAAGGAGGGCAGAGCCCAGGGACCACTTCGGCCTCAGTGCAGGTGAGCCCGGGGTCTCCTGAGAGGGGCGCGTTCCCAGGAGGGCCCCAAGTCCAGAGACTGGGTTCTCTGAGCCCTGTTGGCCACTTTACCCGACTTGCCAGAAGGTTCTCTCCGTTTCCCATAGGACGAGCTGTGTCTGAGAGAGGAGGTGGGCTGCTGAGGCGCACGGGGTCCTGGGAGTGTTCATTAGAATGCCTGACGATACACTTAAGCGCATGTACTGTTACGCCTCGCGTACACACTTAATGGCATGTGTGCACACATGCACCGTTGTGTCAGCCGCAGCCTATCCGCGGTGCTGAGTGCTGCTCTTAGCCAGGAACCCCGAGGCACTCACCCGGCCGTGTTCCCCGTATTTCTCAGAGTGAGTCCCGCAGGCGTTTCCTCTCCAGGGCCCACGTTCAGGCTGGGCCAGCCCCGTGGTTCTCATTACGATCATAGGACGCGCTCCAGCAGAAGTCCCCCGGGAGCTTTGAGGGACAGGGTTTATTAACACACAGGTCCTGGAGGGCGCGCAGCGAGGTGGCGGGGTGGGGGTGGGGGAGGAGAAAGCACACGGACCTGGTGCTCTGTCTTATTAGGGTCGAGGGTGGGGTGTTTAGGGTTTGAGGGGGTTCGCTCTGTATTGGCTAATTTAAGACATAAGAGCCAGAATTGGTGCTGAAGGAGAAGCGGGGTGACTTAGCGGTCAGTTATTCAGGTGACCCAGGGCTTTCTGAAGGAGGGACGTTTGTGAGGGGTGGGCAGCCTGGTTGCTTATCGTGTTGTTTTGCTAGTAGCTGTCAGACAGCGGCAATACGCTTGTCCAAGGTGGATGTCTTGACATGGCTGCCACAGTCCAAAGCTTAATGTCAGACGCTTACAGTAATGCTCAAAAGCTTAACGTCAGGGACTTAAGCTGTGCACGTATACGTACGTACATAGAATGATGATAACATATATTAAAGATTTGGCAATGAACAAAAACTGTGTCAAAAGTGAGATTTCTCCACCTGGGAGAACTTGGAGGTTGTCTTGTCAAGAAAGCTGGAAACCCTGCCCGCTGTCCCAGGCCACCTCACTTCTTAGTCCCAGCCTGATGCAGTGTCTGACCCGGCAGGAAAAGCAGAAGAGAAGATGGGAGGCAGGTCCCAGTCACCCAGGAGAGAAGTGTGCTCGGAGACCCCAGGCCAGCCTGGTCCCTGGGGCAGCACCCGAGGAGGTAGGGGTGGAGCGACCGGTCGGGGAGAGGGGTTCCTGTGAACTCAGGTCAGTGGCCCGTGCAGTCCGTGGCCTCTGCAGGCCCAGGCTGTGCCCAGCGAGCCTGACAGGGAAGTGTAGGGTGGGCAGGGCATGGCCCGTGGGGTGCCCCCAGCACACCCCTGAGGAGCCTCACTGCAGGCGGGACCTGCAGGTCACGGCCCTCTCCACCTGCTCCCCCCGTCCCCACCCCTCAGTAGAGCCAGGGGCATCATGCTGGAGCTGCACGGGACTCCAGATCACCCACGCCTCTCGACACACAGGCCACAGTGGGCCGCTTGACCAGAGTCGGGCTCCCCGACAGGCCAGGTGTATCCACCTGGCATCTCATTTAACCATTATTAGAAAGTTGAAAGTTTGATTTCTTTAGGTCAGAAATTTCCCCATGTCAGAATAGCTCTGTCAGAACGACATGTTCTCTCCCCACGGGCTCTGTGCTCTTTCCACAGGGGCAGCTGCGAGTCCCAGCCCCGTCCCTCGGCCGGAGAAAAGGCCCGGGGTGGGGCCTTGCCAGCCTCCCGGGTCAGCACCTGGGCCCCTGTCCTGGAAGCCCAGGGTTAGTGAAGACTCTGGGGGCCTGGGGCCTGGACATGGAGGACCAAGTGTCGCAGGTGAGCTGGTGGCTTCCCCATCCCCTCAAGTCATCAGGAGTCCCCCCTGCAGGCACGGGGGTGGGCAGGTGATTGGCGTGTGCCCAGCTACCCACCCCCTCCCGCTGACAGCTCCTTCCCGCAAGGCAGGCTGGGCTGCAGCCCGGTCACGTCACAGCCAGGGGAAAGTTTTCTGAACACCCTTGCAGGTTCGTTTGGGTCACAGGTAGGGAGAGTCTCACCTTGAACTCACTTTAGGTTGCTTATTTCATTTCAGTGTTTTCTTGACAGAAATAGTTGGCTTTTTTGTAAAAGCATAGGTAACTGTTCAGAGGTAAAACACAAATTGAGACTTGCGCCAGAATAGATAAGTGCAGAATCACAGGTTAGGGTCTGAGGGGACTTAGGTGAGAAAGCCGAGGTCCAGTCACGGTGAGTGACCTGGCCAAGGGCATCCGAGAATGTGACATGTTCCACGCCACACGGGCCCCCGAGCACGTGCTTCCTTGAACCACGCTGGGGGCACGCGGGAGGGTGTGGGGCCTCCTGGGGCACCCTAGGACGGGCGCTGGGAGCCTCACACCATTCTCGAAGCGTGGCCCGTGGTGGCTCCATCGCTGGCCCACAGGTGGGGCTGTTCTTGACGGGCAGCTGTCTTGTGAAGGCCTCTGCGCTGGCCTGAGGCTGGCAGGCCCCCGCCGCGCCCTCAGGAGTGTGCCTGAGACGGGTGTCGCTCCCCCTTGCCTCGGACCCTTTCTCGGACCCAGGCGTTTGACCAGGCAGCAGTGGGCTGCTTCAGCCTCTCGTCGTCACCTTTTCCTTTGACTAAGGCCCCGAAAGTCTGAAAAGAAGCTTCTAGGCAGGCGGGGCTCCGAGGGACGTGGAAGAGCAGGTCCGCCCCTCCACCCGAGGGGGCGGCGGGGCTGCCTTGTGAGGTTCGCCCGGGGCGGAAACCGGTTCCAGGGGAACAGGGTGAAGGGTTAGGTGATTTAAGACTTAAGACCCTGTGACTCTGCAACTTCCTAATCGGAAGGCGGAGGTCAGGAGAGGGAACCCTTGTGGTTTGCTTGTGACCAGCCGCACTGGGTGCCATCACGGACCCTGGTCACCCCACTGGCAGCACCAGGCCCCAGGTTGGACTGGCCGTCCTGGGCCCTCTCCCAGACACTGCCCATGGCCTTGGCCTCATGCTGTCTGCTGAGGCTTCTCCAGGTCCTGCCCATGGACTCCCCAGGGCATGGTTCGGGACCCTCAGGTGCCATCTGTTCCCAAAGATGGCACAAAGAACCCGCCAATCCTTTTCCTAGAAGGTGGGCAAGGCCAGTGTCCTAAGAAAGCTTGGTGACCATGGAGACCCAATCTGTGGTTTATCTTGCCTGTGAATTTGGGGAACAACCAGGAGACGTGGCTGCGGTTGACATCGCGAACATTGTTGTTGATAATTTTCAAGCCCGAGTCACTTCCTTGCCATCTAGAGCCAGGCCTTGAGGGGCAGGATGCAAAGTGTGTTAGTTCAGGGCACCCCCAGGAGGGAAGAGGTCCCGACAGCCTGAGAACTCACTGCACACCCCTGCTCTGGTTTCAGCCGGGACTGGAGGGAGGCCGCTTCCCCGGGGCCCACCCGAGCCGTCGCCCTCGGCCGCTGTCCCTCCAGCCTGGCCGCCCGCCTCGCCGCGGCCGCCGTGCTCCTGTGGGGGTCTCCTGCAGCGGGAGCTCCACGGCCTCAGTGTCGCCCTCTCGGAGAAGCTGGACCAGCTCGCCTCGGCCCTGGCGGGCCTGTCGCGGGAGGTGGCCACCATGAAGACCCAGGTGGATCGGCTAGGGAGGCGCCCGCGGGGCCCTGGGCCCAAGGGCCAGGCCTCCTGGCCGTGGGCCCTCCCTCGGGGCCCTGCTCAGAGACACCTGCCCTACTGGAGACGGAAGGGCCCCACCAGGCCGAAACCAAAGGTTCTGCGCGGCCAGGCGGAAGGCCTCTCCCACGGGACGCTCCCCCTGGTGCCGCCGGCGGAACCTTCCGGGCCCAGCTCCGGCCCTTCGCAGCAGCCCCCGTACGCGGCACGCAGCCGCGCAGTGCCGACTGTGCACCCCGCCCTTGGACACACCGGGGGCCGCCGGAGCCCCCCGCCCCCTTCCGCGCCTGCGGCCTCCCCGCCCCAGCCGTCCTCTCCTGCCACCAGTGCAGACGCGGAGCCGCCCGCCGCAGCCGCCGCGCCAGCCGCCACTCGAAACTGGCCCAGGGACCCAAACGGCTTGCTGACGGGGGTCCAGAGAGCCCTCAGGGAGGAACTGTGGGGTGCGGAACACGGGGACCTGAGGTGGCGGGCCCCAAGCCACCTTCTTCATCAGCTCAGTCCTGAGCAAGCCCTGGCCCCGGCTGCCTCTCCCCGGGCCTGGCCCACCCCTACCGCCCGCTCCAGCCAGACCTTCCCCGTTTCTGGGCAGTGAGGGGCCGGTCGCCCCGGACTCCAGGATGCTCTTTGTTCAGCCGCCGTGTGGGGCTTATCCCTCCGCCGTGCCGTGGCCACCGCGGCTCAGGTTCGTTCAGATGGCGCTTCCTCCTGCCTTTCCCGGAGCGTGTGGGGGGCGGGGGGTGCTGGCGGACGCGCATGCTCGCAGCACGTGCGCCCCAGGGCCCCCCCAGCACCCGCCTTCCTGATCTCGGCTCCCGGGTAAACGTGGGCAGCGATTCCCTTTGGGAGAACCTGCCCCGTGGTCTACGCCGAATTCGCCTCTGGATTCCAAAACTAAAGAAGTCGGCTGCTTAGGGAAGGCCCGGGCTCCGCAGCAAGGGCTCGGTGGGTCACGTCAGGGCTGAGTAGCCTGTTCCCACTGCTGGGGACGAATTGGCTGCCCACCCTCCACACTGTCGAGAGAATTCACCGTCTGCCACAGGGCTGGGGACGATCGGCTGCAGGACGGGGTCCCAAGGTGGCTGGGAAGAGCAGCACGCGTGTTGTTTCCGGGGGCCGCCAGAGCAGGGGACCACAGAGTGGGCGGCTCGGCCTGTCCACGCGCAGGGCGGCGGCGCCGGCTCCCGAGTCTGCGGGAGGCTCCAGGCCCCTGTCCTGGCTCGTGGGGGCATCTTTGTGTTCACATGGGGTTCCACCTATGTGCGTGTCCCCAGACCTCCCCTCTGTGTAAGGGCACCCGCCACACCCTGTCTCCAGATGAGGTCGCACTCTGCGGTGCTGGGGGTCAGGGCTTCAGCGTGGACTCGGGGGGCACAGTTCAGCCCCTGACACCTGTAAGCGACTGGGCTAGTCTCGGCTTCCTCTTGGGAAGCTTGCCTGTCACCTACCCACCTCGTTTCCTCCAGGGTCGGATCTTTTCTTCACCCTTATGTTTCCCCCCGTGTCCTCATTCGATCTGAAGAATCTCTGGGAGCTGTCTGTGTGTACAGGTTACCCAGGAAGGACAGGCCCGGCGTGGACCGACTCGGTCAGCTCCACTGTCGGACCCCTGGGCTGCCAGAGCCGGGACCCGGCCAGCACGGGGCCGGGAGGGACCAGCCGTGATGAATGTGCTTTGTGGCTGGCGTGTCCCCGAAGCCGGGGTCGTGGGATGTACGGGGTCTGGCCTGTGCTCTTTGCCGCCCCCGTGCAAGCCGCAGCGGGGAGGGGCCGGGGAGACAGACTGTCACAAAGCGGGGACAGGCGTAAAAATGTTCTCAGATGAGCAATCGTCACAGCTGGCCGTACCCGACAGAGGATAAGGGGCAGGAAAGTTCTGGGAAGGTGAGCCCAGCTCCTTTGCAAGCTCTGCGGGGAGTGACGCTGGGCGCTTTTCAGAGCTGGTCGACCAGGGAGGGGACAGACTGGCGGGAGGGCGGAAGGAGGTGCCTCCCGGCGTGCCCCAGCACTGGTGGCGCCGGCCCTGACGGTGAGGAGGACTCCGCTCGCCCCGCTCAGCCCTCCTCACATCCCGCCCGAGCGGCCCCCACACTCCCTTGCCCTTCCCAGCAGCGGTGACAGACGGTCCACTGTCTACCGTCGTGTGGCATTTCGAGGCTGGGTTTTGTGGCCTGCACTAACATCAGCCACCACACAAACCACAGCAGCCCTGGGACGCACGGGCTCGGGGTGTAACTCGCTCCTGGCTGCACAGCTTTTCATTGGCAGGGCCGGGAAGAGCGCTGGACACCCCCTCGTGCTCCGTAGCCCCCTGCATGTCACCTCCGCTGGGCCGCGTCCCCGCCCAGCCCTCGCCTGCTGCGGTGGATGGGGACACGGAGTCACCCCGGTCCAGGGAGTCTGAGCCAATCAGACTCTACAGGAAGTTCGAATCTTTTATAAAAAGAACGTGGAAAGTGAGAAATAAAATGAATGGCAAGCTTCACGATCTGCAGGGATGTTCGCCCCACAGGTCTGCTGCCATACAAACCAAAATCTTTTTTTTTTTTTTTAGTAATTAACTGAAGAATGACCTAGAATCACCAATTTGGTGAAAAATCTACATGCAGCTTAGGATTCTGTTGTGTCCTTCACCTACTTTTTGAGGAAACGTCACTTTGGGAGCAACTGAGGGGCCTTTTGAACTCAGGAATTTCAGGGGTCTGTGGGTAAGGGGCAGAGAAGGCCCCGACTCTGCCTGTCACCATCCTGGGAAGTAGGCTAGAGGATGGCTCCTGGCCGACCCGGGCACAGACTTGCCCTCCGTCAGGGGTCCTCCAGTGTGCCATCTGCCACCTGCCAGCCTGGCTACTGGAAGGGAGGGGACGGTCGTGCGTCAACTGATCAAAATCCGAGTGAGCTCCTCACGTGTCCGGCCACCTCTGAGGCATCCAGTGGAAGAGAGGCCGCAGGGGGGCTGGGGGTTAGCTCCCCGTGATGTCACGTGATGTCACTGCCGCCTCCTGAAGGAGCTTGGTTCACTTACTGGAGGACCAGACTTACGACCTTTTTTGTGTCTTTGTGTTTTCGCTGTAGCTTCTGTAAATACTCTACAGTTGGATTTTATTTTTGAATACAAGGTGATAAAATTTTTGTTCCTTACTTGGAGCCCTTAATTCATTTACATGTAATAAAATTACTGACGGATTTGAACATACCTTCTTATCCTGCGCTTGCTTTTTTCACACTGGTTCTGGGCCTTTTCCCTTCTTTCCTGCCTTCTGTCGTGTTGACAATGTTGTGGGCTTTGTTTATTTTCAATCATTCCATTTTCCCCACTACTGACCTCGCCATTTAAAGAACCAAAAGGAAAAACATCTAAATTTACAATCATGTTTGGGAAATTTTAGCATACCTTTCCCAGAAATTGATAGAATAAATCAGGGAGGATGTAGAAGATTTGAACAAGTCAATTAACAAACTTGGTTCGATTGATGAATGTACAGAACACTGCACCACAGGATTACAGAATATAAGTTCTTTTCAAGCATGCACAGAACAGTCACAAAGATTGACCATATAATAAGCCTTGGAGCAAGATTAAACAAATTTAAAAGTATTAAAATTATAGAGAGTATGTTCTCTGACCATACTTTAGCTTTTTAGGAAAAAAATGAGAAATTCTTATATATTAAATAATTATGCTCTCAAACCCATGTGTCAGTGAAGAAATAAGAAATATTTTGAACTGAACTATAAAAAAGTACCACAGGTCAAACTTGGAGGATAAAGCTAAATCAGTATTTAGAAATGTATTGGCTTAAATGAATACAAGAAAAAGGAAAGGTTAAGAATTTACAAGGAAGTACAAATAAGACAGCAAAGGAAACCCCCCATAAAAGTCAAGGGCGTGTAAAGGTAAGAGCAGAAATTAGTGAAATAGCATTCATAGAAATAATCAATAAAGCCAAAAATTGTTTAACAAAAAATGAAGTTGACTAGCTTGTGGTATAATTCATCTGTAATAGAAGGCACAAATAACCAATCTCAGGAAAGAAAAAGGTGACATTACTACCAATGTTGCTATAAACCATATAAAAATAAGATATTTCAAGCAATGTTGCCTAAAATTTGAAAATTTGATTAAACTATACATCTCCCATAACAATACAACTTAACAAAACACACTCAAGAAGAAACAGAAAGCCTGAATAGCCCCTTACCATTCAAAAAAATTGTATTGGATCAAACATCTTGCCACAAAGCAAACTACGACCCAAAAGTCTTTACTGGTAAATTCTACCTCTCATTTAAGGAGAAGGTCATTTCTATTCCAGAGAACAGAAAAGTAGGCATTCCTCTTTAACTCATTTTATGAGACTACCATCACCTTGAAACCAAACGTTGAGGACAGTACAAGAAGACAATCACAGACTAAGCTCAAAAACATGTGCAAAGAAGCAAAAATTCTGAATGAGTCCTATCACACAATCTAGCAATTTATAAGGAGAATAAAACGTCATGACCAAATTGGGTTTATCTCAGAGATTCAAGGATGGTTTTAACATTTGAAAATCTCCGGCGATCACCCACCACAATAATCAAGCAGGAAAATCCAGTGACCATCTCAGTAGGTGCAGAAAGATGATCTGCTAAGAGCCAGCATCTATAAACACTCGCTAAGTAAACCATGATGAGAAAGGACATTTCTTAATTTCATAAAGATTATCTGCCAAAAAAGAATAGAGCAAACACGATACTTAATGGTGACATATTGAGGTGTCTCCTCAGATCTGGAATGAGGACGGGAGGTCCGGTAGAAAACAGAAAACCCACTATAGTGGATCTTCTAACCAGGACAGCAAGGCAAGAGAAAAAGAAGATACGAAAATCCAAAAAGAAGGAACAAAAGGATCATTACAAGTGATGTGACTGCACACATAGACAGCTGGAAGGAGTCTATACCTAAACTATTGTAATGAACGAGAAACTTTTTTTTAATTAAGAATTTTCATTTATAGTAACCAAAAAAAATATTCAAGAATCTAGGAATAACCAGAAAAGGTTTATATGGAGAAAACTATTGAGCACTTTTTCATAATTTCCTTCACTCCTTAAGGATTCCTGACAGTCCAGGTAGATGTTAATCCTGTTATCATCCTGTTATGATTGTCCTTATTTTACAAACGAGGCAAAGGCAGCACTGAGAGGTTAGTAACCTTGCTGCCAGTCACAGAGCCAGCAGGGGACTGAGCCACACTTGGAATGGGAGTAATTGCCTTCTGAGCAGAATCAGGCCTTAAAGGATGCAGAGTAAGAGCACGGCAAAAGCAGCACCTGCAAGCTAGGTTTGTGGAGTCTGAGGCAATTCAGGGAAGAAGAGGGGGAAAAAACAGATTATTTTTAAAAATTACTGAGCTGCAACACTTGTTTGTATGTTATTTGTTGAATGTCTGCTCCCCACAGCGGTTGTAAGCTCTATGAATGAGGGCAGATGCGTATTGCACCTGTAATTATTACAGCTGGGTCAAGGACAGAGTAGGAGTTCAATAAACATGAATTGAATACCTGAATGATGCATTTATTTGGATTCGAGACACCAGATTTAGGCTTGGTGGTGACCTGGACTTGACCTTTAAGGTGATGAAGGGCGACGCCCTAGCAGTGCTCCTCATCTCTGGGTGCACATTCGGATCACTTGGGAAAGGTTTGAGAAATCAAGTTCAGGCCCCACTTACGCAGATTCTAATTCAATTGGTCTCTAGTGGGGCTGAGCATTGGTGTCTATCAATCATCCGTCTGTCCATCCATCCATCTATCCACTCATCATCTTTACATACATCTATCTATCTAGCTATATATAAAGACTCTACTGAAATATAACAAATACCCAGAAAACCACACATACCCATTGGTATTTTTTTTTATGTTTCTAGGAGATTCTAATGTGTCGAGAACCATTCTCCTTGGCAAAAAGGTAGAACTATCGAAGTTTATTTTGGGGCTTTTCCCGCTGTTTCCCGTCAGCCTGTCTCCTTGCTTTACCAGAGAGAGGTTCTCCTGCATCTCCCCTCAGCCAGTAACGTCGCATGTATTTATTTCATTCCCAAAAGATGTACAGAGTGCTGTTCCTGGGCCGGGAGCCCCAGGCAAGCTCATGTACCTTCACCGGATGGGGAGAGGGACGACAGACCCCTAGCAGGTGGGACTCTCAGGGGAGGGAGGGTGGGGGGGTCGAAGCCCTCTCCAGTTGGGGGTCAGTATCCCCAGCCGAGAGTCATGAAACTGGATTTTTCCTCACCTCCTCAGCCCCACCAATAATAAGACTTATCTGCTCTGAGTCCCAGGCTCTTAGAAAATCCTCATGCAGGAATTAATTAATCAATTAATCTATTCTATTAGGCTAATTGCCCTCTAACTTTACAAGAATGTAAAATCGTTGCCTTTTACCAGAAATTGTCAATGGACTTAAAGGCTGTTGTGAGCAAAAAAGGAGGCTCTTCTCAGTCTGAAATGCCCCTCACCATCCAACAGATGGCGCCCGGACGCTTTCTCTCGTCACCCCTTGCCACAGCGGCGGGAAGCGGCAGTTCTAGAATTCTGATTTGGGAGGGGAAGGGGGGTGGGGGGACTGGTGGAAGAAAGGGGCTTCGTTTCCCGGCCTGGGCGCCACCTGCAGGGGACAACGAGCAATTACAGATCAAAGCTACAAATGGCATCTCCCTGGGGCTGAAAGGAAAGCCCAGAAGCCATGAACTTGTCCCCTTCTACTCTGAGGACCTCCCACTGTCTAGCACATGAAGTCAGTCTGTGTGCGGTTCCTGCAGAGGGGGCGAACACTTGCCTAGCTCCAGCTTGGTCCTGCTGCCACCCTGCTGGGGGGCGGGGAGGGGGAGCAGCATCCTTCAGAGACGTCGCCTGACCATAGGCCCTGGCATCTTGAGCCGTCCAAGGGCTGGCCTCCACCTAGCTGAAGAACGTCACCACGCGCTGCTTTCTGTCACAGAACACATTTCACCCAGGCTAACTTCTCACTACCCCTTATGTCTACCTGAGGCCACGCAGTTCTTTCTCCCTACCAGAAATATCCTTCCTGGATTTTCACGTTTTTATTTGACAAAGCTCGTTTTAGTAACAAAGTCAAAGTTGGTGCCTCCGCCATGATTTCTGCAGTCAGCAGTGATAAGATAACAATGATGACAGCTAACACTCATTAAGCCCCTACGAGGTCCAGGAATGGTGGGAAAGATTTCGAGGTGTTTAATCTATTTAACCCCCACAGCAATCTTATAAAGCTCATGGTCTCCACTTTACAGGTTCAAACGCGGAGCATCAGAGCACTTCAGTAGCTTGCCCCGAATCACAAATCTAGGTGGGAGCGCACAGGATAAAGCCCAGGGCTGACTTCAGGCCTGGTATTGACCCCTACTCTTGACTGCTCCCTTCAGTTAGTCTGTCCCAAGTATTTGCATGCGACTATATTGTCTCACATTATAATTCGAATCACAGGTCTGATATTCCACGCAACTGAGGCGCCATCAATTGTTTGGACATATTTTTACCGTTGGGCATTTGGCTTGCGGTGAGCATCTTTGTGCCTGTGGTTTTTTCCCCGTTGTGAGATCCCCAGAAATAGGATCACTAAATATGTAAAGTTTAGGGATCGAAACAGGAAAGGCAGATTGCTTTCTAAAAGATGGTTGGCCTTAGTAACACTACGCAGCAGACACACACACGCATGCACAGACGTGCACGCGCACATTCACACAGTTTACAGAAACCCCACGCGGAACGGTCGTGTCTGATGGGAGATGGCTCCACTCTCAGATGCTCCCACAGTCTCCTAAAGGTCGTCTGTGCCTTTTCTTTGTTTCCCGTCGTGCCAAAGCTATCTTACTGTTATAGAATCAAGACAATAGAAACTTAAAAAGTCATTTGTAGAATAAAGGAACGTGAAGCAGGTTTTTTTGTCATTATCATTTAGCTTTTTTGAAGTCTATGGTGCATCTCCATAGCTAATTTTCCAGCCTCTTACGTGGAGGTGCAAGGGCCTTGGGGACTGTTAGCCACTGGAGACCCCAGGTCTACTGCTGCTGGCGTTGGATCCGAATTGTGCTGCCCTCAGCCCCTGCCCCCACCGATCCAGCTGGCCCGCCCCCTCCCAACACCAGGAGACTGCCTTTCAGGCTCTCCTCCTCCAGCTTGGGCACAGTACCTCTGAAGGTCCCTGTTCTCGGTGGAATTGTGTCCCCTAAAGAGATGCGTTGAAGTCCTCATCCCCAGCACCTGTGCATGCGACCTTACTTGGAAATTGGGTCTTTGTAGATGTCATCGAGTTTAGACGCAGTCATGAGGGTGGGCCCTAACCCAGTGTGACGGAGTCCTAATAAGAGGATGAGGAGACACAGACACATGCACGGGGAGAAGGCCGTGTGAGGACAGAGGCAGAGATTGGAGTGATGTGTCAACAAGTCGAGGGACGGCAAGAATTCCACACAACGCGGGGGGCTGGGAGAGGGGCCTGGACCTCATTCTCTTCCAGCACCTTCGGAGGGAGGGTGGGGCCCTGCCAACGCCTGCATGTCAGACTTCTGGCTCCCGTGGGTGGCACGTTGCTGGGGCAGCCCTAGGGAACGAGGCAGCGCCTTCGGCGAGGAGCGCCGTGTGCGCACGGCCCTCACCTCGGTGCGTGCCGTGGGCGAGCAGGGCTGTTCTCAGATATGGGGCCCTGGAGATGGGCCCGGGCTGGGTGGTGTCGCTACGTCTGTGACGTACAGGCTCTTGTCCCGGACTCCTACCCACCTGTTCCTTGCTTCTGCTCCGTCCCCACACACGCTTCCTTTCTCGTGCTCCCCCGAGCCACCCACCTGCTCTGAGCCGTCTCCCACGTGACTCACTGGCTCGGATACCAGCACCTCTGTTCGGGACGTCACAACATGTGTTTACCGTGGAAACGAAGCTTCATCCTACTTGACGATTCCCGACGATTTCAAACGACAGGGGACAGCCACCGTCCCACACAGTCTCCTGTATTCATCCCGCTGGGCATCTCCATAATCCACAATGGCTTCTGGAAAGGGGACACTTTGCAACAGGTCCCCCAGCCCATTTCAGCTGCGTCACGCCTTACCCCAGGTCTCTGCCACCCACCAATGTGGCTTGCTGTTTTGGGCGCTGGGCAGGAGCCCCTGTTCCTCTCCCTGGAGACAGACGGTGGGTGAACGTGACCACGCCGCCCGGCTGGCCGCGAGCCTAGTCAAGGATGCCTCGGTCAGCTGCGTCCTCAGAGCCGACCCCGCCGTCCCTCAGGGGCAATTCACGGCTTCTCATCCGTCTTCTGTGACCCCTCACACACTCCTCTTGCACGGGGACCACGAGCTCCACCCAGCTGAAGGCCCCGAGGACCCGAGGACCAGGAACGCGGGGTCTTCTCTGCCAGGGGACAGGAGAGCTTGGTGTGTGCGGCACAGGCTCGCGGCAAACGCACATCAGAACCGCGGTAGAGAGCACCCCGTGCCCGTCGGAACGGCGGAGGTGGGGACGGGGCCCTCGTGCGGTGTCGGGGGGGACTGTGACGTGGCCCAGGTGCTGCAACGCGGTGTGGCCGCCCCCTGTGAACTACTGCGGCTCAGAGAAACCCGCTGGGTGGTGGCCGCTGCGGTCGCTAGTGCCGTTTGCCCCATCTCCCTCACATGCAGGAGTCTGGGGCTGTGGGGCTGAACGGGGTGCTCTGACTTGTTAGGAAGGACAGGCCTGTGGCCCTTGTTCTCGCAGCTCCGAGGACAGCCAGGCTGGCGAGGACAGCCCCCCACGCCGCCCTGCTCAGGGGCCCGACAGCATCCTCTTCCAAGTGTGCCACTACACGAAGAAAAGATTGGGAACGGTTTCTGTTTGGGACGATGGAAAGGTTCTGGAAATACGTGGGTGACGTTCACACAACGTTGCGAACGTACTCAATGCCACGGGATGGCACGCTTAAATGATTCAGATGGCAGATGTCATGTTACGTATGTTTTTCCACATTAAGAAAAAGGTTGAGAAGTACAGGTTTCATGGAGATTAGGAAAGAAATAAGGGCACCAACAGGGGGATGGCAGAGAACGAGAGAACAGGATCCGAGGACCCTGGCGGGGCTCCCAGGGGAGGGGCGCCGAGGGAAGGGGTGTGGGGAGAAGCCACCCCCCTACTCCCGCCACGCACGGATCCCAGCCCATCTCTGCTTAGCTCCTGCTCAAGCCTGTGACTTCCACAAAGCCGCCTCTGTTCCCTCAAGTCTTCAGGGTCACAGAGCCACACGGCACTTGTGTCCTGTCCTGGGGACCTTCATATCTCGTTTCCAGCCACGTCGCAAGTTCCTGCCGGACACACTGGTGTGGGCCGAACGCCTCCCTGCCCATCACATGGCTGCTACACACTGGGCTCGGACTGGGTTCTCTCTACGCATTAAGTACGGCCAGTCTTTTTGAGAACGAGACTGGGGGGGGGAATAAATAAATTTTGACTAATGAATAAATCACCTCTTTTACATAGACGTAGTAAACTTGTGCTTTGCCGCTCAGAGCATTTTCACGGGCGTGCCCATGGTGGCTGGGGCCTGGGGTGGCGTGGCGTGCACGTATCGATTTCAGTGGGCCTGCCACTGTCGGAGGCTTGAACGCCTCCCTGGGAACAGCCCTCAGACGACCCAGTCCTGCCTCGCAGACACTTTGCAATTTTTAGCACCATCTTCTGTTCCAATTACCACCAGGCTCGACACCACATGACTTCTGACTATTTGCAAACAAGCTCAAAGGACAAAGATGCGACTCGTTGAGAAGATTCAAGAGAACGTGAAATTCTGGAAATGGCTGACACGTAGTAGGTCTCCCCAAACAGATGACAGGATCCAAATCCCATTCTTACACAAGAATTCCAGAATGGTGAGAGAAATGGAAGCATTGGAATAACCCACGTAAACATGGCTTTCGTGTGTTTGATTTTAAAGGCCTGCGAGGTTATTTTTTTAGCTAGACTCACAAGCTCAGTGCCAGAAGCCAGGGAGGCACCTTCGGAGTGCAAAGCCAGTGGGAGCCGTGAAGGCTCTGGGTACCGCTCAGCCCCAGCCACTAGCTGCTAGATCGTCAGGCTTTTCATAAGAGAAGCTGGAAGTCCAGATTTTTATGTGAAATAGCCAAGTATTTAAAATGTTGCTGGAGCAACACAGTGGTGCCTGTTTAGGGCCACACTGCCACATGCACTGAGATCACCAATCATTCTTGGCCATGAACCTTAACACCCACAGCACTCAGGCCTGCCTTCCTCCTCCCTTGCCCCTCACCAACCCAACATCAGCAGCAACGATGCTGTTGTAATGAGCACACAGACACTCAAGAGAATGAGCACCCGGCTCCAAGTCAGACGGGAGGCACAGGAGGGGTCGCACCCAAGACTTCTCACTCAATCCAACTTGCTCCCCATTATCCCGCTTCTCCCCTTCGCTACCAGCCGGCCAGCCCCAGCTCTCCTAGCTGCCCAGCCTGGGGAGAGACAGCTACAGAAACGTTTGGATCAAGCGCCCAGCATAAAGACAGACCCTGTGGGAAAGTAGGATGGCAAGGCAACTTCATATGCCATTAATGTCCTTCCCCATGGTGCCGGGTGGGGTGGTAGGTGGGGCTGCTGTTCTGAGATGCCCTTGGGAGAGCTTCAAACAGAGGCAGAAGCACTAGAGCTCCAGAGTCCTTGGAGGCATGTACCCTTCTCTGTGCATTCCCTACAGTTCCAGCCTTCAACACCTGGCATGAGAAATGTAGGCTCATCGTTCTTCCTCATCACACTTCTGAGCTAGACGCAGGGAGCAGGGCAGTGCTTTGGCAATTAGCTGTATGGTTTTGATTTGGTGGAGCAATTACCGGCGCTGGCTGAATGGCACTCACCCAGGAGAGACGGGAAGGGTCCGGTGTGCGGAACAGAGAAGAGTCAGGGGCTCTCATCCCCCAGCCCATTTAACAGCCCCAGAGCTTTGGGAGATGGCTTTAATGACACTGTCAGTACACAGATGAGCATTCTTTCCCTCCCCCCGCAGAGCTTCCTGACTCGGAGGGAGCGGTCCAGGAAGCTGGGTGCTCTTGGTGGGAGCTTGCCAAGGACTCAGGCCTGAACTCTTCCCAGCGAGGGTCCACTGGGTGTTGTCTTTGTCATAGAAGGTCAAAGGTGATTGCCTTTTCCAGACTTTCCCCCAGCAAGATGGAGAAGGAAGGAAAATGGCCGGCAGGGGCTAAGTACATTCCTGCAGCAGTGGGCGCCACCGTGCTCACCCACCTGGGCCTGGGTCTTTCTGGCTACGGAGCAACAGAAGGCAAAGGAAAGGGGCGGGAGGAGAGCGGGGCTCAGAAGAAGAGCGGGGGCGAGACCACCTCGGTGGGAGTGGGCCAGGCCGGGACAGGGAGGTCGGCGTCGGCGGCCAGGTGCGCGGCTTGGCCGTGGACGCGCTGGTGCCGCACCAGGTGCGTCTTGCGGCTGAAGCTCTTGCCGCACTGCGGGCAGGAGAAGGGGCGGGAGCCCGTGTGGATGGCCTGGTGGCGAACCAGGTTGGTTTTGGAACTGAAGCTGCGGGCGCAGACGGCGCAGGCGTGCGGCCGACTGCCCGTGTGCACCGCCTGGTGGCGGCCCAGGTGAGACTTGCGGCTGAAGCGGCGGCCGCACTGCGCGCAGGCGAAGGGCCTGGCGCCGCTGTGGGCCCGAGAATGGGCGACTAGATTGGGCCTCGAGCCGAAGCGACGGCCGCACTGCGCGCAGGCGAAGGGCCGTTCACCGGTGTGCACCCGCCGGTGGCGCGCCAGGTGCTGCCCGTGGGCGAAGGCGCGCCCGCAGTCCGGGCAAAAGAAGGGTCGCTCGCCCGCGGGGGCGCCCTGGGGCGCCAGTGCGCTCCGGTGCGCGCAGGCCAGGGGCTTGGAGGCGGCGGGGTCCGCGCTGGCGCCCAGTGCGCACTCGTCGCACCCAAAGGGGCGCCCCTCGCTGCCGTGCAAACGCTGGTGCGTGGCCAGGTTCTTCTTCCAGCCGAAGCTCAGGCCGCAGTCGGAGCAGACGAAGGGCTTGGGCCCAGGAGGGGACGGGGTCGGGGACGGCGCAGGGGAACCGGGCGAGGCGGGCACTTCGGGCTCGGGCGGGGCTCGGGCGGCCGCCTCGTGCACCTTTTGGTGTCGCACCAAGTGCTGCTTGTGCGTGAAGCTGCGCGCGCACTGCGCGCACTGATAGGGCCTCTCGCCCGTGTGGATGCGCTGGTGGCGGATCAGGTGCGTCTTTTTGCGAAAGCGCTTCTCGCACTCGGCGCAGGGGAAGGGCCGCTCGCCCGTGTGCGTCTTCTGGTGCGAGCCCAGGTGAATCTTCTGGCTGAAGCGCTTGCCGCACTCTGCGCACGGGTAGGGCCGCTCGCCCGTGTGCGTGCGCAGGTGGCGGGTCAGGTGGGCCTTCTTGCTGAAGCGCTTGTCGCACTCGGAGCACGCGAACGGCCGCTCGCCGCGGTGGCTGCGCTCGTGCAGCAGCAAGTGCGCGCGCTGCGCGAAGCTGCGGCCGCAGTCGGGACAGGCGCAGGGGCCCTCGCCGCGGTGCAGCCTCTGGTGCAGCCGCAAGGTCAGCTGGTCCCGGAACCGCCGCTCGCACTCCCCGCAGCCATAGGGCTTCTCCGAGGCCGCGGCCCACCCGGCCAGCGCGAGGCCGCCCAGCGCCGCCGGCGTCCCCGGCTCCAGCTTGTACGCGGCGGCCAGAGGCCCCAGGTCAGGCGCAGCAAAGGGGCCGGGGAGTAACGACAGATGCTGAGGCCATTCGACCTCCTCTTCTGCCTCCTGATCCTCCTCCTCCACCTTTACCTTCCGAATCATCCACTCCTGCCCTGAAAAGTCAAAATGACAAGTCTATTAACCCCCACGTTTGTGTGTGCCGACATGATCACCACTTTCTGGAACCTGGCATCTGCTCTCTCCACTCTACTGGAAAGTTCCTGGGAATGACCAAATCCCAAGATCCTGCCCCGTGCTCCTGTCCTCTCTGCAGTCCCAGCGCCGGTGACCCCCCTTCCTGGCGGCCGTCCCCCCAGGCTGGGGCATGTCGCTCCGGGCGCTCTCCCTGCCTCTGACTATAAATGCTGCTCGAGGTTCTCGAACTTCACTCTGGGTTCATATGGCCACAGTGGCCGTCCCAGATCTTTCTGTCCAGCAGGTTTCTTTCTGGAACCACCCTCTCTCATCTCCAACTGAGCAGTGCCCCCTCCGGAGTTCCCAGATTGGTGGCAGCTCAGCAGCCTTACCACCAAACACCTGCCCTTCCCAGACCCACCCCCTGACTTAGGGCTGGGAGTACTGCAGCCTCCTTCTCCAACTGCTGGGCTGGAACTTCGGAATCTTGAGTGTAGCCTGTGAGCTTTCCCCGCCCTGACTCCTGCCAGTGGACCTTTGTATTGCTTCCTGTTGTCTCTCAAAGGCCACCTCCCACCCCCCACACACACCCTAATTTTTGCTTCTACACCCAGGTGGGCAATCCCAGTTTTGGAAGAGGGCTAAGGAATGGTGCCAACCTCTGGAGAAGCAGGGTGGGCCTCTGCGGGAGCAGGTTGCAGGTGGGTTTCCTGGAGCTTGGCCCCTCCCAGGGACTGGAATGGCCCGGCCAAGAGGAAGCAGCTCAGGGCCCAGACCCAAAGTGTCCACTTGGGTTCTCCTCTGTCACCAACCAGCAGTGAGACTTTGGTTAACTTATCTTTTTGCTACTTCTTTCAAAGCTAAGTTTGTTTGCTCAGGTGTAACGGTTGGACGAGTTCAAGGTTCCTGAACCTGGTGCAGCATCATAATCTCTCGTGGAACTTGTACGAAACGCATCTCTGGTAGCAGGGCGCACGAACCTGATCTTTCTTTAAAGCTCCTACGGTGATTCTTATTTGAGAACCATTGAATCAGATGGTTGGAGTTCCTGTCTAGCTCCAAAAGTCTATAATAGCCTGAGCCTTGGTTACATTACGCATGGACTGTCACAATTACATTTACTTTCAGTCTTTTTCCAATCCATCAGTTCCAAGTCACTATTTATCCTATTGTGATACTGCTTTGTGCCACTCTTCTACTCAAGAACATCAATAGCCCCCTAATATTTACAGGTTAAACTAATTTCTCACTAGGTCTGAAGTTCACCCCAAACTAGTCCAACTTTTTTACTACTCCCAAGCGTTAAGCCCTTCACTTCAGCCAACGTGGTCTGCTCTAACCAGAGTCACACGTCAACTTTCCTGCCTCAAAGTCTTTCTCAGCCTAGAATATTTTCCCATCCTCTACCCCACGGGCTTTAGTGCTGAAGTCTACACCTCTAAAATGCAGCGCAAATCAACCAAATCCTTGACAAATCCAGTGCATGAAGCTCCCGTGTATAAACTCCTTTAGTGCTTACTCCACTTACTTGCGACGTGGCTTTATTGTTATTTGTTAATTCCTTATTCTAGTTGATATTAGTGTCACCTAGACTTTAGCTTCTGGAGGGCCAACGTCTTGTGTTCTATTTCCCTATGTGCCTAATAAAAATGAGGACGGCCACCATCAACTGAATGCCAAGTACAGATGACACACCATGTATATATTGTTACAAACTTTTACAGCGAGCATGAGGCTACCCATATCCCCGTTTACAAACTGAAGCTCCTGGAGGTGAGGTAGCCGATTCAAGATCACTCAGCTAGGAAATGTGGAGCAAGGATTCAAACGAGGTCTATGTTGCTCATCTCTTTCCATTCTACCTATCACAGCCTAGACCGAGTAGGCACTAAATCCTTGTGGAATAAATGACATCACTCAGGCAAAAGATGATGAGGTTGGTGGTGGTGGAAGCAGGTGATGGGTGAGATTGTGGAGAGAGAACCAACTGTTTGATTGCGCTGGGTATGGGGGAGATAAATCAAACACAACAGATTTAGAGCATTTGGGTACCACTGAGATCAGTGGAGATGTGGGGGAGGGGTGTCTGGCGAGAGACAATGAAAAAGTTCATCAATGTCATATGTCTTCATAGGAATTATAGTTCAAGCCATGGACAATTCTATTCTCAGACTGGGGGCAAGAGAGGGGAAGTCAGGACTTCTGGAGGAAGTTGAGGGGACGTGAGGACTTCTAGCGGACGGTCCTCTTGGTGACCAGCCTCTTTGATTCCCGTCGGGTGCTGAAGCTCAGCAGCAGAGAGGTGCCAGGGCCTGGTCCATCTTGGGTTGGAAGGGCCTGGTGTGGCTGCCTCATCAGATAGCAGCTCCTGAGTCTGCAGGGCCCTCTGGTGGGATGGAGCAATGGGAAAACTCACCTGGGCAAGAGCCCAAAGGCTCAGCCTTCGCTGGTGTTCGTGCCTGGCCTCCTCTGCAGGGAGCCTCAATCCGTTCAGTGTGGGCACCATCCTCGAGTCTGGGGGCCTCGTGCCCTGGCAGAGAACAGACAACCTCAAGCTACCGCAGAGATCACAGATGGACAGAAGTCCCCGCACCCAGCCCATGTCATACCTGCAAGGGCTCAATTCCCAGCAGCCTCAGGCTCCTGTAAGCAAGGCAGCCGCTAAGGCCCTGCAGGTTGCAAGAGCCACAACTGTGAGAAGTTCCCGAAACTTCTGTGTGTGGCCGATAGTGGAGGCAAGCAAGGGCCCTGCCCTGTGGCTTACTTGCGGTTCCTCAGAGGAGGACTGGAGACCTCCCAGTGACCAGATGGACCCGTTCCATGACAAATCATTGGAGAAGACTGGGGTGTAAAAAGCCAGGCACGCCCCTTCCTTAGGTACCTTCTTCCAGTATCTGCTTAGCCACCTCCCTCGCCTCTTTCAAATCGTGCTCAGATCTGACCTTCCCAGGAAGGTCTGCTCTTACCACCCTGATCTGCTTTAACCCCCAACAGCACCCATCCTCTCTTACACGGTTCATAAGTGTGCTTATTTTCACATTGGTTGGTGGCTGACTCCTGCCTTCAACAGGACTAAGCTCCTGGAAGGTAGGGCTCTTTGTCTACTTGGTCACTGAGGTGTTCCAAATAGTGAGGATGTCACCTGGCACTTAGCAGGTTCTTAGTAAATAGCTGATGAAGAAAGGAAGACTCTGTCCTGAGCAGCCCCCCGCAATCCCCACTTACTTACCCGTGGGCAGTATTCTATCTTCCCTGGGAGGACACATCTGCTCCTGGGTATTGTGAGACCCTTCGCCAGGCTCGCTTTGGGGCGCCATCTCCGGCTGTCCCACAGAGAATCCTGTTCCGGGTAGAAAGACGGGTCCAAGTAAAGCATCCAATACCAAAGAGGGCCTCGAAGGCAGGGGCTCTCCCCCTCCCCAACCCGCTCAGGAAGGGTCTCTAGCCAGTGTGGACAAGGGACAGCCAGGCTTCCCAGCGGCCTGGCCAGATATCAACCTCAGCAGCTTTGTATTGAGTCAAGGACAGGTGAAGGTAGAGAGAGTAGGTTTAAATGTCCCGGAGCTCCTAAGGATGCCACCCGTAAAACCTAGCAGAACCTCCAGCGTGGGCCGGACACGCACAGACCCCCCGATGAAACCAAAAGGGATGCTACTCTAAAGGCTCCTGGGGTCTTGGGGGTGTCAGGGTTGCAGTCTACAAGGATAGCTTTGCCTTCTTTATTCTAGAGATGCAGCAGGCCCAGCATGCCCCTGAATCCCCCCACCCAAGTTCCTTCTGCTCTGCGGGCTCACCCAGAGAGCTGAGGGCCTCCAAGGTCTCTCTCATGGCAACCCCGGGTAGCTGTTCCCGGGGATCGGGCATCAGACCCTAAGGAGAAAATACATCCTGGCTCATTCTTCTCATGGCAGCCTCCATCCGGGCCCTGGCTCTGCCCACCCTGTCCCCATAGCTATCCCAGGAGCTCCAAAGGTAATATCCCCAGGTACAGGTGAGGGAAATGAGAACAAGTGTATTTCAGGGAGCAAAGAGATCTTTAAAATCGGCAGAAGGAGATCTTGAAGCTATTTCTGCAACCTCTGGTCAGCTCTGGAGTCAGCTACCCCCCAACCCCGCTTCACCTGGCAGGTCAGTGCTGCCGCGGCTGGTGGGGATCGGTGGATTCTCTGGGGAGAGGGTGGGGGGTGGGAGACCAGGTTGGGGGGGGGGACTTCATCTCCTAGGCCCTCCAGCTGTCACTGCAGGAGCTGGTGAAATAGGAGCCAGCCGAGGGGCGGGGGTGAGTGTCACTATTGGGCAAGTGGTAGGGGAGGCCCTCAGAGGAGGGTCCTCGCTGAAGGCAGGAAATGGCTGTAGCTTCCTCTCCCCCAGAAATAACGCTGCCTCGAAATCATCGCTCCTCCCCCGCTGGGCTTCCCCAGGCAGGGCCACCCCGCCCTCGTGCCCCTTTCCCCGCTCCCCCTTCAGCGGGTGCCCTGCCCCTCCCCCCGCAGACTCCCCTCCCCCCAAATCTCTCTGGCAGGCTTCCCTCCGCGCTCCCTTCCCCTGCTCTCTCTGCCTTCCGCCCTCTCCCCCCACCGAATCTGGCTGGCTCCCCAGCTCCGCCCCCAGCCTCGCCCCTCCGGCCCCTCCCCCTGCCCGCAACCTGCGGGCCAACCCCTCCCGGCCCCCTCTCCGCCCCCCAACCTCGGCTCTGGGCTGTCTCCGCGGCAGCGCTCCCCTCCCCCTCCCCAGGCTCCAGGCCGCCTTCGCCCCCCCGCTCCCGTCTCCATCCTCCTCCCTGGTGCACACCCTCACCCTTCCTTTCCCCCTCCTCTTTTCCTTCCTCCCACCACCGCCCTCCTCCTCCCGCTGTTCTCCCCCACCCCGTTTTCCCCTCCCCTCCCCCTCTCCTCCCCCACTCTGGTTTCCCTTCCTTCTCCTTTCCTCACCTCAGTTCCCTCCCTCCTCCCGTCTCCCGAGCCCTCCTCCCCCTCCCCCCACACCACTCTCCTCCCTCCCTCCCGCGCTCTCCTTCCCCTCCGAGGCCCCCGGCTCCCTTCCCCCTCCGCCTCCCCAGCAGGCGCTCGCTTCCCTCCGCTCCCAGTCCCCAGAACCGCTCCTCCCCTCCCCCTTCCAGTCCGCCCTCCGAGCTCCCCCCTCGTCCTCCGGCCCCCTGACTGCTCATTTCGGACCCTCCGGTCCGCCCTGCGCTCCCCACCCCTGCCCCGCCCCTCCCTTCAGCGGCGCCCTTCCCCATTTCTGCTCCCTACTGACTTCTCCACACCCCTCCCAAGTTTGCCTCCAGGCCAGACCCCTCCCGAGCCACCTCCCCGCCAGACCGTCCCCTGAGCCTCTGCGCCCGGACCGCGCTCCACGTCCCGGCCCCTCCCCGGCTCCGGGGCTCACCTGTCAGCACCCTTCTCTCAGCCCAAACGGCCCGATCCCCGCGCCGGGTTTTCCTCCCCCCCCCGCCCCTCCCACACTCCGTCTCCCCTCTTGGGAGCCTCCCCACTGCCCCGCTCCGAGCCTCGCTCCCCCTTCCCACCGGACTTCTCCTCCCCTCCACAGCCCCTGCCCTTCCCTCCGGCTCCCCGTCACTCCGCTCTCGACAACCCTGACACCCCCAGCCGTGCCCGCCCTCCCCAGTCCTCCCCGGTCCCCGTCCCTCCCTCCTCCAGCTCGCGCCCCTCCCCTGCCCTTTCATTCCCCTCCACCCCTCGCCGCCCTCCCTGCGCGCCCCCACCCCCCGGGCTGTCACCTGCACGGTGCGGGCAGTGACTGAGCGCCGGTGTGGCGGCGGGAGCGGGCGGAGCCGCCGGCCGCCGGGCGCCTCCACGGCCCGTACCTGGCGGGCGGCGGGCCAGGTCTCCCCGCTGCCGCCGGGACCCCGCGCCCCGGCCTCCGGCCCTGGCCGGCTCTGCTGGCAATGGCGCCCGCTGCCCGCAGCTGGGGTGCCGACTGCCCGAAAGATTGACAGACTGACAGCCCCGAAACTTGGCGGGGAGGGGAGAGGAAAAGACGCGGGGGGGAGCGGGGGAGCGGCGCCCGGGAGGGGGAGCGCGAGGAGGAGGGGAGCGAGGACGCGGGAGGGGAGCCGCGGGGCACCGGCGGGGGAGGCAGGGCCCGGGGTGCTCGGGAGTGGGGTCGCGGGCGGGCGCACGGCGGGGTCAGGCTGGCAGGTGGAGGTCTGGAGTAGGTGCTGGGCTGTGGGAGCCAAGGAACGGGGTGAGGGGAGGGGGGAGGAAAGGGAGGAGTGCGGGGCGGGGAGGAGGGGTGGAGGAGGGAGAGGAGTCAGGGAGGAAGGGCACTCCGGCTTCGAGGGAGGGTGCTCGCGAGCGCCAAGGGAGGAGCCGCGGGAAAGGTGGGGCGCGGGGCGGGGTGGGTGAGGACTTGGGGGACCGAGAAGGGGCGTGTTCGCGGAGGGGAGCCACTGTGCGCGGGGGAGTGCGCGCGCCGCGCTCCCGTCGTGGGATCCAGTCTCCCCGTCGGTCGGTGGGGTCGCTCTGGCGAACTGCGGCCCCGCCCCGCTCGCCACCCGGATCCCACCCAGATCCACTCTGACCCACACTCTCTGGCCCCCAGGTCCCGAGGACCTGATCTGAGCGGGGGGCCTCGGGGCCGTAAAGAGAGGTAGAAGGAGGCAGGGCTGGACCTCTGTGCCTACCTCGAATGGGCCCTTCCAAGTAGAAATCGGGGTGTGGGGTTTTGACTCAGGTCCCCAAGGAGAAGGCAGGGCTGGAGAGGAGTCGGGCTGGGCGGAGACTGAGGGCGGGGTCCAGGGGCTGCCGGGAGGGGGAGTTCTCTGCGCAGGCCCCCCTAAGCTTCCCCAGTCAGGTGTGCAGGGGTGCCCTTGGCCCTCAGGTTCCGCTCCTCGCTGTCCCTGGCCGAGGTCACCGTGTTTCTCCCGCCTTGCCACCTGGGGCATCTCGACTTCATCTGAGAGCTCCCCACATCCTGTCCTCCTGAGCCGAAATGCCGGCTCGTTACTACAGGCACCCTCTCCCTAATCTCTTCCTCCAATCTCCTCTGGGTTCCAGCTTCCTGCCTCCCACCCCCTTTGGGGGAAAGGGCGATTCTCTCAACCCAAATGCAGCCTTATCAGCAGTGGTTGGAATCCAGCTGGGGGTGGACGGCCCTTGGAGCACAGAGCAAGGAGCCCTTCCATGCCTCATCACAAGGAGGGGCTATGGGGACAGAGAGGCATGGCACACAGCAGGGGCGCCGTCAATATTTGTTCATATTTAGGACAGAAGAAGAAACAGGGAGCGGGTGGTATCTGGAAGAGCGTGGGGTCCCTGGGAATCAGCTGAGAAAGACCTTTCTGTCTTTCTGGGGGGGCTGTTTGGGCGAGTGGGCGCACAGCCTGCCCCGGGAGCAGAATGCGTTACCGTGTGCTGGGCTGGGGCGTCAGCACCTGTATCTCTCCTTGTGCTACCTGCAGTGGAAGTGTGAGCCTGTGAAGAGTGAGGGGAGAGTGTCCCCGTGAGCTACGTGAGAGACAGAACCGCAGGGTGTCCATGCCCTTTCTGAGGACCTCATTGGAGAAGTCCCCGAGGAAGCACCTTCGCTTGGCCCTGGGGTCCGGGAGAAATGCCTAGTGAGGCTCTGGTTCCCATAGCCTCCTCACCTCCGGTGGGGTGAATGAATATGTCGGATGCTTGTTGGGACATTGGGTTTTGGGGTTGGAGGGTTACAGAATCTGAGGCCCAGGCCACATTCCAGCCAGGATGTAAGCAGGATTCCCCCCAGGCGCCTGCTGCTGCCTCCTTCCAACCAGACGGATGCTGGGATTATCCCATCCGGCTGCCTTGCCCCCGGGGCCCCTCTGTCTCCTGCCTCCACCGCCCCTCCCACCTCCCACCTCCCACCAGGCACTCCCTGAGGCTTGCTCTCATTCCACTGCCTGGGCTTCTTGCTTCTGGACCCCACGGACCCTAGGAGACTCTCAGAAGGAGACCAGGGCGGACCCAGGCAGTCACACATAATTGCCCCCAGTAAGAAGTCTGGACCACAGAGGAAAGAGTGCCTGTTGTTTCTGTATCCACACAATCCAATCTCCCTGGAAACTGGGGTCCTTCCGCTCACTGACCCTCACTTCCAGAGTGCCGGGAGGGAGATGGGACAAGAGGGGGCAAAAAAGGGAACAGGAGGGAATCATAAAGTCAGAATTTTAGGGCTAGAAGACCATATCCGTCATGTGACTCTTGAACATTTTGTGGGGTCATGGCCCCCTTGAGAATCTAATAAAAGGTATGGAACTGTCTTCAGAAAAACGTGTGCACATACGTGATTTCAAAGTATTGGTGGAACCCTAAATCCCATCCAAGCACCCTGGAGTTTTTACTGGTAAGGAAATCGGGACCCAGAAAGGGACAGTGGCTTGCCCAGAGTCCGCATTAATTTGTGGTAGGGCCTGAAGTGTGGAAATATCAGAGGCTCAGAGTGGCCGGCTATGGCCTGTGGACGGAGACACACACACACACACACACACACACACACACACACACACACACACACGACAGGGGCAAGAAGGGGACCGTTTCCAGGGAGAGCTGGCCTCTGAGGGGATTGTGAGATGTGCTGCAGGCAAGTCCAATCTGGTTCCCGGCAGCTGGTGCCTGGCAGCTGGAGCCTGGGGACCGGGGCTGAGATAAAGCCTGCCCAGCCCCAGTGCCCTGGGGCTGCCCGGGACACGCCGAGGCTGGGCTGCTGCAGCCGGCAGTGTGGTGGGCAGGCAGCGCTGGTCTCTGCTCCCCTGCTACACGTTACTCCCCGAAGCCTCATAGTCCCCCAAAGGTGACCTGTGGGGGCACCATGCTGCTCCCTGCCCTCCTCTTTGGGGTGGCATGGGCACTTACCAACGGGTAAGCAGCCCTCTCCAGGGACCCCCCCCCAACTAAGATCTTGTTCCTCCCGCCTCATGACTGGGACCCTGTGGGACCCCAGACTCTCCTCCCAGCTTCAGCTTCCTCCTCAGCTCACTAACTTCCCTGGGGGTTGGCTCTTTAGGGAGCAGGATGCCAGGACAGGGCTTCTTGGTGACAGAGGGGACAGTGGCAGCAGCTGTCATTCTCTCTTCGTGAGCAGGCGATGGTGTGAGCAGACGGAGACCATCCTGGTGCAGGAGGAAGTGGCCCCCCGTCAGGAGGACCTCGTGCCCTGCGCCAGCCTCTACCATTACCAGCGCCTGGGCTGGCGGCTGGACCTGTCCCGGAGTGGACGTGCGGGGCTCTGTCCCATCTTCAAGTGAGTGAGGGTGGAGCCTGGGCTGGCTGCAGAGCAAGCAAGGAGAGTGTAGGAGCCTGAGAGTTTTGGGGAGGCCTGGGTGGTGACCTGGGGAAGCAGGCTTTTGGGAAGTAGGTCTGGGCGGGTTCTCAAAGGGCTGTCAGTGCGGGGTGGGCGCTGGGTGGGGGAGTGGACACTGCGGTGTGGGGATCCCATGCCTGCTGCCTGTGCCTGCCCTCCAGTCAGCCTCCCCAAGTTCATCTTACTTTGCACTCGGGGAAATGAAGACCAAGAAGATAAAGCACACAGTAAAGCCACTCGGAGAGTAGGTGGCCAGATTGAATGGCCGTCCCAGGTGCGGCTGGGCTCAATACTAATGTCTCTTCCCTTCTGCTTGCTCGGTGGACCCAGGCCCCCAGAAACCCGGCCTGCTGCATGGAACCGGACAGTGAGGGCTTGCTGCCCAGGCTGGGGGGGCAGCCACTGCACCCTGAGTAAGTACCTGAGGTTAGCCCAGCTCTGTGGCTTCATGGAGGTAGCAGGCTGCCTGGGGAAGGAAGCTGGGTCCAGGCTGGCCAATTGGGTCTGCCTCATTTTTTCCCCTCTACCCACCATAGCCCTTGCAGAAGCCAAGCCAAAGGGCCACTGCTTTGCCACGCGTCAGTGCCAGCCTGGGACAGGCTCAGCTAATGCTTCTGCAGGAAGCCTGGAGGAATGCTGTGCCCTGCCTTGGGGACAGAGCTGGAGGGATGGCCGCTCCCAGGCCTGCCTCAACTGCTCCAGCCAACAGCGCCCAGGTGGGCCCCCGGCCTGCCAATAGGCAGAGTGCCGGCTGTCACCTGCTTCCCCCACAGGCACTCCCGCATGGAGTTCTTGAGCTCTGAGCCTTTCCTCAGGGGTCCGTGCCCCTCCCCTGTCCTTTCAGATGAGTCCCCTTCCTGTCCCTGCCCACCAGAGTGACCGTGCCTGTCCACCTGCATCCTGCCTCCTCCGCCCTCCTCCCCCACACTCAGATGCTCACAGTGGGGCATGTCCTCCAGGTAGCACCCCCTCTCCAGCCGTCCTGCAGCCCCTGCCGGGGGCCGTGGCCCAGCTCCGGAGCCAGCGCCCGCGTCCCTCGGCCACCTGCACCACCTGGTCCGGCTTCCACTACCGCACCTTTGACGGGCACCACTACCACTTCCTGGGCCGCTGCACCTACCTGCTGGCGGGAGCTGCTGATTCCGCCTGGGCTGTCCACCTCGAGCCCAGGGACCACTGTCCCCAGCCTGGGCACTGTCAGCTGGTGAGGGAGGGAGATGGGGATGGATGCAGGGCGGGAGCTGGATGTGGGAGGAAGAGATGCTGACACCTCGCGTCCACGATGCCCTCCCGCCCCAGGCCCGGGTGATGATGGGACCAGAGGAAGTGCTGATCCGGGGAGGAAATGTCTCTGTGAACGGGCAGCTGGTACCTGAGGGGGAGTCTCGGTTGCTCCCTGGTAAGGGACAGTCCACCCGCCCCCAGGGTGGGGCTCAGAAGGGCAGCAGAGAGCAACTGGGCACTGCCCACACTGCTCTTGGGAGGCATTCGGAATTGTGGGAGCCAGCTGAGAAGCCAGAGGTTGTTGACCTAGGCCCCCAACCCACCGCTGCAACTCACCCCCACTAGTCCCTTCACAGTGTGACCTTGGACAAGTCCCTCTACTTAACTACTTAACCTCTCTGAGCCTCGGTTTCCCCACCTGCCTCCCACAGTGCGTCTCATGCTACTGGATGGGACATTCCCCTACCAGAACTTTTGTCCTGGTGGGGATGCAGGGAGCGAGGCGGGAATGGGCTTTCGTGTGTGTGTGTGCACACGCACGCGCACGTGTGTTGTAGTTTACTCTCCCAAGAGAACATCCGTTGTGTTCATGAGCTTCTCAAAAAAGGGCCGTGATGGGAAACCCATGGAGTCTGCTTTAAAGGCTATAATGTGCAGGCTTCTCTAGACCTGTGAGAATCCTCTTCTCCCTTCCCTGGGCCCCGATGCGATGGTGGGAGGGGCAGCGAGTGTGACTCCTGCCCCTGCCCAGGGCTGAGCCTGCAGTGGCAAGGCGACTGGCTGGTGCTGGCAGGCGGCCTGGGCGTCGTAGTGCGGCTGGACAGGTCCACTTCGATCTCCATTTCCGTGGACCATGAGCTCCAGGGGCAGACTCAAGGCCTCTGTGGGGTCTACAATGGCCGGCCTGAGGGTAAGTGGGGCGTGGCCAGGTTGCTGGTGTGGGAGGGAAGAGGAGACCCGAGGCTTCAGACGCAGCACCTGCGCCTCTCCCTTCCCCAGATGATTTCTTGGAGCCAGGCGGGGGGCTGGCTGCATTAGCTGCTACCTTTGGGAATTCCTGGAGGCTCCCTGACTCAGAGGTGAGACTGCCAGCCTTGGGAAGCCTGGGGTCCCTCGCTCCCCACCTGCCTGACTCCTGGCTTCTCTGATACCTCCAAGCCTCTGCTCTGTTTTCATCAAGTGATGAGTCCTGGCCCTCTCCCAGATCCTCAGGGAAGGAAAGGCAGGCTCGGGGTCCCATAGGAGCACAGTGTAAGGTGCTGCTCCTGCTCTCTGCGTGAACTGACCACCCAGGGGACATGCTCACTGACCTGGCCACCAAGAAGCTTTGATTGATTAGCTAGTTATCGAACCTCCTGTTAATGGGTTGACAGCGATCTTGGCCCTCCTGCCCCCTACTTGGGCATACCCCTTTGCTGCCCACCCCCACCCACCCACAGCCCCAGGACGTCTGGGCTGCTGGTCATGACGGTGGGGTCTTGAAGCCACTATGAGGGCAGTGGCCATTTTCCTGGTGTCCTTGTTAATGTGCCTCATCCCTGCCCCCTGGCCTGACTCCAATTGTCCCCAGCCTGGGTGTCTGGATGCGGTAGAGGCAGCCCGAGGCTGTGAGGACCCCCTGAGAGGCACAGAGGCAGACACAGAGGCTGGCCAGCTGCGGGCTGAAGCCCAGGATGTGTGCCACCAGCTGCTGGACGGTCCATTCAGGGAATGCCACGCCCAGGTATGGGTGGGGGTGGAGGCGGTGTCCGGCCCAGCACTGAAGGGGCCAAAAAGACAGTGTGCTAGAGAGATTCCGGAGAGGGAATTTGGTCCTGCCTCTGGATTGCTTTGGGCTGTTGGTCAAACTGCCCTCCTCTCTGTCCTAGGCATTCTCTCTGGGAAATGAGACAGCTCATATGCGTGATCTCTGAGGTCCCTTCCAGCCCACATGTGTTTGGTCATAAACCAGGGTGGGATTGAAGAGGAGGGAGGTGCTGGGTAGTGTTGGAGGAGAAGGCTGGTTGGCTGAGGGGCTGGCCCTTCTCCGAAGGTTCCCCCCGCTGAGTACCACGAGGCCTGCCTTTTTGCCTACTGTGCTGGGGCGGCAGCGGGCAGTGGGAGAGCCGGCCGGCAGGAGGCTGTGTGTACCACCTTGGCCAGCTACGCCCGGGACTGTGGCAAGCAGGGCATCTACCTGCGCTGGAGGAAGCCGGGCTTCTGCGGTTCGACCCCTGCCCGTCCCTCCCCGCCTCCCCTCCCTCCAGAACTGGGAATTGACTGAGGGTCCTGCTGTGAGCGCTCTGGGGTGGGCTGAGCCCTCTGTCTGATCTCCGGGCGTTTCAGGGGCAGCGAGGTGGGGTAGGGGGGTGAGGGCAGCGCCTGGGCCTCACGGTCCACTCCTGTGCCCGCAGAGCGCCTGTGCCCGGGGGGCCAGTTGTACGTGGACTGCGCCTCAGCCTGCCCCCCCAGCTGCTCCGCAGTGGGCGAGGGAGGGGAGGGGTCCTGCAGGGAAGAGTGCGTGAGTGGCTGCGAGTGCCCGCCGGGCCTCTTCTGGGACGGCGCCCTCTGTGTGCCTGCCTCCCGCTGCCCATGCCACCACCGACGCCAGCGCTATGCCCCCGGTGACGTCGTGCGCCAGCTGTGCAACCCGTGGTGGGTCCGCGGGCCGCGCCGGCGCTCTCGCTGGGCTTGGAGGCTGCGCGGTCCCCTCTGATCCCTCCCTTATGCTGTCTCCTCAACCTGCCTCCCCTTATGGAGCCAGTGGTCTGTGACCTCTCCATCTCATGACCTTCTAGCACGAGGGTATTGGGGGACGGAAGGTCGTCTGCAGCTCAGTATCCCCGTCCCCTTGGGGGCTGACCCAGATGGTGCTCCCCGACCCGGTGTGCCCACAGCGTGTGCCAGGACGGCCGCTGGGTCTGCGCGCAGGCGCCGTGCCCCGCAGAGTGCGCGGTGGGCGGGGACGGTCACTACCTCACCTTCGATGGGCGGAGCTTCTCCTTCCGCGGCAGCCCAGGCTGCCGGTCCAGCCTCGTGCAGGTGGGCAGAGGACTAACCCTGGGAGCCGGGAAGCTGGCGGGGGAGGGGAGGGCTTGCCAGAGCAGGGGCCCTCCTAGGGCCGCTGTGGAAGATAGGTGACCGTAAAGAAACCTCTAAATAAATCAACAAAACACACACAGTCACCCAGGGAAAAGCTGAGGGAGAATGGATTCTGGAGGGTGGATAGCTGCAACAGACCCCCCCAAAGCCTCCCCTTTGGGTTCTCACTTCCTCCTTAGGTTTCTGGGAAAGTTCTGCCGTCTGCCACCCCAGCCCAGGGGCACAAAACAAAACCCAACCTCACAGTCCTTTCTCACAGATGGGATGGGCCGGGTTTGTCACAGGCTACTTTGTGCAATACAACCCCAGAGCCAATAAGGGTCCTCTTTCCTCCCCCGTGTCCCCTAGTGAAATTAGGTGACTTCCAAGTTCAGGCCTACACATATTCTTACACACGCAGACACAAACAGGCGTGCACACATGACACACTCATACGTGTGTATATAGATTTAGCACGTGTTTAACGCAGATACACAGACACGAACATACGTACCCACGGGGAGGAAGGGGAGGCATCTCAACCCAACACGCAGACATACATATGCACACACACACGCGCACGCGTGCACACATACATTCACACACGTCAGTGCTGTGAGGGTCAGGTCTCTACTCCATGGAGCCTGGCTGGCTGGAAGGTGGTAGTCACACTTGGGGTGGGAGCTGCCTCCAGGTGTGTGCTGCAGGTGTGCCCCGCCCCACCACTCCGCATTTCTCGTCATTCGCCCCAGGACGTCGCCAAGGGGCAGCTGCTGGTGACACTGGAGCATGGGGCCTGCGACTCTGGGAGCTGCCTCCACGCCATCTCTGTCTCCCTGGGGGACACCCACGTCCAGCTCAGGGACTCAGGTAGCCTCAGAAATCAGAGTACCTGCCTACCAGGCCTTCTGTTCCCAGTGGCTCTTGGGACCGTGGCTCAGGCCCTAGTGGCCTCCTGAAACGGTGCCTGCAGACTCTGGCTCCGTCCGGCACCTTCGTCCACACTGCCCTGTGGTTCCCGAGCCCCAAACCTCCCCCCCCCCGATTCCCGCGGCCGAACTCTCTCCTCTGTTTCCCCTCACCTTCCCATCTCTGAAGCAGACACACAGCCCTGTGGAAATTTCCCAAGGCACCTTTTGCCTCGTCCTGGGGGGGAAATGCAAGGCATACAGTTGTGAGAGGTCAGACAGGCCCAGGACATAACCAGGCCCGCAGCCCCTGCACCTCTCCTTCCCTGGGTCTGCTCCTGTGCACAGACTCCAAAGGCCAAGCGGGTGCTGAAGGTGGTCCTTAGGCCGGGTGGGGGTGCTCGGGGAACGGGCAACTTCCCGGGGGTCACTCAGTGCGGGCAGCCCACCGTGACATGGGCCCTCCTAGCTCCCACCCAAAGTCCTTCCCTTCTTGCAGCCTCGAACTGCCATGTGCTCTCGCCCACCCTCATGAGCCCAGCCCTGCCCTGTGGGGCACCCCTGTGACTGGCCCCCTCTTCCAGGAGATGTCCTGGCCGATGGGCAGGACGTGGGCCTGCCCTGGAGTGGCCCCGTGGGCCTCAGCATCTCCCGAGCTTCTTCTACCTTCCTGCTGCTGCGCTGGCCCGGGGCCCAGGTCCTTTGGGGGGTGTCCGACCCTGCAGTCTACATCACCCTGGACCCCCGCTATGCCCACCAGGTGTGCCGAGGGGGAGGGCGGTGGCTGGGCGAGGCCACAGCTGGCCAAGATTTGACCGTCCTCCACCCACTTGGGCGGCCCAGGTGCAGGGTCTGTGTGGCACGTTCACCTGGAACCAGCAGGACGACTTCCTGACACCTGCTGGCGACGTGGAGACCAGCACTGCTGCCTTCGTCAGCAAGTTCCAGCTGGCAGGCGAGGGGAGGTGCCCCTCAGAGGACAACGCCCTGCTTCCCCCCTGCAGCACCCACCCTCAGCGCCACGTTTTTGCAGAGACAGCCTGCGCCGTCCTGCATGGCCCAGCCTTCCAGGTAGCCAGTTGGGGACACGCCTCCTGTACTCACCTGTAAGATGGGGTCACTACCCGCCCTGCCCTCCTCCTTGGCTATTGGGCAGGCCCTGCCCCCTGCTGTGACAGGGCTGCCGAGCACAGGGAGATGCAGTGGGAAGGGGGATGGGGGAATCCGTGCGGCAGGAGCTGACCCACTTTCTCACCTGCCCCCGAGGAATGCCATGGGCTGGTGGACAGGGAGCCGTTCCACCTGCGCTGCTTGGCAGCCATGTGTGGCTGCGCCTCTGGCAGGGCCTGCCTGTGCCCGGTGCTCGCTGCCTACGCTCGGCGCTGTGCCCAGGAGGGTGCCTCGTCTCCCTGGAGGAGCCAGACCCTCTGCCGTGAGTCTGCTCAGCCTGCCGGTCCAGCTCGCAGGGACCCAAGAGCTTTCGCGGGGGCGGGGAGGGCTCCCAGGAGGACCTCTGACCGTGGCAGATTGCTGGCTTGCCTGCTCTCGGAGGCACAGGGAGTGTGGCATCCTGAGGGGGGACAGAGCAGCAGAGGCTATGCCCTTGACCTGCTTGTGTCTCTGTGTCCAGCTGTCCTGTGTCCTGGGGGCCAGGAGTACCAGGAGTGCGCCCCGGTGTGCGGTCGAAGCTGCGGGGAGCCAGAGGACTGCGGGGAGCTGGGCGGCTGTGTGGCTGGTTGTAACTGCCCCTCGGGGCTGCTCTGGGACCCCGAGGGCCAGTGTGTGCCCCCCAGCTTGTGCCCCTGCCAGCTCGGAGCCCGTCGCTATGCCCCTGGCCGTGCCACCATGAAGGACTGCAACCGCTGGTGAGGGCGGCCAGCTTTGGGGTGAGGTAGAGAGCTTGGGGGTGAGGAGATGAAGCATAAAGGGCCGGGCTCCTAGCCCCGTGGGTTTTGGCACGGGACACACACCGGAAATGGCCGAGCGCTGGTCACGTCTCAGTGTAGAGCACGGCAGGGCCTACAAAGCACTTTCGTGTACATATTCTTATTTAATCTTCCTTGATTTTTATAATAAATAAAACAGGAAGTGGGAGAATTATTCCCATTTTGCAGATGAGGAGACTGAGGCTCAGATAGGCTAAATGGCTGGCAGTCTCACAGCCTGTTCGTGATGGACTAGAACCCAGATCTCTGAATTCTAGTTGAGTGAGGTCCAGAGGCTCTGCCAGGGGTCAGGGAGAAGTACAGGCAAGGTAGGAACCTGCGTAGGTAGGGCCAGGGTCCAAGGCTTGGTGGGCGAGGGGGAGACCTCAGTGAAGTCCCCTCCTGCCTGGGCTGGGTGTGGGGTGGTTCACTCTCAGAGCCGAGAGAATGGCCTCATAGCAGCTGGGGCAGGAAAGGGTGACAGTGTTTATCCCAGGTCTGGCTGGATGCTGGGGACAGTCTCCATCCCCATGCTTGTAACAACTGGGGTGTTGGGGGAGACACTCAAGTCTCTTGAGTGAATGTTAGGAGCTCAGGAGGCTCTCCCAGGTCAGGCCAGGTGCTCGAGGTGAGGCCGGTCTTGGGCCTTGCTCTCACTCCCTCCCGACCTTGACCTTGGTAGTGTCTGCCAGGAGAGGGGCCTCTGGAACTGCACTGCTCGCCGCTGCGCCCCGCAGCGGGCATTCTGCCCGCGTGAGCTTGTCTACGCCCCCGGTGCCTGCCTCCTCACCTGTGACAGTCCAGGGGCTGAGCACACCTGCACGCCAGGCAGCACAGGGGGCTGCGTCTGCCCTCCAGGCACCGTGTGGCTGGTAAGTCGGGGAGGGGGCTGCGTGGGGCCCTGCTCTGCTACCCTGGCTGTCCGAAACAGTGGCCAGAGCATGGTGTCCAACAAGGCGCCCCTTTGTCCCCGGCCTCTGCCCAGGACGAGCGCTGTGTGCCTCCTGAGCTCTGTCCCTGTCGCCACGGCGGGCAGTGGTACCCACCCAACGCTACCATCCAGGAGGACTGCAATGTCTGGTACGGCCGGCCATGTGACCTGTAACCTTTTGGCCTTGTGACTCCTGGCTTGGGGGCTAGGGTGATGGGTGGGATGGGGCATCCAGATTGGCCTGGGCTCCCCACCCCGCAAGCTGCAGGTCTGTCTGGAGTTGCTTAGAGCCGGGACCAGCTGCCTCCCCTGCATACGGCCCCGGGACGCTGTTCCTCTGACTCTGTTTCCCCTCCTGCCTCTGCCCACAGCGTGTGCCGGGGCCGGCAGTGGCATTGCACGGGCCAGCGGTGCGGTGGATGGTGCCAGGCATCGGGCGCCCCCCATTACGTGACATTCGATGGGCTGGTCCTCACCTTCCCTGGGGCCTGCGAATACCTGCTGGTGCGGGAGGCCAGTGGCCAGTTCACGGTCTCAGCCCAGAACCTGCCCTGCGGGGCCGGCGGCCTCACCTGCACCAAGGCCCTGACCGTGCGACTGCAGAGCACCGTCGTGCACATGCTCAGAGGTGGCGGTGACGCCGAAGGGTGGCACGGCCAGGAGGGGGTGGGGCACGCTTCTCAGGTGGCCGAGGTGCGGGGTTCCCCATGGCCCCCCGCTGCTGGCATCTGTGCAGTGGAGCTGGTTTCCTGGGGCGGGGGGAATCAGCCTTCGGAAAGGCTCTAAGAAATGAAGGCCCAGAGAGGTCTAATGACTTGCCCAAGGTCACATGGCTAGAGAAGCAAAGAGAAGGTTGGAGGGGAGGCTGGGAGGGCCTCACGGGGATTTGGAGAGCCCTCTCCCCAAGCCCGAGCCTGATGGCCTCCCTCTTCCTGTGCAGGCCGGGCAGTGACGGTGAATGGGGTGAGCATCACGCCCCCCAAGGTCTACACGGGCCCTGGGCTGAGCCTGCGCCGGGCCGGCCTCTTCCTGCTGCTCGCCACCCGCCTGGGCCTCACGCTGCTCTGGGACGGAGGTCAGGACCCCCCCACCCGCCCCTGACCCCCGCCTGCCTTACACGCCCGGGGGTTGACCTCACCCCGTATCAGTGGTTGGAGTTCCCACGTTGTGTTTCTGTTCATTACCAAAGCAGTATCTTCTCACCCAGGACACATTTAGAAAATACTGACTTGTAGAGAGAAGGGATGAAAATAAATCTCCTGACATCCCGCCACCCAAACCCGAGCAGTTGGTATGTTAGAAATGGCTGTTAGTGAGAAGTCGAGGGAGAGCCGAATACCCCCGTGTGGGAGGGGGTCCCTGGTCTGTGTCACCGGCCACTTCTGAGCCTCCCGGCACCGGGGCCTGGCTCCCAGCTGGCATCTGACCCTCTGGAGACTTCCTGCCTGCCAACCTGGGTTTAGTTAGGGGAGCAGCTCCCCCCAGTGCTCACCTTTAGCCCCCGAAATGCATGTTTCTTCCTTTATTACCACCAATCACCCCTCCCCACCCCCAAACACCAAAACCGGAGGGAACCAGCGCCCCCCCTTGGGTGTGGTACCCGCGGTCGTGGTCTGGTCAGGGGGCCCGTGCAACCGAGCCTTTGGTCTGCCTCTGGGCCCTGACGGAGGCCGGCGGGCCCTTCCTCCACACTCTGCCCTCGCTGGCCAGGCACGCGGGTCCTGGTGCAGCTGTCTCCGCAGTTCCGAGGCCGTGTGGCCGGGCTGTGTGGGGACTTCGATGGAGACGCCAGCAACGACCTGCGGAGCCGCCAGGGGGTCCTGGAGCCCACCGCGGAGCTGGCCGCCCACTCCTGGCGCCTCAGTCCGCTCTGCCCGGAGCCAGGGGACCTGCCGCACCCCTGCACCGTGAGCACGGGCAGGAAAAGGGGAAGGGAGTGGGGAGGCAGCTGCGGAAAGCTGGGGGTCTGGAGGCTGGGTGCGTGGAGGGGTCTGGCCTCTCCAGGGCGCTGCGTCTGCAGGTGAACACCCACCGGGCTGGCTGGGCCCGCGCCCGCTGTGGGGTGCTGCTGCAGTCGCTCTTCGCCTCGTGCCACCCGGAGGTGCCCCCACAGCAGCACTACGAGTGGTGCCTGTACGACGCCTGCGGGTGAGAGGGTGGGCCTGGGCGCGGGGAGGGAGGGGCGCGAGGCGGCGGGGCGGGGCCGCGGGGGCTGACCGCTCCCTCCCTCCCTCCCGCAGCTGTGACTCCGGGGGCGACTGTGAGTGCCTCTGCTCGGCTATTGCCACCTACGCGGACGAGTGTGCCCGGCACGGGCTCCACGTGCGCTGGCGCAGCCAGGACCTGTGCCGTGAGTGCGCCCAGGCCCAGCGCCCTCGGCCAGGCTCGCCCAGCGTGCTGCCGGGTGGAACCTGCCCGCGGCGCACAGCGCGGGAGGGGCTCCGGCAGGAGTCCCCACCACGCGCCCGGGGCCTCCAGTGGGGTCCCCTAGGGGCTGGCTCACCTGCTGCCCTTGCGCCTCAACGACTCAAGCCTCTCTCCTCTCCACTTAGCTCTGCAGTGTGAGGGAGGCCAGGTGTATGAGGCCTGTGGCCCCACGTGTCCCCCCACCTGCCACGACCATGGTCCTGAATCCGGGTGGCATTGCCAGGCTGTCCCCTGTGTGGAGGGCTGCTTCTGCCCCGAGGGGACTCTGCTGCACGGTGTGTAGGGTCAGAACGGGCAGAGGGGAGGGGCGCTGGGGTGGGGGAAGCCGTAGCGAGCCCTACCTCCCCCCTCCCCCAGGAGGAGCCTGCCTGGAGCCCACGTCCTGCCCCTGTGAGTGGGGGGGCAGCTTCTTCCCTCCCGGGACTGTGCTGCAGAAGGATTGCGGGAACTGGTGAGTGGGGGGTCTCGGGGGAGCCCCGCGCCGCCCCCCCCACCCCCGCCACCCCCGGGCTGGCCCAGCGCTGCGGCTGACCCCAGGACGCTGTGCTCAGCACGTGCCAGGAAAGTCGGTGGCTTTGTGGGGGCCGCGGTACTCGCTGTGAGGACCTGGTGCCTGGCTGTGCGGAGGGAGAGGCCCCGTGTCAGGGAAGTGGGCGCTGTGTGCCCCACGAGTGGCTTTGTGACAACCAGGACGACTGTGGCGATGGCTCAGACGAGGAGGGTGAGTATCCTCACCTGCGCGTGGCCGTGGCCAAGGGGCGAGTCAGTCCTTGGGTGCGTAACTGACGCATGTGACCTGTGACTCTGAAGCTGCCACGCCCGTTCCCAGCAGCTATGACTTGTGGGCAGGGAGTTCTGGTCTTTCTGGGGGGGGGTGGCTTCTCTGGGACTCTGCCAGTGGCCTGAGCCGGCCTGCCCGCCCCACTCCAGGCTGTGCCACCCCAGGCTGTGGGGAGGGGCAGCTGTCTTGCAGCTCCGGCCGCTGCCTACCCCTGGCCCAGCTCTGTGACGGGCAGGATGACTGTGGAGACGGGACTGATGAGCAGGGCTGCCCGTGCCCCCAGGACTGGCTGGCCTGTGCCGACGGGCGGTGTCTGCCCCCGGCCCTGCTCTGCGACGGGCACCCCGACTGCCCAGATGCTGCTGACGAGGAGTCCTGTCTTGGTGGGTGGTCCCCGTCTGGACTCCAGTGTGCCAGGCACCCCCTCCCACAAGGCCCATCTTGCGAGCGCCAACCTGCTTGCTTCCCCCTTCCCCAATCCAGGCTCCCACTGGGAAGTTGGCGCCTGTGGGTGTGTGAGTGTGTGTGTGTGTGTGGGTATCCCAAGTGGAATAAGGGGCCGTGCTCTGGGACCGGCTCCTCCTTTCTCTGGCTGCAGGGCAGGTGAACTGCACCCCTGGGGAGGTGTCCTGCGTGGATGGCACCTGTGTGGGGGCCATGCAGCTGTGTGACGGAATCTGGGACTGCCCAGATGGATCGGATGAGGGGCCTGGGCACTGCCCCCTCCCCTCTCTGCCCATTCCTCCTGCTGGCACCTTGCCCAGCCCCTCACCTGGCTCCTGGGAGACAGCATCAACTCCCCTGGCCAGCACCAGCCCTGGTGAGTCTCTGGGAGGAAAAGGGGTGACAGAGCCAGAGCCCCCGAGGCCTGGGGGAGGGGCTGGGAGAGCATCTCAGAGGGAGGCGTTGGGGCAGGTGCTGGGCGGGAAGGAGCAGAGCACAGACCCAGCCTCTTGCAGACAGCAAAATGAAAGAAGTGAAGGTGTTCCAGGAGGCCGTTCGAGGCCCCCTCTGAGCTGAGCGGGGTCCAATGGAAATCCTTGGACTGATAGGGCAGCTGGATGCAGGCGCGACTTCAGCTGGGGAGGGTTGGAGGTGGCGAGAGGGCTGGGCTCAGGCCAGGGGCAGGAAGGGCCCGGCCGGCGCGGGATCGCGGCCAGCGCGCCGGGTCTAGCGCGGGGCCCGCTGCAGTGCCCGCCTGCGGCCCCTTGGAATTTCCGTGCGGCGGCGGCGAGTGCGTCCCGCGGGGCTGGCGCTGCGACCAGGAGGAGGACTGCGCCGACGGCAGCGACGAGCACGGCTGCGGAGGGCCCTGCGCGCGCCACCACGCGCCCTGCGCCAGCGGCCCGCACTGCGTGGCGCGCGCGCAGCTGTGCGACGGCGTGCCCCACTGCCCCGACGCGTCGGACGAGGGCCCGGACGCCTGCGGTGAGCGCCCGCCGCCCGCCCCCAGGGGACCTTTGCTCTCCGGGCTGGGCGGCCTGCCAGCTAGAGAGTGGCTTAGGCCTGGGGCATCGGCCTCCTTTGACATTTTTGCTGAAACTCTCTTTGAAAACTCGTGCCCTCCAGCCCAGGCCCAGGGTAGAGAAGAAAGGGGCTTCTGTTTCTGCCTGCATTTAGGCAAGAAGAGATGGCGGGGGTGTTCTCTGGGCTTGGGGAGCCGGCCTGTTTGGAGGCTACCCCCTAGCTCCTCCTCGCCAGACCTGGGGGTTCCCTTTGTGCCCCTCTGAGTCAGCCCTTGATGTCCTGGCCACCTTTCCTGGAAGTAGGGAGTGACCACCCACAGTTCGCAACATCTCCCTGGGGTGCAGGGACACGTTGGCTCCATCTCCCACCTGCTTCCGCTCCAGGCCTTGGGCCCTCCTGCCAGCCCCTCTGCAGCGGGAGGGCGGGAGGGGCAGGAGCACAGCGGGACACTTCTGTGTCCACAGGCTCCACCCAGCTGCCCCCATGCGGGGACCTCTTCCCCTGTGCTTCGGCTCCCCAAGTGTGCCTGCACCCAGAGCGGCTCTGCGATGGGGTCCCTGACTGTCCCCAGGGCGAGGATGAACTGGCCTGTGGTAATGGGACTTGGGTTCCCTGACGGAGGGCAAGGCGTGAGGTGGCCGCCGCCTGCTTACCGGTGCTTTCTCTCCCCTTCCCCTCAGAGGGGCTGCCAGCCCCAGGAGGCCCCAACGGCACCCAGGCTCCCTGCCCAGAGTACTCCTGCCCCCACGGCCTCTGCATCGGCTTCCAGCTGGTGAGGGTAGGGGGGGGGTGAGGGGTGCGGCAGGCAAAGCCACCGTGCCACCCAGCAAGGAGAGAGCTCTGACCCATGCCTCCCCAGGTGTGCGATGGGCATCCTGACTGTGACCTGGCAGGTGAGGCAGGCGCCTCCCCGGAAGAGCAGGGCTGCGGGGCCTGGGGACCCTGGAGCCCGTGGGAGCCTTGCAGCCGGACATGCGGGCCCGGGGTGCAGGCCCGCAGCCGCCGCTGCTCTCCGCCCAGGCTCCTGGTGCTGCAGCTCTGCCCCGGCCCCGAGCGCCAGACCCAGGCCTGCTTCGCGGCCGCCTGCCCAGGTGAGGGGCCTGGGCACCGGGGAGGGCAGTGCGCCTGGCCGGGCCGGAAGGACGGGGGCGAGGGAGGCCGCTGGGCCGCCACCCCCAGCTCATGGCACCCCCGCCTCACAGTGGACGGCGAATGGGCCTCCTGGTCGCCCTGGTCCTCGTGCCCTGAGCCGTGCACGGGCACCATGACCCGGCAGCGACGGTGCCTCCCACCCCAGAATGGGGGCCGGACCTGTGCCATGTTGCCCGGGGGCCCCCACAGCACCCGCCAGACCCGTGAGTGGGATGGAGGAGGGTGCGGTGGGCGGGGGGCGGCGGGGGCTGCTGGCGGGCAGCCTGTGCCTGCAGGGGACCCCCCTCCCGACCTCCAGTCCTGCCCTCTCTCAGAGCCCTGCCCTCAGGACAGCTGCCCCAATGCCACCTGCTCTGGGGAGCTGGTGTTCCGGCCCTGTGCCCCCTGCCCTCTGACCTGCGATGACATCTCTGGTCAGGCGGCGTGCCCCACCGACCGGCCTTGTAGCAGCCCAGGTGAGGGGGCTCCGGGCTCGGGCGTGGCGGGCGCGCTTTCGAGGCTGAGCCCCCTACAGGGAAGCCTCCCTCTGGGCCTTCCCCAGGCTGCTGGTGCCCCGCGGGGCAGGTGCTGGGCGGTGAGGGCCGCTGCGTGTGGCCCGGACAGTGCCCCTGCCTGGTGGACGGCGCCCGCTACTCGCCTGGACAGCAGGTCAAGGCCGACTGCCAGCTCTGTGTCTGCCGAGACGGGCGGCCCCAAGGCTGCCGGCCCAACCCCGACTGCGCAGGTGCGTCCCGCCCCGGGCCCTGCTGCCCCCGGTCTCCTCCCAGACCGCCCAGCCGGGTGCCCGCCTTCCTCCAGGCCCTGACTCTCCATCCTTTCCCAGTGAACTGTGGCTGGTCATCCTGGTCCCCCTGGGCTGCGTGCCTGGGCCCCTGTGGGAGCTGGGGCATCCAGTGGTCTTTCCGGAGCCCCAACAACCCCCGCCTCTCCGGCCAAGGTCGCCAGTGCCGGGGCATCTACCGCAAAGCCCGCAGGTACTCGGCGCCCACCCCGGGCCTGCAGGGCCCTGGCGCCTCGCCTCGCGCTCCCCGCTACGAAGCTGCCCGGGGGCCCTTTCTCACTCGGGGTGCCTCCACATGCACCACAGGCCCCCACGGAGAAACCCCCACTCTGCACCCCATCAGTCTAAACCAGCACATCCTTGGGGACCCCTGGCCTTCTCCCACATCCGTTTTATGCTCTCTAGGTCCTAAAGGGGCTGAAGGGAGCTCTCGAATGCAGCTCGACAAGTCCCGGGGGAGGGTATGGGTCTTTGGTTTGCACCCCGAGCCTCTGGAGGGACCTGGGTGAGGCTTGTGGGGGTGTAGCTGTATCTGCCTGCCCAGCCCCCTTGGGGATGGGTGACACTGGCCAGGGGTCCTTCCATGCCCCTCTCCTGGCCCGGCTGCAGTTTCTCGGGTGCAGAGACAGGGTTCGGCTTATAGGGTGACCGAGCCTCAGGTGGCCCAGGACTTTCCCAGTTGTCACGGAAAGCCCAGGTCTTGGGAGACACCTTACTCCAGGCAAACCAGGAGGGACTGGTCACCTGGGCGAACCACTCACCGGGCAAGGGGCGGCCCTCCCTCCCCAGGTGCCAGACGGAGCCGTGTGAAGGCTGTGACCACCTCGGGCGGGTCCACCGGGTGGGGGAGCGCTGGCGAGGGGGCCCCTGCCTGGTCTGCCAGTGTCTGCACGGTGGCACCGCCCGCTGCTCCCCCTACTGCCCACTGGGCAGCTGCCCCCAGGTGAGGGGTGCAGATGGGGTGGGGGCAGGGTGAAAGGGGTCGGTATGTGAAGGCCAGGGCTGGGGACGGCTGGGGACAGCTGGGGACAGGGCAGAGGCAAGCAGGTGACCTCTTGTGCCCACAGGGCTGGGTCTTGGTGGAAGGAGTGGGAGAATCATGCTGTCACTGTGCCCTGCCTGGTGAGTGGGTCTGGGGTTGGCAGAGGAGCCCCCAGGGGAGGAGGGTGGCGAGGACTCAGACGGAGCCAGAGGTGGCATCACCCCGCCACACTGCAAGGCTGGGGCTACCCTCTGGCCTCGTCTCAGGGAAGAGGAGCCGGCAGGCCTCACCCCTCTCCCTCCTGCACCCCCAGGGGAGGAGCGAGTGAGCCATGCGCCAGCCTCCAAGGCGCCTCTCCCGAGTCCTGGGGAATCTGTGCAGACGGCGACCGTCACCCCCACATCCCAGCCCGAGGCCGAGGCCCTGCAGCCAGGAACAGCAGCCGTGACAGTACCACCCCCCCACCGAGTGCCTCCAGGGGCCCCTACCAGTAAGATCACTCCACCTTCTGCCTATGAAGCCTGAGCCTCCCAGCAACTTCCCTGTGGGGGTACAGAGCCCCTGGGAGGTTGGCCACTTTGTTGTAGGCCACGCGGCTTGGGGCGAGGACGGGCTTTGGGTAAGGACGAGACCCAGGGCCCAAGCCTCCTGGTGCCGTTCATTACTTTTCCATTATCCTAAGGGAAGCAGGAAGCGGGGGACACCGGATATCAGAAAGAGGGGCTGGGCACTGCTGGGAGGTGGCTGAGGGAGGGAGGACAGGGTGGGCCTCGTGTCCGGTCAGCTGGCCACGGTGGTGCCCACAGGCCAGGGTGTCGCCCCAGCGCCCTTCCCGCCCGTGCGGTGCAGCCCAGGGCAGGTGCCTTGCAAGGTGCTGGGCTGCGTGGAGCAAGAGCAGCTGTGTGACGGGGAAGAGGACTGTCTAGACGGCTCCGACGAGAGGCTCTGTGGTGAGCACGGGCCCCCGCAGGGCCCCCAGGAGCTCTGGTGTCACGTGGGTGGTGTGGCTAGAGGGCTCTGGCTTTGGGGAAGTCTCTGCCCCCATTTCTAGCTCCTATGGGAATGCATTCATCACCTACCCATTCATTCATCATCTATCCATCTATCCATCCATCTCACCATCCAGCCCCCCACCCACTCATCCATCCACCCACCCATCCACTCATCCATCTGTCCGTCTGTCCATCCATCCATCCATCCATCCATCCATCCATCCGCCCACCCACCCACCCACCCATCCAGCGTAGATCATTACGCTCAAAGCCTTGTCTTCCATTCAGAAGAAGGGAGATCGAGTGTTAGCCGCTCACGGGAAGGGGCACCCCAGGGGGTGAGCTGCTCTTTTAATTCTCCAGCCTCTCCCTGGACACTCTGAGAGCCTCTGGCAAGCAGAGACGGAGCGGGAGACTGTGCAGGCCCCAGACGCCATGCCCTCCCCCCCCCCCCCCCCCCGCACGCAGCGGCGGGGGGCCTGCCTGGGCCCGGGGTGGGGGGGAGGGGCCTCGGTCAGCAGGCCGTTGTGCTCCTGCCCGAGGATGGAGGGCTCGGCGCACCGTCCAGCCAGAGTCGCTTATGCTGTCCTCTCCTCCCCCTCCCCGGCAGCAGGTGTGACGCCTTTCACGGTGCCCAGCACGGCCCTGCCTGGGCTGCCGGCCTCCAGAGCCCTCTGCTCCCCGAGACAGCTGGCCTGTGGCAGTGGGGAGTGCCTGCCCTCTGCGCGGCGCTGTGACCTGCGGCCGGACTGCCAGGACGGCTCGGACGAGGAGGGCTGTGGTGTGCGCCTGGCCGGGGGCGGGGGGGGGGGGTCCCCTGAGGCTCGTGCTCCCGGCTGGGCCCCTCTGAGCCTGGCGCACCTGTCCCCCTGCAGTGGACTGCGGGCTGGCGCCTTGGTCTGGCTGGAGCAGCTGCAGCCGCAGTTGTGGGCTGGGCATCGCCTTCCAGCGCCGGGAGCTGCTTCGGCCTCCCCTGGCGGGGGGCAGCTGCCCGGATGACCGGCTGCGCAGCCAGCCCTGCTTCGTGCAGGCCTGCCCGGGTAACTGGCACCCAGCACGCCCCCCAGGCCTCCTCAGCGCCCCCCCCCCCAAAGCGGGACACCTGGGGTGGGTTCACATCAGAGACCTGCTCTCGGGAAATGCCCCTGCTGTGTTTGGGACCTCGGTGTGCGGGCTCCTTCCGGGGGCTCTGGGAGGACAGCCCTTTCCCCAGGTCACAGCCTCGCACCTTCAGGGGGCGTGTCAGGAGGCCTGCCCCCAGCCCTGCCCCCTCTCTGCCGGGCCTGAGTGGCTGCGGGAGCAGCGGTCGCCGCCCCCACCCCCCGCCCCGACTGAGGGTGTGATCGGGCTGAGCCGCTTGTCCCGGGCTCCGCGTCCAAGGCCTCGTAGCCCTTCCGTTCCGTGGGTCCCCCGTCCTGCCTCTGCAGTGCAGAGAGGGGCCTCCCACACCAGGACGTCTTCAGCCCCCACCTCCCGCTCCCTAACCCAGCGTCCGGCCGCCGCCACCAGGGGGCGCCCTGCTCCAGGACTTCTGCCCTCCCAGCCCTTTGCCAGGGACCAGACCCTTTATCTCAGAAGGCGCCCCGAGATCTTTGCCCAGGTCCCCCAGCTAGGGGAGGTTTCCTGGGACAGTTGAGTCCCCGAGGAGCTTCCTGGGCCTCCCCACGGGCGGCCGTCTGGGCTCCTCTCTTCTCTGCCACTTCCTCTCCAGAGTGCTGTCCCTGGTCCACCCCCTTCTTCCTTCCCTGCAGTGGCTGGGGCCTGGACAGCGTGGGAGGCTTGGGGACCCTGCAGCGTCTCGTGTGGGGGTGGCCATCGGAGTCGCCGGAGGAGGTGCATGGACCCCCCACCCAAGAATGGAGGCGCCCCCTGTCCTGGGGCCTCCCAAGAGAGGGTGCCCTGCAGCCTGCAGCCCTGCACCGGGGGCACAGGTAAGGGGAGCTGGGTGGGGCCGTGGGGGTGTTGCTGGGTCTCCTGGGGCCCACCTCACCCGGTTCTCATCTCCCACCAGACTGCGGGCCGGGCCGTGTGCACGTGAGTGCCGAGCTGTGCCGGAGGGGGCTGGTGCCCCCGTGCCCGGCCTCCTGCCTGGACCCTGAGGCCAAGGGCAGCTGCGGCGGGCTCTGTCTGGAGGGTGAGGCACGCCCAGCGAGCAGGGGCGCAGGGGACAGAGCCCTCGGGGGTGCGTGGGGCGCCCGCCCAGGCCCACCCGTCCTGGTGTCCGGCCTGCCCTCCCTGCCGCCCCAAACCTGGAGCTGAGCGCGCCCTCCCCGCCCCCCAGGGTGCCGCTGCCCTCCTGAGCTGCTCCTGCACGGGGCACGCTGCCTGCCCCTTGCCGAGTGCCCCTGCCTCGTGGGCGGCGAGCCGAAGCAGCCGGGGCTGCCCTTCCTTCTGGACAACTGCAGCCGATGGTGAGGGCGTCTGCTCCTCTCAGGGGACGGTCCCCTCCCCACGGTCCTGACCTCCCCGGTCCTGACCGCCTGGGCCTCGTCTCCCCCTGCCCCCCGCAGCGTGTGTGAGCAGGGGGCACTGCGGTGCGAACCGGGGGGCTGCCCTGTGCCCTGTGGCTGGTCAGCCTGGTCTTCTTGGAGTCCCTGTGACCGCTCCTGTGGCTCTGGAGTGAGGGCCAGGTTCAGGTATGCAGGGCCGGGGGGCGGGGTAGGAGAACGGGGGAGGGCCGCGGCGGAGGGGGCGGCTGGCTGGGCAGGGCCCGGCGGCTGGGGGCCCTGCAGGGGACAGGTGACGGTTGCAGGATGGATGGCGGGCGGGGAAGCAGAGTGGGTGCCAGGCTGCCTCTCCCCCCAGGTCTCCCTCCAACCCTCCGGCCGCCTACGGGGGTGCTCCTTGTGAAGGCGACAGGCAGGAGCTGCAGGCCTGCCACTCCGAGTGCGGGACAGGTATGGCCAGGGGCCGCCACGCCTTCCCAGGGCCTGCCTTCCTGGTCCCAGTTCCTGCCCTGGGAACATGGCATGGTGGCCAGTGACCCCTCCGCGGCCCTCCCAGAGGCAGCCCTGGGACTTACTGGCCCGGGCCCCACTATGTGCTCCTCCCACACAGACAGCCGGGGTTCCAGGAACAGCCTGGCTGGGGGTGGGGTGCGGGGGTGAGGCTGGGCCCCCGGCCGTGGCTGTTGGTCAGGGGCACACAGAGGCCAGAGGCAGGCGCCCAGGGGCCCCTCAGGCAGAGCCGGGGCCAGCGGCGGACTCTGTCTCTGTGTGCAGGGCGGGCGGGGCCGGGCAGAGGGCAGGAGAGTCGGGGGCAGGTGTGAGTCCAGGGCTCTGGGCCCCGCTCTGCAGCAGGAGAGGGCAGGAGGGGACAGTGGAGAATGGGTGCTGGTGCCCTCAAGGCCACCGTGGGGACTCTGCGGTCTCCTGCACGGAGTGGACAGTGGTTCAGAGAGCTCCGGAATGTTCCTCTGTGGGGATACGAGGATGGGCAGTGGACATGTCGGGGTGCTAGCTGGGTCCTTGGGGAGCAGGTGTGGGATGAGTTGGGGGCCAGGGGGACCTGGGCTGGACAGTGTGGGGCCCCAGAGGGCGGAGCAGCACTCCTGGTCCTCATGAGCCCTCCCCTGACCCCCGTGGCTTCTCAGACTTCACCTGGGTCCCCGAGCCTCCCCAGGCCTGCCAGGCGGCCCCTGCAGCAGGCCCGCCCTTTCCCCCTCCAGAGGCGCTGGTCTGGACGCCTTGGGCACCCTGGTCCGCCTGCTCCCAGAGCTGCCTTGCCCTTGGAGGGGGTCCGGGCTGGCGCAGTCGTTCCCGGCTCTGCCCCAGCTCAGGGAACACGTCCTGCCCAGGAGAGGACACCCAAGAGGAGCCCTGCAGTCCCCCTGTGTGCCCAGGTATGTCCCCCTCTGTCCCCGGGGTGGCCTGGGTGCTAGGGTGCGGCGAGGAGACAAGGAGGCCCTTTGGGACACGCCCCACGCCAGGGGTGGGGCGTGTCCCAAAGCTTGTCCCCTGCCCCCCGCCATCCGCAGCCAGCCCAGCATGAGGCTGACAGGGCGGGTGCAGCCTGGAGGACTGTTTGGGGCAGCCCTGGAGGTGTGGGTGTTGGCGAAGCTTCGGTTAAGACCCTGCAGGCCACACGGCTCCAGCCCGCCCGTGCTCCATCCCCTGCCACGTCTTTTCATGGTCCGTGACGGTGAGCTTGGCTCTTCCTGACAGTGTCAAGCGTCTGGGGCCTGTGGGGCCCCTGGTCTGCCTGCTCGGCCCCCTGTGATGGAGGCATCCAGACACGTGGGCGCAGCTGCTCTGGGTCGGCCCCTGGGGACCCCGAGTGCCAGGGGCCCCACAGCCAGACCAGGGACTGCAACACGCAGCCCTGTTCAGGTACCAAATCTCCTCCCCACTCCCCGGCACCCCAAATCTCCACCCCTTTCCCCACCCTGGCTTCGCACATCACTGACCTCTGGCTCCAGGACAGGCAAGGCCTGAGCTAAGACTTTGCTGGATTTCCTGTTTCCTCCAGCTCCTGCCTGCTGGGGACCAGTCACCAGCTGTGGCCCAGGGGTGGGGACTTCCTTTGGCTTCTCAATTCTGCCAGCGGGCTGCCACCAGTCACCTGCATGCAGGTTCCCTTCCACCCCTCCATCTCCTGGCCCTTCCCTCCAGCGCTGCTGAGACCCGCTCTGTCCTCCCGTCCAGCCCAGTGCCCAGGGGACATGGTGTTCCGCTCAGCTGAACAGTGCCACCAGGAGGGGGGCCCGTGCCCTCGGCTGTGCCTGGCGCAGGGCCCTGGGGTGGAATGTACCGGCTCCTGTGCCCCTGGCTGTGCCTGCCCTCCTGGCCTCTTCCTGCACAATGCCAGCTGCCTGCCCCGCGCCCAGTGCCCCTGCCAGCTGCACGGGCAGCTCTACGCACCGGGAGCAGCGGCTTCGGTGGACCCCTGCAACAACTGGTAAGCCACCGGCGTCGGGGCGGGGGCTGCGGGGAGGCTTAGCATGCCTGCACCGCACCCTGCGAGTGTGAGTGAGCGAGATCCTGCCGGGCCTGGAGGAAGAGTCACACCCATCTGACTTACAGGAAGACGGAGGCTCAGGTAGGTGATCTGTGCTGGAGCGAGAGCCCGGAGAGGGGCTTGCAGCTTCTCCAGTTACCTCTGTTTCTCTTTCCTGAATGCAGTTCTCTACCTGGGATTCGCGGGTTTCCACTCAGAATCCCCGAACGCCCGACATTCAAAGCTGACATGGGGCATTGCCAGCAGAGGGCGCACTCACCCTTCTTTTTTTCCTTTTTTTCATTCCAATGTCTTTTCATTTTCTTCATTCCTCGTCTTCCTTTTTGTTTTCTATCCTCTGGCACCTCCCTCCAATTCTCTCCTTCACTCTTCCTCTCCCTCCATCCTCTTTCTCTTTCGCTTTTTCTCTCAGATTCTTTTTCTGGAAATTCCACATAATTGACAAGTGGGCTTTGAAACATTTGTTGGAGAAAAGTAAAAGGGAAGACAAGTGTACGGTTTCCCTCCCCAGGGGACTCAAGTTAAGATACACTCTGTTTATAAATCTCTCCTACCTGGCTCTGGAGAGTTGCTCAAAGTCATTTCCAAACAGTATTTAGTAAATACCGGTGGAATAAAAAGTATGAGGAGGTGACTCCTTGATAAAGCCGTGGGACCAAGGACGGCACGGTGCCAGGGCGTCAGGGGGCTGGCGGAGGGCGGAATTCTCCTGGCGAGAATCCTGAATCACGTAGGAAGCTTGCGTGGACGCGGGCAGCGCGCTTTACTTCCCAGACCCTTGGCTTCGGTTCTGGGTGGCATTGGGTCCGCGGTGGCCCTGGGGGCAGATGTGCAGAGCCCCGGGGGCAGGGGCTGACTGTGTCCATGACGGGCCCTCTCTCTGCAGCACCTGTGTCTCTGGCGAGATGGTGTGCACCTCGGAGCCCTGCCCAGGTACCCCCGTGCTTGGGACCCGGGAATCAGAGGTGGCGGGTCCTCAGGGACCACAGGGGATGCTGGTCCCTTCAGAGATCAACCTCACAGGGTTCCTCAGTGGCGCCCCGGGGAAGTAGGGGTCCAGGGACGACTTGACCTGTTTTCGCATCTACCGCGACCCTCCCCGCATACCCGCTGTGACAGTGGCCTGCGGCTGGAGCCCCTGGACCCCGTGGAGCCTCTGCAGCCGCAGCTGCAACGTGGGTATCCGGCGACGCTTCCGGGTGGGCACTGCGCCCCCAGCTGCCTTTGGGGGGTCTCCGTGCCAGGGCCCCGACATGGAGACTGAATTCTGTAGCCTGCGGCCATGCAGAGGTGAGAGCTGTGACCGAGGTCCTCAGGACGCTCCAGAGAGGAGCCGAGGACACTCCCAGTCACCCCCCACCGGGACCCCAAGAGAGGTGCAGGGGCCTTCCCTAAAAGATACCACGAACATGTGGTCCCCAGGAAGCCCTGACGCGTCATTCCTGGGGGCCAGCCTGCTCCAGGCCGAAACCGGGGACCTCCCGAGAAGGGGCGGTGTCTCTTGGGGTGGGGGGAGGAAGAGAGGGGGTGCCCTAGGGCGTCTGGGTTCCAGGGGGAGGAGGTGTCCAGGTGTGTGGGTGCGAAGAGGAGGTGGGCTAAGTGTAGGGAGAAGCGCCTGCAGTGACCGGGGGCCGCCCCAGGTCCCGGTGGGGAGTGGGGCCCTTGGTCTCCGTGCTCCGTGCCCTGCGGCGGTGGCTTCCGGAACCGCACCCGAGGCAGTGGCCCGAACAGCCCTGTGGACTTCTCCACCTGTGGCCTGCAGCCCTGTGCAGGTGAGGGCTGCCCTGGGAACCTACCTGTCTACCGTGCCCCTGCCTCGGCGCTCATCAGCCACCTGCCCCCTGGCCCTGTCAGTCACCCCAGGGACCCCTCTCCCTGACCCGTGCAGCCCTGTGACCTCCCCGGCCACACACAGGGATCCCGCGGGAGAGCCGAGTGAGCCTGGACTAGGCTGTCAACTTCTGTGTCCCCAGGGCCAGTGCCTGGCGTGTGTCCCACGGACAAGCTGTGGCTGGCTTGTGCCCAGGGCCCTGCCTCATGTGCAGAGCTGAGCGCCCCACGAGAGACCAACTGGACCTGCCGGCCTGGCTGCCACTGCCCGCCTGGGACGCTGCTGCTGGTGAGCGGCCTCCCCGCTGGCCTCCTCAGGGCGGGGACGCTGGATGGCAGGGAAGGGACAGGCAGGGCCTGGGTGGATGCACAGATGGGGGACCCTGCAGAGCTGAGAGGAGACCGCCGAACCCAGGGGAGGTGGCTCAGCTCTGCCAGCCGGCGACCCGGGCGAGCTGCATTCGCGTCTCCTGGGGCCTCTGTTTTTCTGGCATGATGGTACCAGGTCTTTGTGACTCATGCCTGCTCGAGCACCCCGCCTCTCAGGTTATCAACAGCTATCTCCTGAGCACCTACTGCGTGCTCCGTCTTGGGCTACGTTGTGAGGCAAGAGCCGGCTCTGCCCTCTCCCCCAGCCCAGGGAACGCAGACCCAGGGCCCCTAGAATGAAAACAGAACCCGGCAGCACGCAGCAAGTGACCTTTGCGAGCTGTAGAGCACGAGATGCAGACTGGCAGGGGCCGGGTCAGTCACGGCGGGCTTCCGAGAGGAGGTGGTCCTGACTTTCTGTCAAAGACGGGAGTGTGTGGAGAGCAGGGAGGCGGCCACGCCAGTTGGAGGCGGTGGGAACCGTGGCTGGGAGTGCAGCAGGCCTGGTGGAGTCTGGACAAAGCTCGTGGAGCGGTCGGGAGGGCTTACAGGGGTGCCGCCGAGCTGTGGGTCTGGGTGAAGGACTGACTCATGGGGTCTGGCTTCAGCCCAGGCTCTTCCACTAGCAGCTCCGTGACCCTGGGCTGTGTTCTCGAGCCTCAGTTTCTTCGTTTGCACAATCAGGGTAACACTGTACCCTGTCATCTGAGTCTGGAAGACAGTGAAATGCCTCCCAGGGCCTGGCCAGACACCTCCGTGTACCTGACTTTGAACCATGCGCTGCTGGGTGGCTGTTTTCTAAATATTTGAGACACTGGCGACCTTTGTCCAGACTCACTGTGCCCGTAGTTTTGTCGGTTTGGTTTTGGCGATGAAAACGTAGGCGTCGCTGTACTAATTGCACCTTTCGTGTCTTGTTGGCTGATTTCATGGGTGTTGGATAATCGGGGACAGTCTTTTTCTCCCAGAGATTGGGGGCCCGTGGCCCGCCACGCCGGCGGCGTGGGAAGGGACAGATGTGTGTGGAAGGCGTGTGCGTGGCGTTTGGGGTGGGGGCCTGGGCAGGGGACGCTGACTGACCGGGCTGAGCTTGGAAGGTGATGGCGGGGGTTTTGGTCCTAGAACAACGTGTGTGTGCCCGCCCGGGACTGCCCCTGCGTCCACGGGGGACGGCTCCACGCCCCGCACAGTGCTGTGCTCCGCCCCTGTGAGAACTGGTGAGACCCCGCCCCGAGCACCCTGCTGTCCGTCCTCAGCGGCAGGGGACCCTGGCTTCCGGTGGGCCGCCCCTGCTTCCCCCACGGGCGTGGCGTCTGGCCCCCCGCCCACGCCGGCCACACCAGTCTGCTCTCTCTGTCCTGTCGTGGACGGGGCTGCCACAGCGTCACCCACTGCGTGGCTACGACGACCAAAGTTTATCTTCTCTGTGTTCTGGGCACTAGAAATCTGAGACCAAAACGTCGGTGGGGTGCTTTCTCCTCGGGACTGGGAGGGAGAACCCGTCAGGCCCCGGGCTTCTTCCGTGTGTGGCATCCCCTGCTGTCCCCTCTCGGTGGCTGCGTGCCTCCCGTCCACCTTCGCATGGCCTCTTCCCTGTGTCTTCACGTTGTCTTCCCCGGGCACGTGTGAGTCTCCAAACGTCCCCTCGTGTAAGGACACCAGTCGCAGTGGTCTAGGGCCGCCCCCGATGCCCTCATTTTAACGGGATGATCTCCGTGAAGACCCCATCTCCAAACAAGGTCACGCTCTGGGGGTTAGGCCTTCAACAACTGGATCCGGGGGGCACAACGCAGCTCGTAACGGCACCCCAACCCTCTGCTGCTCTTCCTCCAGCTCCTGTGTGTCTGGGCTCATCACTGACTGCACGCCCCGGCCCTGTGAGGAGGGTGAGAAACGGGCCCCCTCCTGACCCCTCCCGAAGTAGGCACAACGGGTGCTGGGGAAGGAGAGCCCCCAGGACGGGGGAGGGGCAGGGGGAGGGGGCCTTGCTCTGTTCCCTCTCTGCCCCGCCTCCTGTGCACCCCCAGGTCCGCCTGCGTGGTCTCCTTGGACCCCGTGGAGCGAGTGCTCGGCCTCCTGTGGTTCTGCCCGACGCCATAGGCACCGCTTCTGTGCCCGGCCCCCCAGCGTGGTGCTGTCCAGCGGGGCGCCCCTGCCCCCGGCAGCCTCGCCCGCTCCGCTTTGCCCAGGCCCTGAGGCCGAGGAGGAGCCCTGCCTCCTGCCAGGGTGTGACCGTGAGTCCCACAGAGCCCATGACAGCACCCCTGGGGATTCCTGCTGCCTTGTACTTGCCCCTCAGCCCCAGCCAGGCCCCCTCCCCACACTCCTTCCTCTGCTGTCCCCTCAGGAGCTGGGGGCTGGGGTCCTTGGGCTCCCTGGTCCAGCTGTAGCCGGAGCTGTGGGGGAGGCCTTCGGAGCCGGACTCGAGCCTGCGACCAGCCCCCACCCCAGGGCCTGGGAGACTACTGCGAGGGGCCCCAGGCCCAGGGGGAGGCCTGCCAGGCCCTGTCGTGCCCAGGTACCTGCCAGGGATGGGGGCGGGGGCAAGGAGCAGAGGCAGGAAAGCTGCAGGAGGCTTAGTGGGGAGAGAGGCTGGGGTGGGCAGCCCACATGGCTCTCAGCCCCCCCGGCTCCCCCACAGTGACCGACTGTGCCTCCACTGAAGGGGCCGAGTACAATCCCTGTGGGCCTCCCTGTCCTCGCTCCTGTGATGACCTCGTGGTGAGTCCAGGCCCCCTTGGCATGCCCACCTGGCCCCCGACCCCCAGGGTCACCTTGCAGGGGGGCAGAGTTGGGCACTGGAGGGAAGGATGGAGTCAGCTCCCACCAGGCCGGCACCCTGTTGTTCCCGGAGAGGCTCAGAGAGAGACCTTGACTTTGTATTCGTGTGCGTGCGTGTGCATGTTTGTGTGTGTGCGCGTGCGTGCATGTGCATGTCCATGCATGCGTGTGCGTGTGCATGTTCGTGTACGTGTGTGCATGTTTGTGCATGTGCGTGTGTGTGTACGTGTATGTGTGTGCATGTGCATCCGTGCGTGTGCGTGCATGTGCATGTGCATATGCAGGTGCTTGTGTGTGAAACTGTTGACTGAGCGCCTGGCCAGGACCATGGAGAGGGACAGTCCAGAGCAGACTTGGCCCTTGTCCAGTGGAGCCTGCATGGTGGGGAGGCAGCCGGTCTGAAGCAGAGATGCTGGACCCATGGGAGAGGGATGGCAGGCCTGTCTGTGGGGGCCCAGGGGGTTCCCCCACACGGAGATGGAGGAGGGAGGGGCAGTGGCTGGCTCCTCGCCTCCCCGGACCTTCCCAGCAGGCCTCCCTCTCCCCGCAGCTTGCCAGCTCCTGCTCCCTAAGTCCTGGGCAGTCTGGGAGATGCCTTGGGCTCACCTTTGGAGGAATCCCCCTGCCCACACCAAGGGGAGCTCCTCCCAGGCTCTCCTCTCCTCCCCTCTGCCCTGGGAGGGACAAGGCAGGCATGCTAATGAAGCTCAGGCATTGACTGTGTCGGGGATGTAGGGGCTGAGCTGGGACGTCACACTTTCTCCCCTCTGCACATCCCCAGCCTCCTGCCTCCTGCGCCTTTGCTCTGCCAGGGCGCCCCTCCCCGGCCCCTCGGCGCTCTTCTCAGTTTTGCTGACCAGAGCCCCACCTGCTGTCCCCCAGCACTGTGTGTGGCGCTGCCAGCCCGGCTGCTACTGCCCCCCGGGCCAGGTGCTGAGCGCGGACGGGGCCCTCTGTGTGCAGCCCGGCCACTGCAGCTGCCTGGACCTGCTGACCGGGGAGCGGCTCCGCCCGGGCGCTCAGCTGGCGAGGCCGGACGGCTGCAACTACTGGTGAGGCAGCGTGCGGCGGGGAGCAGGTGCAGGGTGAGGCGGGGCGCACCTGAGCTCTCCCAGGTCCCGGCTGGTGCAGGGTACACTCCCACAGTCCCTCAGGAGATGCGGCAGGCCCCCGACCCCTGTCTGTAGCTGGGGTCACTGAGGCAGCTGCAGAGGGCTGGGCGTGCGCTCCGAGGGGAGGAGGGTCACAGGTGTGGTGTTTCCTCTGCTGTCCGGTCCCAGTCGGCAGCGGACTGCCCGTGGTCATCCCCCAGTAGGACGCACCAGCCAGTGACCAGCAGGGAGCCCGGGGGCCACCTGGAGGGCCTGAGTGGGAGGAAGCAGGCTCTGGAGGCGCTGGACATGGGGAGGGGGACCCAAGAGCTTGGAAGGAGATGGGGGTGAAGGGGCGAGGGGAAGGGAAGAGGCAGCGAAGGCGGGGTGCCTGTGGGGGGCACGGCCAGGACTGAGCTGCTGTCCCCCCAACCCCATGCCCCGCCCAGCATCTGCTCGGAGGGGAAGCTGAACTGCACAGACCTACCTTGCCCAGGTACGTACCCAGCTTGGAGGCAGGTGAGGAGGTGAGGGGTGGCAGAAGGGGCCATCGTGCCCCGGTGCCCACTGTTGTCCCCTGCAGTGCCTGGCGGCTGGTGCCTGTGGTCGGAGTGGACAGCCTGCTCCCAGCCCTGCAGGGGCCAGACAAGGGCGCGCTCCAGGGCCTGTGCCTGTCCCGCTCCTCGGCACGGAGGGTCCCCGTGCCCTGGGGAGGCAGAGGAGGCTGGGCCCCAGCACCAGAGCGAGACCTGCCCCAGCCCGTCCGCATGTCCAGGTGAGCTGCCCCCACGCGTCTGCCCCACGCCCAGCAAGCTGGGCCCCCCGGGGCCTCCTAAGGACGATGACTCTGTCTTCCTGGCACAGCGGACGGCGCCTGGAGCCCGTGGGGACCGTGGTCTCCGTGTGACGCGTGCCTGGGGCAGTCCCACAGGACTCGGGCATGTAGCTGGCCCCCCACCCCTGAGGGGGGCAGGCCCTGCCCCGGGGGCCACAGGCAGAGTCGCGCCTGCCAGGACAATTCCACGCAGTGCACAGGTGAGTCCTTCCACAGAGGGCTGGGAGGGCCCCTTCAAAGGCTGGGGAGACGCTGATGCTGACCTCTGACCCCACCCCCCCCCACATACATGTCACCCTCTTTGAGGGGCAGTCCTTAGGTCGCTCGCCCCATGGACTTGGGGCGAGGTGGAAGGTCCGAGCAGGCAGCGTGCCCCAACCCCACCCATTGCGGGGTATCAGGACCCCTTGGTCCGGGCCGCTCAGCACCCCCTCTCTGCCTCCCTCCCCCGGCAGACTGTGGGGGCGGCCAGACTCTTCTCCCCTGCGGGCAGCCCTGCCCCCGATCCTGCCAGGACCTGTCCCCTGGGAGCGTGTGCCAGCCAGGCTCGACAGACTGCCAGCCCAGCTGCGGGTGTCCCCCCGGCCAGCTGTCCCAGGACGGCCTCTGTGTGGCCCCCGCCCAGTGCCGATGCCAGTACCAGCCCAGAGCCCTGGGTCAGTTTGGCCCCGGCCCTGGCTCACCCGCCCACTGGCCCGTGGCCGGCGCCTGCCCCTCTGCTCACAGGCCAACCCGGGCTGCAGGGTGGGCGTGGACCCCCTGGCCGCTCCAACACTGCAGGCCTATCCTCCCCCGCGCCCCGTGCCCTCCCCTCCCCCTTCCCCCCTCCCCCGCTCCCCAGAGCTGGTCCAGGTCAGGGCCCCACGGGGCGGAGACTGATGGGGAGGGAAATAGGAGGTAGCGGGGTGGTAGAAGGGATTGGGGGGCATGCTGAGCTGTCCGGGGTCCTGCCCCCACTCCTGTGCCCTCAGGGATCCCTGAGAACCGGAGCCGGTCCGCAGGGTCTGCTCTCAGCTCCTGGGAGAGCCTGGACCCCGGAGAGGTGGTGGCTGGGCCGTGTGACAACTGGTGAGCCTGGAGAAGGGGCAGGGAGGGCGGGGGCGCCGGCGGGAGGCGGGGCCGTAAGGGGCCGATCCAGGGGCGTGTCTTCTGAAGCCCCGCCCCCGTCCCAGCACCTGCGTGGCAGGCACTCTGCGGTGCCAGGAGGTCCCCGGCTGCCCAGGCCCCGGGGTGTGGGGCTCCTGGGGCCGCTGGGAGGACTGCAGCGTGTCGTGCGGGGGAGGGGAGCAGCTGCGTTCTCGGAGCTGTGCCCGGCCCCCCTGCCCCGGGCCCGCCCGCCAGAGCCGCGCCTGCCACACCCAGGTCTGCAGAGGTGAGCCCGCCCGCGCGGCTTGACGCTCTCACTTACGTTTGGGTCCCCTCTTGGCCTTTGACCTCGACTCATAGGTGTCTGTTGATCTCTCCCACCTCATCCTCACATGCTGCCCCTTGCCCGGGGCCAGCGATGGGCGAGTGGAGGAGAAAGTAGCCAGATTCGGGCTGTGCCGAGGGTGGGGGAGCCCGTTGAAGGGGGCGTGACACGGTCCTGAGGGGCCCAGCCCAGAGAGGATGCGGTCAGCACAACTTGCGGGACGTGGGGCCATGGGCACTTCGAGGGGAAGTGGGCGCCGAGGGCCAGCGCCGGGCACTGACTCAGGTCTTGCTGCAGACACAGGCTGCCCGGCCGGGCGTCTGTACCGGGAGTGCCTGCGTGGAGAGGCGTGCCCCTTCTCCTGTGCCCACGTCACTCAGCAGGTGGCCTGCTTCTCCGGCGGCTGCGAGGAGGGCTGCCACTGCCCCGAGGGCACCTTCCAGCACCGCCTGGCCTGCGTCCAGGTCAGAACCAGGCAGCCGGGAGCCCAGGGCCCTCCCTCCCCCCCCACCCCCACCCCGTCCCTCCCCTCCTCCGCAGCTGTCAGCCTCACCTCTGCAGACCCTCTGACCTCCAGGCAGCTCGCTCCTCCCTCACGTGACCCTTTGCTGCCTGTGTCTGTCCATCGAGGGGCATCCCAGGGAGTGGGGACGACGCCTGGGCCCCTGCTCTTCCCTAGCACATCTCCCCGGCCCCCAGCGCCAGCTTGGAGCCACCTCTGACGGAGGCGTGGCCAGGGGTCCCCTCGGACCCCTCGGCTCCGCAGGGAGTGCTGCTGGTTTCCTGCCAGACCCCAGTGACTCCCACTCAGCTCAGGCCCCGGCAGGAACTCGTGGGTCCTCACTGCCCCCCCCCCGTTCCCTCCCACACCCTGTGGGGAAAGGGCCCCCTCACCTTCACTCTGCCTGGTTCCAGACTCCTCGTCTCGGGCCGTGGGGTCCGGGTGGCAGGCAGGCGTCAGCTCTGCTCTGTGAGGCCCGAGAGGCACATGGGATTCCTTTGCAATTCCGAACCCCAGTCCTGAAGCCGGCATCCCCCAGCGGCCAGAGTTCCAGAACACCGTGTTTGGAGGGGGCCTGAGCAGCCACCTGGCCCCGCTCCTGACTTAGAGCTGATGACACTGAGCCCCAGGGAAGGGAAGGGACACACCAAATCACGCAGTTGTTGGCAGAGCTAGGAGCAAGCTCAGGTGTCCCGATTCCTGGCTGAGGCACGTCCCCTCCCCCCACACCGTCCAGTCCCGACCTGTAAGGGCCTCTGTTGACCCTGCTGTGCCCTAGCTCTGCACTCTGTGCAGCAAAGCCGGCGGGCCGGCTCAGGTCAGGACCACAGGTCGTGCACCTCTCCCCTGACACAGGCGAGCAGTCCCACTTGCTCGCTCTCGGAAATGCCGTCCTGGGGCCCAGAGCCTCGCCCTGCCCCTTCTGAGGGTGCGCCCAGGCGCAGAGGGCTGGTGCCAGGCGGGCGGCTCCGCTGCTGTGCTCACGGCTCTCCTCCGCTCGCACCCCCAGGAGTGCCCCTGCCTGCTGACAGCCTCAGTGCTGCAGGAGCTGGGAGCGGCCAGCGCGGACCCGTGGGCTCGCCCGCCCGTTCTGGGAGAGCGGGGTCAGCCCCTTGGGCCCGGAGATGAGTTGGACTCAGGCCAGACCCTCCATACAGGCTGCAGCAACTGGTGAGGGGGATGGCGAGGGGGGAGATTTGGGGTCAAGGGAGGGGGAGTTCTGGGCCTCCCTGACCCCTGCCCAGCCTTGGCTGACCCTGGCCCGGTCTCCTTTCCCTTTGGGCTGAGACCTTTGCCCATGCCCCATTCCTCCGGGGGCCGTCCTGCCCCGCCACTCACCCGCATGCCCTCTCCCCAGCTCCTGCGTTCATGGGAAGCTGTCTTGCTCCGTGGGCGACTGCTCCAAGGCTGGAGGTGGCTTCGGGCCCTGGGGGCCTTGGGGCCCGTGCTCCCGCTCCTGTGGTGGGCTGGGCACCCGTGCCCGCGCCCGCGCGTGTGCTGGCCCGTCGCCCGCTGCCGGCGGCCAGGGCTGCCGTGGGCCCCTGCAGGACCTCGGGTACTGCCTCAGCCCGGACTGCCCAGGTGAGGGGAACGGGAGGGTGCTGGGCAGAGTCCCACGGCAGGGGCCACTTCGGCTGCCCCTTTGTCCTTTTCTGCCCCTGTCCATCCCTGTTGCTACCTCTGGGTCTCTTTCTCTCGCCTTCTAGCTCTGTGCTTCGCTTCTATTCAGGTACATTCAGGCCACATTTCTGGAGCTCCTGCCAGATGTATCTTACTGTGTGTGTGTGTGTTGGGGCGGGAGGAGCGAGGACCCTGACTTTGGAATCCAGGGGCTCAGACAACCCATGTCAGCATGTGGGGAACCCTGTAGGAGGGTGCACGTGCTATGGAAGATCGCGAGGTTGAGAACCGCCCTGGAGGGATGGTCTGGGAGGACTTCCTGGAGGAGGTAGCACCTAAAGGGGCTTGAGGGATGGAAAGGACTTTGACCGGCATTGGAGGGGAAAGAATGCCAGGCGGCAGAGGCAGCTGGAGCAAAGGCCTTGCCGCCAGGAGGAAGCGCTGTGCTTGGGGGCGGGAGTGTCCACGGGAGACCGAGCCGAGGGAAGGGCTGAACCAGGCAGCCGCCAGCCTCGGGCCGGGCTCTGGCGCACTGCGGCCCAGGAGACATTTCTGAGCAGGGTTTTCCTTTGGCACAGGGGCTGCAGGGTCCACGGTGGAACCGGTGACAGGCCCTCCAGGTAGCCCAGACCCCTCGGATCCCGGCCCCGCACTCCCCACACCCCTTCCTTTGGGGAAAAGCAAGCCCAGGGCCTCCTCCCTCCTCAGCCCTGCTCCCTGGGAGGCCGGGAGCCCAGGGCTGAGTCATCGGGAGCCACCTCTCCCTCCTGTCCCCCCAGGTGGCTGGGGCGCGTGGTCCCCATGGTCCCCCTGCTCCCGAAGCTGCACGGACCCTGTGCTGCCTGCTTGGCGCGGCCGCATCCGCCTCTGCCTGGCGAACTGCAGCGGGGGGCACACTTCACAGGAGCGCCCTTGCAACCTGCCTTCCTGTACAGGTGCGCCCTCCGGTCCCGACCTCTGACCCTGGCCCCGTCTGACTCCCGACCGCCCCCGCCGACCCCGACATCCGCCCTCGAACAACTAATTCTAACCCCCAGCCGGTGTCCAACCCAAACCAACATCTGACGCCCCTCAGGCACGTGCCGAGCTCTCGGCCTGACACCGGGTCACGGGTCCGTGTCTGACTCTGGGCCCTGGGCCCTGCGCCAACCCCGGCACTGTCTGGGAGCCCCGCCAACTTCCAGCAAATCCTCGCTCGCGTGTGTGCCGAACCCCCTCCCCGAGGTCCCGTCCAAAGCCTTCGGCAGCCCCGTCGTCAAAGCCACGGGCCCTCAGTATCAGATCGGGTGTGCGTGAGGTCGTGGCTGGCCCTGAGGAGGGGTCTGCGCCCGAGCTGGGGCGGGAGGCGGAGGGGCTGGCTGCCGCTCAGCTCCGTCCTGTTGCACAGGGCTGGCCCTGTGCCCTGGCCCTGGCTGCGTGGCCGGGAACTGCTCCTGGGCCGCCTGGGGCCCCTGGGGGCCCTGCTCCCGCAGCTGCGGGGTGGGCCAGCAGCAACGCCTGCGGGCGTACCGTCCCCCGGGGCCCGGCGGGCACTGGTGCCCCGACATCCTCACGGCTTACCAGGAGCGCCGCTTCTGCAGCCTGCGTGCGTGCCCAGGTGAGGCGGGCTGGTGAGGACCGGGCGCGCCCTTCCCTGGCATCAGCGCCCCCCACGGAGGACCCTGCCCCCCGGCCTCTGCGACATCAGGGGCCCTCTCTCTCTGAGCCGGACCCTCACATAGCCCTTCTGTCTCCCACACAGTGCCCGGAGGCTGGTCACGCTGGAGCCCCTGGTCCTGGTGTGACCGGAGTTGTGGGGGTGGACGATCCCTGAGGAGCCGCAGCTGCTCGAGCCCCCCACCCAAGAATGGGGGTGCCCCCTGTGCTGGGGAGAGGCACCAGGCTCGACCCTGCAACCCCATGCCCTGTGGTATGTTGGGGTACAGCACAGCTCTACCGGCCTTCCCACCCCCACCTCTAAGTTCATCCCCACGACACCCTGACATAGATGGGGGACAGTCTGGTACCTCTTCGGCCGGTTAACAAATCGGAGACCCCCAGGGACTCCCTGTGCCCAGGGCTGAGCGGCTGGAATCTGCCCCCTGCCTGCCCCCACCCCCGGTCATTCTCCCTGCTTCACCCCACCCTCCGGGTCCTGAGGACCTGCCCGCTCTGTTGGAGGATTTGAGGGTGACTGACGGTCATGAGTGTTACCTGGTACCTGGGATGTGGACTGAGCCATACGGGCTGTAACCGCCCCTGCCCCCACCCCAAGCTTCAGATCCTCCTGCTATTGGTCCTTCCGCGCTCGCTGAGCCCAGGGACCCCGGTTTCTCCAGGGTCCACCACCTTTGTCAGGACACCCCCACACTGACATGCCCTCCCGTCACCCTGATAAATACATATATTAAGGCCATATTGGTGACAGTGTTGATTTTTTTAGATGCACAAATTTAGTCCAGCCCGACAAACATTTATTGGGTGTCAGGCTAGGTGCTGGGGACTCACAGGCGGGGGAGAGGAGCTTCCTGTCACTCAGAACGTCCCAATCCCAGAGTCCCCAAGACCCCACGTTTCCATGGGCGCCAACTCGGGGACGACGGGGTGCGTAGCTTCGTGGAGGTAAGGGTGGTCCCCCGGGTGACTCTGGTCCCCCCATCTGCTCAGAGGAAGGCTGCCCAGCAGGCATGGAGGTGGTCAGCTGTGCCGACCGCTGCCCGCGACGCTGCTCGGACCTGCAGGAGGGGATGGTGTGCCAGGAAGGCCCGGCCTGCCAGCCGGGCTGCCGCTGCCCCGAGGGTGCGCGGGCCCCCAGCCCTCCCCGCCTCGCGGGCCCCCGGCCCTCCCCGCCTCGCGGGCCCCCAGCCCTCCCCGCCCCAGGGCAGCTCAGTGGGACGCGGGTGGAGCCCGGGGGACCAGCACCGGCTGGAGGGCCGCCTCCCCACAGGCTCGCTGGAGCAGGACGGTGGCTGCGTGCCCCGGGGGCACTGTGAGTGCACGGATGCCCAGGGCCGCAGCTGGGCCCCGGGCAGCCAGCACCAGGAGGCCTGCAGCAACTGCACGTGCCGGGCTGGACGGCTCTCCTGCGCGGCTCAGGCCTGCCCGCCCCCTGCCCACTGCGCCTGGAGCCGCTGGTCAGCCTGGAGTCCCTGCAGCCGCTCGTGTGGGCCCGGGGGGCAGCAGAGCCGGTTCCGGTACGGGGCCGGGCCAGGCTAGCGTCCCCCCTCCCTACCCCGGCTCTCCTGCTTCCTTGGACGTCGTCCCTCTCTTGACAGTGTTCCTAGACCCCAGCCCCCCACCAGTGACTTTGCACCCCTCGGCGCCCTGGCCCCAGCTTCTGTCCCTGGTCACCCTTGCCTTCCCTTAGCCAGTTCCATGCCCACCCTGGGCTTTCCCAGAGAGTGTATCCCCAGGGGGCGGAGGAGGGGTGGAGGCCCCTGGGGTCTCTCACCTTCCCTGCCCTGGCTCCCCCCAGGTCCTCCACGTCTGGCTCCTGGGCCCTGGAGTGTCGGGAGGAGCAGTCCCAGAGCCAGCCCTGCCCTCAGCCCCCATGCCCGCCCCTGTGCCTGCACGATGGCCGTCCCCGGAGCCTGGGGGACAGCTGGCGGCAGGGCGAGTGCCAGCAGTGGTAAGGCCAGGCTCAGGGACAGGGTGGCCGTGCTGTCCTATCGGATGGCCGAGCTTCCCTGAGTCTGGGCCCCTCCCTCAGCTCCTGCACCCCGGAGGGCGTGCTGTGTGAAGACCGGGACTGTACAGGTCTGGAGCTCCATCTCCTCCCTCCTCAGCTCCATCTCCTCCCTCCTCAGCTCCATCTCCTCCCCCAGCTCCATCTCCCCCCTCCTCAGCTCCATCTCCCCCCTCCTCAGCTCCATCTCCCCACTCCTCAGCTCCATCTCCTCCCCCAGCTC